>CAVLGL010000024.1:6365000-6965000 GCA_963668995.1 Parnassius mnemosyne | reverse complement strand
ATATGATCTTTACCATGAAAGGTCATATAATCATAGCGTCGAATTTAGGGAATATGTAAAAAAATATTCAAAAATATTTAAAAGAGTGTGCTCCATAGCCAAGTCTTTGCATTTGAGCAACAAAATTAAGACGGCTTCCAATAAAATTAAAATGACATGGAGTATAATTAATAGCGAAACTGGTAAGATCAACTCTCGCAATTCAAATTACCAGTTAAGTGTTAACAACAAATTAACTGTATCAGATCAGGACGTAGCAATGGTTTTTGAGAAATATTTTACTGATATTCCGATCTTGACCACTAAGTCACTAAATTCTTCTCCTGCCGTCGCCGAATCATTACTTAAACAAAATGTAAATGTGTGTACAAAGAATTTTACATTTCATAAAGTGACATCAAAAGATATTGTAAAATATTTTAAAACTATTGATGTTAAGAAAACTGCGGATCTGTGGGGGATTTCCGTTAAAGTTATTGCGTCTATAATAGATACAATCGCGCCTCATTTAGCTATTATTTTTAATACTAGTATCGAATCTGGTGTGTTTCCTGATTTAATGAAGCATAGTAAAGTAATACCTTTATTTAAATCTGGTAGTACATTAGACCCCGCCAATTTTAGACCTATTTCTGTACTACCAACACTTAGTAAGATTTTTGAAAAAATTGTTCTTGATCAAATTTTAAATTTTTTTAATATAAATAATTTACTTCATAAAAATCAATTTGGTTTCACAAGGGGTCGCTCGACAACTGATGCCGGTGTTGAGCTGATTAAATATATCTTTAATGCATGGGAGAATTCACAGGATGCTTTGGGTATATTTTGTGACCTATCCAAGGCCTTCGATTGTGTTCACCATGAAACATTAATCAGGAAACTTCAACACTACGGTGTAAGAAGTGATGCCCTTAAATTAATTATTTCATATTTAAGTAAGAGAACGCAAAAAGTTGTCATTAACAATATGAGCTCTTCCGGATCGATGGTACAAATGGGCGTGCCTCAAGGCTCAATTCTCGGCCCCTTTCTGTTTCTTGTATACATTAATGACTTACCTTACATAGTAGGGGATAACCATGATATAGTATTATTTGCAGATGACACTTCTTTAATTTTCAAATTAAGTCGACAGTTACTAAAATATGACGAAGTAAATAATGCTATATCTAAATTAGTAAATTGGTTCGATGTTAATAATTTGCATTTAAATGGCACTAAAACAAAATGTATGAAATTCGTGACTCCAAATGTCAAACAATTAAATACTAATGTAATTTTAAATGGGGAGAAACTGAATCTTGTAGATACCACCATTTTTCTTGGATTCACACTAGACGCGAAGCTTCAATGGAGCCCCCATATATCAAAGCTAGCAAGCAGACTTAGTTCTGCAGCATATGCAGTAAAAAAGATTAGAAGTCTAACCAGTGTTGAAACAGCTAGACTAGTTTACTTCAGCTATTTCCATAGCATAATGTCGTATGGTATTTTGCTATGGGGACACGCAGCTGACACTGAAATTATATTTGTTTTGCAGAAGAGGGCCATAAGAGCAATTTATGATTTAAAGCCTAAAGAGTCGCTGCGACAAAAATTTAAGGAAATTAATATATTAACTTTCGCCTCTCAATACATTTATGAAAATGTAATGTACGTACACAAAAATAAAAGTAGTTTTATAAAAATAAGTGATATTCATTCTGTAAATACTAGGAACAGACACAAGCTAGTAGTACCAGTTACTCGACTCCATCGAGTCAGTAATTCATTCTTGGGGCGATGTATACGCTTTTACAACAAAATTCCAGAAAATATACAAAGTTTGGCCTGTTCAAAGTTCAAAAACTTTATTAAACTAAGTTTGTATAAAAAGGGTTATTATAATATTAAGGAATTTATGGATGATAATAACCCCTGGAAACGAGGTGATCGCTACCAAGCTATTTCTAATTTGTTGTGTTGTTAATTTGTGTAACATCATGATTGTAAGCTGTTATTTAAAAAAAAGTCCCGCTGGGTTTCTTGCTGGTTCTTCCCAGGACAGAGGTTTTTTCCGAACCAGTGGTAATCAAACAAAAGAGTGACTTTCAATAAGTATTATTTATAATCTATATTGAATAAAAAAGTTTCTGTTTCTGTTTCTGTTTCATCGACCACGTCCAAATGGCTACAGATTCCTTGCTACAACAGGTCCCATCCGCAGAGATCGTGATCCTTGGAGATTTTAACGCCCACCATGCCGAATGGCTCGGTTCACGTTTAACCGATCATGCGGGGAGATCTGTTTATGACTTTGCTTTGGCATATGGTCTGACACAACTGGTTACTTCGCCTACGCGGATTCCAGATGTGGAGGATCATACACCTTCCCTGTTGGACCTTCTGCTGACCTCTCATCCGGACGGATATCAGGTTTCCGTCGATGCCCCTCTCGGCTCTTCGGACCATTGTCTGATCCGGAGTATGGTGCCACTCACGCTCCCTTCGCGGTTGCGTTCTGCAGGTTGCCGCCGTGTTTGGCATTACAGGTCGGCGGATTGGGACGGAATGCGGTCTTTCTTTGCATCCTACCCATGGGGGCGGGTTTGCTTCTCGCCGGATGATCCCAGCGCTGTTGCTGACTCTGTCACTGATGTGGTGCTACAGGGAATGGAACTATTTATTCCATCATCTGTGGTACCCATCGGAGGCAGGTCTCAGCCTTGGTTTGGTCGCTCCTGTAAGACTGCATTGCGCAGAAAGCAGGAGTGTTATCAAGCCTGGGCTGCGGCTTCGGTGACTCGGGATGTAAACACCAGCACACTTAAAAAGAAGTATAACTTCGCCTCCAGGTCCTTCAAAAGAGTTATTGCCAAGGCAAAGTCAGAGCACATAGGCAGAATTGGCGAGAAACTAGTTCGCCTTCCTTCGGGAACCCGTGCATTCTGGTCTCTCGCCAAGGCTGTCCAAGGGAATTTCTGTAAGCCATCACTACCATTTCTGCACAGGGAGGACGACTCACTGGCCCACGACGCAAAAGAGAAGGCCGACCTTTTAGGCTCCCTTTTTGCGTCCAACTCGACTGTTGATGACGGGGGGAACACACCGCCGACCATCCCGCGGTGTGAGTGCTCTATGCCGGATGTGCTATTCTCACAGCGCTCGGTTCGCAGAGCACTCCTCTCCCTTGACATCCACAAGTCGAGTGGGCCTGACGGAATCCCCCCAATTGTGCTGAGGACGTGTGCTCCGGAGTTGGCACCGGTTCTAACGCGTCTTTTCCGGTACTCCTACTCCCATGGCGTTGTCCCGAACTCATGGAAGACAGCTTTTGTCCACCCGATCCCTAAAAAAGGCGACCGCTCAGACCCGTCCAACTATAGGCCTATCGCGATCACCTCCTTGTTCTCCAAAATAATGGAATCCATTATTAACTGCCAGCTCATCCGGTACCTTGAGGATCACCAGCTGATCAGTGACCGCCAATACGGTTTTCGTCGGGGTCGATCAGCTGGTGATCTTCTAGTCTACCTGACCCATAGATGGGCGGAGGCAGTAGAGTCCAAGGGGGAGGCGTTGGCCGTTAGTCTGGACATTGCGAAGGCCTTCGATCGGGTTTGGCACAAAGCGCTTCTTTCGAAGCTCCCTTCCTATGGGCTTCCCGAGAAATTGTGCAATTGGATCACCAGCTTCCTTGCAGATCGGAGCATCAAGGTCGTTGTAGACGGTGCATGTTCTGACTACAAGCCTATTAACGCTGGTGTTCCACAAGGCTGTGTGCTATCACCAACGCTGTTTCTTCTGCATATCAATGATATGTTGCTAACTGGTAACATTCATTGCTATGCGGATGACAGCACTGGTGATGCTCTATACACCGGCCGGGCCAATATTTCTCGGGAAAACGTCGCCGAGTACCGGAACAAACTTGTGTCTGAAGTCGAGTCTTTGCTGGACAAAGTCTCGGATTGGGGGCGACTAAATCTAGTCCAGTTTAATCCTCAGAAGACACAAGTTTGCGCGTTTACCGCTAAAAAGAACCTCTTTGTCGTATCTCCTCAGTTTCAAGGCACTCCCCTTCTTGCCTCAGCCAGTATCGGTATCCTCGGAGTCGACATATCGAGTGACGTGCAGTTTCGTGGTCACTTGGAAGAGAAGGCCAAATTGGCCTCTAAAAAGCTTGGCGTGCTCAGCAGAGCGGGACAGTATTTCATGCCGGCACACCGCCTGCAACTTTACAAGGCGCAGGTTCGGCCTCACATGGAATACTGTTCCCATCTCTGGGCAGGGGCTCCCCAGTGCCAGCTCCTTCCACTTGACCGCATCCAGCGCAGAGCGGCTCGAATCGTCGACGACCGAGCCCTTTCCGATCGGCTCGATTCATTGGCACTGCGAAGAGATGTTGCATCTCTTTGCATTTTCTTTCGCATCTACCATGGGGAGTGCTCTGAGGAATTGTTCGGATTAATCCCAGCCGCCAAATTTCATGAACGCACATCGCGGCAGAACTCCCGATACCATCCACACCATCTGGATGATTGGCGGTCCACCACTGTGCGATTTAGAAGATGTTTTCTTCCTCGCACGACTTCCTTGTGGAATCGATTACCATCAGCGATTTTTCCGGACCGATATGACTTAGGGACCTTCAAGAAAAGAGCCTACTCCTTTTTAAAAGGCCGGCAACGCATCTGCAATTCCCCTGGTGTTGCGGTTGTTCATGGGCGGCGGTAGTCACTTACCATCAGGTGAGCCGCATGCTCGTTTGCCCCCTCTCCTATAAAAAAAAAAATAAAAAAAAAAAGTGTCTAAGGAGGTATGCGATATCGGAAAATTCTAGAAAGTTCTCCGTCTGGGAAGGTAACACCCTCTTATTATTTCTAAAGAGGCATTCCATCTTAGTCCTCACGGGTGACAACGCATCTGCATCTTGAGTCTTTACTGAAGATATATGTAGATGTCTATGGGTCGCAGTGGCCACTTACCATCAGGTGGACTGTGTGCTCTTTTGTCACCCTATCCAATATAAAAAAATACACCGAATATCGGATAAAAAAGCTAGTACATCTTATGCTAAACTTTAAAATCTAAAACCAATTTTAAAACAGGCGAATTGATCATAACTCCCTTAACTATAAAATAAGTTATGATCTAATTAATGGTATTTATTCCAGTTTATGACAGCCCTGATTTATATTACGTGGCTGAAATTAGGTACTTCTTATTAGGTACTTCAAACCAAATAACAGCCGGGCGGCTGACATTATGCACTCCATACATTTCGTATATCTAATTACAGCCCCATTAATTTCCACTAAAAAAAAAAATAACTTGTAAATTTAAACAAAAATAACTGCATTATTATGTCTATAGTCATATTCATACAAATCAAAAAGCCTATATATGAGATAACGTAAAGTAAACATAATTTTACCGTTATCATAATTTGTTAAAAAAATTAGGAAAATTAGCGTTTTTCGTCGCGTACGTGTTTTGATTTTTAATTTAACACTGTGACTGTGAGGTAATATTTGAAATATACTTTCCTCTAGTTACGAAAAAAATTTTAGGTGACAATATTTGTATTTAAGACTACTAGAAATCATATTTACGAAGTAAAAAGGCGAAAAGGCTGGTATTAGGGGCGTGGCTGGTATTAGGGGCATCCATTCTCAAAAAGAATACAATGAAAATGCAACTTACATGAGAAACTTAACATGAAAATTTATTACGTTAAATATTTAAAACTAAATGAGAAGATAACTACACTTTATAAACTTTGAAGTTATTAATAATTGACTTTGACAGATTGATGAAGATGAAGAGTCGAACAAATACGCGCCAAAATAAAATGGTGTGAATTTTCGCTTCTCGATAAAATCTTAGTAAATTAACTTCTTTCTTATCTTAGAAAAAAATACGTTAATCTTACGCCCCTTTCCTTTATTCCAGGAACCTTTATCTAAACAATGTTAGTTATCTAGTATCGTATAATTTATTAGCACCTCCTCTAAAAGCGCACAATCTAAATTGCAAATATACAAAAAGGTGTCTAAAGCCGGATAACTATTTACAAGAGAAATTAGTGCATTGTTACGCCGAAGGAATTGTAGTATAGGCTTCGGTATTGTTTGTGGAACTATTGTGCTTTCATTAAGCATTTTATTGCTCGGTTAGTACCAGGAACCATACTTACCTACTTACGTGACACCTTTATGTCTCTCTATCTAATTTTTCATTGAGAAATCTGTTATTTTTTGTTTTAGTAAAAAAGTGAAATTACAGCCTATAGGTATTTTTGCTGGGCACAAGCGTTCAATCAATGAAGACGAACATCCATGACTGTTCCTGCCACCAGGGCAGCGCCACTTAGAAATGAGGTCAAATGTTTGTCAGATTTCATAGCGGGGGATGTTAATATTAGGTCGGGGTAAAGATTTTTTGTACAATACAAATTCAAGACATATTTTTTTCTTCAAAGCATAATTACATTTAATTATAATATGTATTATGCGCCATTTTGTTCGATAAATTGTTGCCATCTTGTCTATGGTTAAATACTTTTTAAGTGTTTTTAAAATAAGCATTTCTATAGAAATTGTATTAAATATAGTGAAATGATTACATAGTTTTACAGTCAAAATAGCTATCTTATGTGATGTATACCTTTAAATACTGAAAATTTTATTTAACTTTTACTTTTGAATCGGATTAGTAAGCGGAGGCAATGGGCCAGCCAAATAGCTCTAAGAACCGACAACCGATGGGAAAGAAAGGTTCTCGAGTGGGAGTCACGTACCGGTAGGCGAAATGTAGGGCGGCCCCCTATTATATGGAGTGACGAACTGTTAAGACATGCAGGAAGTCGAGGAATGCAGGTGGCTCAGGACCGTGTTTTACTGGAAACGAGGCATTCCACCTTAGTCCTCAGGGGGGACACGGCATCCACTTACCATCAGCTAGACCAGGGATTGCCAAACTATTTTGGGCAAGGGACCCCGTTTCCAAAATGAACTGATACCTCAGATCCACATAACCAAATTACTTTAAAAGTAGTACTCCAGTTTTTTTTTCCTTTTGATATAAAATACTTACTAATTTAAAAACTGCGGTTGGTTAAGTGAGTAAACTTTTTTTTCTTTCTTTCTTTAATAAACGTTACCTCCTAGTGTGGGATTTTCTCCTGTGTCGTATTGTTCTTATAAAATTAAAGTGACAAACGAACTTACAGTCTATCTGATGCAAAAGGTCTACTGTCGTCCATGGACACCTGCAACTAATTTCAGACAAGAAAATTGATAGGTATCTATTGAAGAAGAATGTTTTTTTTTTAAAAAACGTTACCCCTACACTAGGATTTTCTCCTGTATCGTGGAGGCAGTTAACAAACATAAATTGCACGAGGACAAACATCCAGACCCGCAACAATTTTTTTTGTAGGCCATACAAATACTTGTTCCGTGCGGGATTCGAACCCGCGGCCCCCAGCACAACAAGTTATTGCTGAGCCACTGCGCCACGGAGCCGTCACTGAGCACGGAGCACAGAAATTTGACATCATTTTCTCATCAAAATTTAACAAAATAAACAGGCATAAATTTAGTAAACATCAAGTGTAATTAATAATTATTAATACAAATTACCTAAAAATATTTAAGTAGGTAATTATTTTTTGAAAAAAAAAACCATTGAAATTGCAAAGTAAACATAAAAAATATAAACTTGTGTCAATTAATAGAGATCAATTTTTAGGCCTTGTCGACCACCAAAATCAATTTTCGTTTATGTCGACCCAAAGGGATAGACCCCTTTGGGAAGCCCTGAGTTTGATTATGTGTTCGTTAATCAGCGTTATTCCATGAAGTAAAAAAACTTAAAACGGAAAACCGAGCAAGTTTTAAAACACTACTTTTCAGTAGCAAATTCAAATTACGTAGTTATTTATTAGTGTGTGGCGGTACCAACTTCCCAATTCTGAGAGGATAATGGGTAATGGAGCAATAAGTCTACTGTGCTGCTCCCATGTGTTGGCAGACTTCACATGTCCTTGGAAAATATTATTATATAACTTATACTTGTTATACGTGATTGTTGTCGGTTGTTGAAACTTCAGCTACGTTTTTGTGGTTTGGATTAGACATGTGTGTCAATCGCGAATAATTCGTTCATTTGACACGGGACGAATCAAAGTATTGATGGTTGCAATTACATTTTTTGAACGTTCCAGATCAAACAATTGACAACTACGACCAAAGAGTATAGTAACGTCTGACGAGTCGTCAGTGATGACCGACATTATCGAGCGGCTCTCACAGATTACAGAGTACTGAAACTCGGAATGATCCATTTGGAAGATCGACCCGAATAATCCGATCCGTAAGACGTATCAATATTTGAATGATCTGGTCACTAGAAATGAATGAATGACACATGTCTACTTTGGAAAAACACTTGTACCTACTTGTTTCAAAACACTTAAAATATCAACACAATAATAAAAAATTTATTTCTCAGACATACATGTTTCCTTACTAAATTTACCTTTCTGCCACGCACGTGGTAAATCAAAACATATAAAAATCCCAGTGATGCTGCCGGGGATTGAACTTGGGCCGCTCGCACTTGCACAGGAGTAATGTTTCTTTAGACACTTCTCTCGCTTTATTACTCTCTAGAAGGTTGAATAAAACTATTTTTACGGATTTTATTAATGTTTAATTTTACCTCATTTTTAATTCCCGTCATTTCATATTCATAGAGGACTAAGGTGATTGACGTCCTGACTCCCGATATCAAAGTTAACCCGAAGTACCTTCAGCTTTTTAATTATCACGTTTGGTCCGATCTATTTTTACGTGGTAGAATCACGCTGCAGTTATATTACTGATATATTTGTAGCATGAAAGGGTCGGCTCCACGCTCAAACGACCACACTCTCACAGAATACCAGCTTAAAATAGCAGATTAACGTTGCTGTGTTTCGTGTGGTGAGTGTAAAGAATCGGAGACCATTTTTACTGGAAACAAGGTATTCCATCTTAGTCGTCACGGGCGACAACGTATCTGCATTTTGTTTTGGTAATCGAGTATAGATGTAGATGTGTATGGGCCAAAGCAACCACTTACCATCATGTGGACCGTGTCCTCGTTTGTCACCCGTATCCTGTAAAGAAATCTACGCAGTTATGAATTTACTGTGTCTTGAAATCTTGCAATGGTATACTTGTGTTTAGTTTTAATTTTATTAATTACAGGATTACAAGCAGATGGTAGTACTATCCATCCATGCAGGATTCTGTAAATGTTTTTCTGTACCGCCGAGCGCCTGGTAAATTAGTACTTCAAATTGCAATTGACAATTTAATGCCGTTGGGGATCGAACCCAAGTTGCTCGCGTACCTTGAACTTTATGGCGAGCGCTTAAAATCTAATCTACCACAGCTGTAAAATGCAAGTGTACTTCGTAATATCACGATTTAAAATTACAATACGTTAATTTTTGTTATGTTAAAATATTTTCTTTCATTAATATCAATACAAAACAATACAATTAGCTTAGTTGTAAAGCGTAGTGCGCTTCGTAAGTAGGTGTACGACGAGAACAATAACATTTTAATTTAAACACGAATATGAAACAAAACGGCCTCGGCTCGGAAACGTCTCGAACGCACGCCCCACATAAATCGCTCAAATACAACCACCAAGAAAATTATAAGCAGCGTTCTTTGTGCGAGGGGCCGGTGCAGCGACAGATGCAAGTCGGCCCTGAGAAAGGGACCACTCACAATGGTACTTTAGGGTCAATGGTAAGCTGAATGAAATTTTTGCACTGCGAATTCTGTTCGGAAGCTACGTTAAGTTGGGGGACCAATGCGCCGGTGGGAAAAACTTGTGCTCCACATTCACTAATGAGTGAAGGTGAATATAAATATAGATATGTTAATGCAAATATTCTAAAACCACTAAATACATATATTCCATTATTCATGTATTCCTGTGATAATAATTGTGTCAATACTTCCTTCAAAATATACTTTAGTATTTTCCAAGTAGTGGATCAAGGGTCAATCAACAGTTCCTGTTTAACTCATTATAAGCCGATAAGCAGGTTATTTCGTATATTTTTTCAATAAAAGCAACGCACGAGGCAATTGCGACGGCTGGTAGCGCAGTGGTTAAGCATTTGGCTGTGGCGCTCCGAGCCGTGGGTTTGAATCCCGATAATGTAGAATGTTATTCGTGGGAAAAACTAGTTAAAATTACCACTGCATTCTCCTTCTCTCCCACCTTTATACAATGCCTACAAAAATATTTAACATAATATTATTAATACCTACTCACTTTATTCATCATAAAGATTATATTATTTTTATAGAAGAGGGGGCAACCGAGCATGCGGCTCACCTGATGGTAAGTAACTACTGCCGCCCATGAACAACTGTAACACCAGGGAATTGAAGGTCCCTAAGCCGTATCGGTAAATTATTACAGATAGCACAGATGTGCTACTAATTTCTACGTGTTAAGTTCTTATTGGTAGAGCCATGCTACACAATATATTATTGTTGTAGCACGAATGGGTTGGCTCGACCTGGGAAGGACCACGCTCTCTCAGAATACCAGCGTAAAATAGCAGGTTAATGCTGTAATGTGTTTCGTATAATGAGTGTAGAGAACCGGAGAACCTTTTTACTGGAATCGGGCCATTCCATTTTAGTCCTCAGGGGTGACAACGCATCTGCATTTCGATTCTTAATCGAGGATAAATGCAGCTGTCCATGGGCCACAGCATCCACTTACCATCAGGTGAACTGTGTGGTCGTTTGTACCCTTATTCTTAAAAAAAAAGAAACATAACCTTAGATGTAGAAAACATAGTCATGCAGACAGACTTCAGGTGATAAATATATTGACATTAATCCATTCCTCCACATGTCATCCCATGGGCGATTGAAAATGCCTGCAATATTTCATGGCTTACGACAGATGACAAACATAACCATCTCGTAACGTCGCTAAAGACATGAATATAGGTCTCCATTGCAGGGAGGATTTGGCTTAATCGTGACGATTCCCGGCAGATTGATGATCCCAGTACCAGACGTCTAGAAACTTAGATCCTGCTGCCAGTCATCTGTCGTGTTAAAATTCTAAGGAAAGCGGCTGGACCACCATTTTAAGAAGATATTATACAGGGTTATTTTTCAAAGAGTAGCCAAATTTTAAATTTAAGTTGAAATATAGAAAAAATGATATACTGTTATTGCAATTTTTGAAAATACGAGTAAATAAGGCTACTTTCTATACATATATCTACTTTTATTTGAAATCATCCCAAATTGAGCTTGATTTATGGGCGACGACGTTTTTATCTACCGATCGACGTTTAAGAATGTGTGCGTGCGCAGTAAAATCAGTTAAAGTAATGCATTACCACGCGTTTTGAATTTTAAAGATAAAAAGGACTTAAGGTAGAGGATTCTCTTACGCCGTCACTACACGGCGGCAAACGTTCATAGAAATATTAATTGAAAAATGTAAACTTTTTTTTTCAGAATTCGTAACGGCGTTATAAATGGCGTGCGACCAGGACTGCAGAGGTATTGTGGAGCACTTACTTGCATTCGGTGCGGATGTTCATTTACAGAATAATGTAAGATTTATTCTGTGGTAAAATTTTTATTAATAAATAATAAAATAAGTTAGTAACGCTTAAAATTTCGAGAAGTTCGAAGAACGAAGCCTAGCACACAATGTACACGACTAGTGATGTGGTTGATATGATACTTAGATAAAATTTAATTTATTGTCCTATTTGAATACTCAAATTCCTTCTCCGAAAGTTCGATTAATAATATTTGAAGTTTGAACCACTACTAACTATGAATATGACTATAGTTACGTAGTAACATTATTTAATTTGTGTCTATGGCGAAATGCTACAATAATATACCTAAATATCTATTGTACTATATGAAAAATAACTAGATTTACCCGAGAACGGGTTGAAAGTTGTAACACGTCTGATGCTGCGATCACTAATTCGCTTACGAGATAAACGAAGTAATTTATTTATTTTACTATTTGCATAATATAGTTGCGTAATGTTTCCAACAAAACTATATTCATGGGCGCCAATATAGGATCATAATCATAATTCATAAACACTCACGTCTGACACCCAAAGGGGTAAACAGAGACTACGGACTTCCATTTGGCACGATCCTGACATGATCATATATTATATCATTATTAAACAGAAATTTACCAATTATCTGCATGATACACTTCGAAATGAGGATATCCGCATAAGAACCAGCGTAACCGTAGCCCAACGGATTAGTAAGCTGAAGGTGGCTGAAGTGGCAATGGGCCGGCCATATAACTAGAAGAACCAGCGGAATGGGAAGAAAGGTTCTCGAGTGGCAGCATCGTAACAGTAAACGAAGTATAGGGTGGCCCCGAACTACATGGAGTAACGACCTGATAAGAAATGCAGGAAGTTGATGGATGCAGGTGGCTTATGACCGTGCTTTGTGACATTCCTTAGGCGGCCTATGTGAAACAGTGAATTTGTGAATGTTTTTTTTAAAATATGGATGACAAGCGAGCACACAGCCCACCTAATGATAAATTAATGCTGTGGCCCGTTAGGCATCTATATCTATCCTCGATTAAGAATCAAAATGTAGAGATGCGTTGTCGCCCTCGAGGACCTCCCCCTGCCTGGACCTGCCTCGTTTCCAGTAAAAAGGGTCTCCAGCTCTCTACACTCACCATACGAAACACAGCAGCATTGAGCTGATATTTTAGGCTGGTAGTCTGTGAGAGCGTGGTTCTTCCCCGGTTGAGACGACCCTTTTGTTCTTCAACCATAATATAGTTACAACATGGTTCTACCTCGTAGTAATAATAATAATAATAACCAATTACCAGGTCGGCTCATCAGCCTTGCACGTGACGTGCGCTGCTGATGCGGCAGACATCGTTGAACTTTTGCTGGCGCACGGAACTGACCCCGCACTCACTGATAAGGTATATTAAGGAATAAGGTAAGGTATGTTAAGAGGACTACAGGAGCTAAACGCAAGCTTTATAATGCCTTGAAGTATATGATCCCTTGCAGTAAATAAAATCAGAAAAATATATGATATTTTTCAAAATATATGCTAGTTAGGTAGTGTGTTGAAAACACGATTCTATTAATTAGATACGATAGAAAAAAATCACAAAGATTTATATAGAAAGAGTTATATAGATTTAAGATAATCATCAGAGACCATTTACTATACCATATATGAATAAAATGTTTGTACTGACTATTAAAGAAGGAAATTTAGTACCTCACCGTTTTGTTTGAGGTGTGAACGTAACGGTGATCAATTAACCATAACGTAAAATTTTCTTGAATAGCGCCAGAATTTTTATAATAATAATAGCGACTAGCCTTGGCTTCGCACGGGTGATTTCTGGATCTCGACAACAGCGCCACCTACCGGGTCCTGCTATAACTAAGAACCATCCCAGTGACCCCGTATGTACCCATAATTTTTTTATCAATATCAGTCAAACCGTTTCAGAGGAGAAAAATTACGAATACACGCACACCATAATCTTATGTATACAGATAAGGGTCACACGCATCTAAAGCCTTCTTAAACTCTTCTACATTTGAAGTTAGTTGCAAGTGTCCATGGACAGCAGTACTCTGCATTCCACTTACCAGCACGTGGATTGTTAGCACGTTTGTAATGACAATTTAATAAAGAAAATATCGGTAGAGTTACTCTATTTCACGATGAAGTTTTGACCGTAGACCTCGGGAGCGCTCCCGATGCCTACGCACACTAACGCAATGTGTATGTGCACGGCTAACAACAAACAAAGTCAAAACTTCATCGTGAAATAGAATTACTATAGACGTGTTTTATATTGTTAGTACTGAAAATTTAGTAAGAAGCAATTTTAAGGCATGGAATTGTAGAACTCTACTAAAGGTTTCTCGAATTTAAATCAATTCGTAACTTTCAGAGCGGAACACCGCAACTAATGCGGTACAGCTCTGCGGCAGAGATAGGTAAGGGAGTTGTTATCTACCACAGACCAACCGGGTCTTTTGTTAAGTCAGTGCGCTTCACCATTTTAGGCTACATAACCACCTACTATCAGGTGGGATTGTAGTTAAGCGCTGGCTTAAAATAATATTAAAAAAATCAGGTTTTATGCCGTTTACCAAAAAGTTAAAACAGGAAAAATGTAGAAAGAATGAACGAGGAAAGAGTGACAAAGCAAATTTATGTTGCAGAAGTGAACGGCAGGGTCGGGAAGGGACGCCCTAGACGAAGGTTTATCGACCAAATCGGCGATACATTAAAAATGGACCAGATTAGGAGTACCCTTAACCGACGAGCGTGTATGCGTAGATATATGGATGTAAAAGAGGCGAGAGAGGTGTGTCAGGATCGCGCCAAATGGAAGTCCGTAGTCTCTGCCTACCCCTATGGGTGACAGGCGTGAGTGTTTATGTATGTATGTATGTATTAAAACAGGAAAGATTGAAAGTTAATTGACAACCTTCTAAGATTTCTTATTTTTAAGTGCGCAAAAAAGAAAAAGTATAAATTCGACTGTTCTTAATTTAAAATACGTAATTCGAAAATATTGCGGCGGTCAGTCAACCGAGTTAACCGACTTTTTATCAATGATATTTAAGGTCGGTTTATATATTTTTTCTTTTATCTGTAGTATGTTTTATTTTAAATACAATCCAATTATTTTGTTAATAATGTTACTTTTTGATGGGTGGGCGGTCTCGCGGTTAGAGATATCACATAGGGACCTCTATGTCATATTTCTCTCCAAGTCATATCTCTAACCGCAAGGCCGCTCCCGCTGCAAACTTCCCAGTACGCGAGTAATCATGGTTCGATCCCCGCCGGTTTCTATTAAATTATTAATTGTATTTTTAGGTTCTGATTTACCACGTGTTTGGCGGAAAGTATCGTAAGGAAGCTGTATGTCTGAGGAAATTCTAACAGTGGTACGTGCGCTGTCAAACTCAGTAGCAACCCGAAGTCAGGAAAATCGGTGTCGGTCGGTGTTTCACCTTCGTGCCTCAGAAAGCACGTAAAGCCGTTGGTCCTGCGCCTGATCTTTCTCCGGTGGTGTGTGAATGCCGTGCCATTGAACTAAGAGTGAAGGAATAAAGAGTGCATCTATGTTTGTGCAGTCTATGTTGAGATTGATCGCAATGATCGAAATTCCGTCTGTAGGATATTATTATAATAGTAATAAAATGTAGTTAGATAACAATATGTATACTATAATAACTTAAAGTGATCAGCCAACCTATATATAATATATTATAGTATAATTAATAAGAGATAAGTATACATTCTGTAATGAGTAAGCTGTTTAAATAAAATTTAAGAATAATATACAAGTAGTGTGTTTAATATATTATGTAAAATAGAAATAATTTTAACTTAGAATAATAACTTTACCATTGAATTACTCATTTCATAAATCGATGTGTAAATCTGCCCTAAATGTTTGTAGTAGGACTATCTACAAGCTCCTTGGGTTTACAAAGGCACGTTCCGGCTGGAGACCCGTGTGAAGAAATTCGCAAAACATCTGTCACTTCCCTAAGAAGCCCCGAACCTCCCCGACACGCGTACTTAACATAACAATTACCATTGAAATCCCGCGCAAACTCCGACTTCCTGCCGACCTCGCGCATTTTGTACCGTATCTGTAATTAGGGGGTCAATGAACTTAAAATGCACAGGAATTTGACCCCTTTTAAAGGCCTTTATTAGCATACCTTAGAATTTTAATAAGTACGGGGAAAATCCTCACATTACTAAAAATAAAATATAAAAGACAAGTAAAATATGTGTTGCGAGGAAATGTGAGGAAAACCGTGCTCAGCAGTGGGGTGTATTAAGGCTGCAACATTTTAAGTGTACTTTTAAGCTGTAAATTAAAAGAACTTGCCTTTACCAGGTAGTCAGGAAGTCAAATCTTAAATGGATCACATACATACTTCTTTCAAATTTTATTTTCAAGGATAATTTAAATATTGACTTCAAAATTTCCAATTTTATCTCCGATGGAAACGTAATTATTAAGAGAAAGTAACCACGACTTGGTAAGAGATGCAGGAAGTGGATGTATGCACGTGGCCCAGAACCGTGCTGTGTGGCATTTCTTAAGGGAGGCCTTATGTTCAGCAGCGGTCTGTTAATGGGCTATAATAATGGTGACTATTTACTGATGCAAGTTCCACATATGGCAGTATTCTTATTTTCTAAGTTTCCTATTTGTCACTTCCTAATAGGAAGTTTGTAATATAAATCTCCCGGATAGCACCAATTTTTTATTCTTTAACGGTTGCTAAGTTTATTAGTAAGTATGTACATAAATTAAAATACATCTGTCTTTTTGATTTGGGTATAATGCACTACAAAATTTATAGCCCTATGCAACCTGGTTTTTTTTATAAAATTATCGCCTGTGGTCGAAATCATAATAATTTATAACTTCTGTGTTCGAAAAAGAGTGTTTAAAAAGAACGCTAAGTATTTTGTTTTACATAACATTTTTTTATATTTTCCCGTGCTGGGGAAGCAAAGGCATCTATGCACATACAGTCATGAACGCGATCAAAATGCTTTCATTTAATTGGTTAAAGCGTTTTGTATGAAATAATCATGTGTGTATGCTTACTTTATTTTATTTACCTTTACGGCAACAGAAATTAATTTTGTGTTGTAATGTTTCCTTTCAAATTATATAAGTTTCGTTACTTTTATTTTAAAATAAACACTATTAAACTAAGTAATGTATCTAAGTAAATGTAAAAAAATGTATCTAAGTATGTTCAATGATCACGTTCAATTATTTGAGAAAATAATGTCAACAATATTAATTTTACCCTTGGCTTGTATTAACTAAATGCTCCACAGTCACCCTTTTTTTATAAAACCATGAGACAAACGATCGGATGGATGGTATGGATTGTGGATTTCGTATGGTACTTGTTGGTCCTCAAAAGGATAATTGAAGATGTGTATGGACCACAACATCCGATAAGATCAGGTAGGCTGTGTGCTCGCTGTGCGTGAACGCGCGTACGCACGCACGCCCACACGAACACATCCACGCACGTACGCAAGCACACACGCATACACACACACACACACACACACACACACACACACACACACACACACACACACACAGACGCGCGCGCGCGCGCCCACACCCGCCACACGTACACACCCTTACGGCCGGACGTCTTTAGAAAATTATTAATTTTCAAACTGGTAGTTAAAAAGATAAAAATAAATATAATAAACATAAAACTTTAGAAAAGATGCACACATTAAGTAAACATAATATTATAATATACTCCGTATGTACGTAGTAAATAGCAGTATGGAAAGTTAAACAGTGAATTACGCAATAATATGTTGTAGTAACCATCCCTTTAGAACAATTTTATGAATTTGTATATCTCAAATACACGCACGAAATCTAGGTTACAACATTTTATATTTTGACCCATGTACGTAAAGTTTACATTAAGCAAATAATTATAACATCGAATGAAACTAATTCTGTGAGCTATAACGAAATACGAAAAAAGTTATTGAGACGTGCAGTGAACAGTGACTTGATCATTAAACTGGATTTCATCATCATTATCATCGTTACAGCCCTTCACAAGTCCACTGCTGAACATAGGCCTGCTCCAAGGAATGCCACAAAGCACGGTCCTGAGCCACCTGCATCTATCGACTTCCTGCATGTCTTACCAGGTCGTCATTCCATTTAGTGGGGGGACACCCTACACTTCGCCTACCGGTACGAGGCTGCCACTCAAGAACCTTTCTTCCCCATCGGTTGTCGGTTCTTCGAGCTATATGGCCGGCCCATTGCCACTTCAGCTTACTAATCCGATGGGCTATGTCGGTTACTCTGGTTCTACTGCGGATATCCTCATTTCTATGTTTATCACGCAGAGAAACCCCGAGCATAGCCCTCTCCATAGCTCGCTGAGCGACCTTGAGCGTCGTCATACGGCCAGCAGTGAAAGCCACGTCTCAGATCCATAAGTCATCACTGGTAACACGCACTGGTTGTATAATCTCGTTTTCAGGTTTTAAGGTCTACCTGACGAATGATGTGTCGTAGTTTCCCGAACGCTGCCTAGCCGAGTTGAATCCGTTGATTGACCTCTCGGTCGAAGTTGGATTTACCTAGTTGGACTATTTGTCCCAGGTATACTCGTGAATAACTTCGAG
The DNA here is from genome assembly GCA_963668995.1 of Parnassius mnemosyne. Lineage (NCBI taxonomy): Eukaryota > Metazoa > Arthropoda > Insecta > Lepidoptera > Papilionidae > Parnassius > Parnassius mnemosyne. Next base: position 6,946,704 of record CAVLGL010000024.1, on the reverse strand, counting down.
CTTAGTGCTCCCAACAACTACTGGCATAGGTGCGACATGGACAATAAAAATGTTCTTTGTTTTGTCCATGTTCATCTTAAGACCTACCCGTTGGGAGACACTATTGAGGTCTTTGAGTATAGTGTTTAGGTCCTCCAGCGATTCTGCCATAAGGAATATGTCGTCTGCAAATCGAAGGCGAGTGATGTAATCGCCATTGATGTTAATACCATATCCATACCACTCCAGTAGCTTGAAAACGTCTTCCAATGCAGCGGTGAAGAGTTTCGGGGATATAACGTCACCCTGTCTTACACCTCTCTGCAGTTGAATAGGTTTCGTACTCTGGTTCTGTACTCGGATAGCCATTGTAGCCCTACTGTACAAACACTTCAGCACTTCGATATAGGGACTGCAGGATTCGCTGAAGGGACTGCAGCACCGCCCAAATTTCGACGGAATCAAAGGCTTTTTCATAGTCCACATATGCAAGACATAGTGGTAGATTGTACTCCTCAGTCTTCTGTACAATTTGCCGAAGGGTATATATGTGGTGTATGGTACTAAAGCCTTGTCGCAAACCGGCTTGTTCGGGAGGCTGAAAGTCGTCGAGTCTGTGTGCGAGACAATTCGTAAAAACTCTCAAAAACTGCACGTAGACGCGGCTCAGAATGGAAATCGGTCTGTAGTTCTTCAAGAGAGCGTTGTCGCCTTTCTTGAAGGCCAAGACCACCGCACTTCTGCTCCACGCCTCCGGTGTAATGCCATCATGGGGGACGGAATTAAAGAGCTTCTGAAGGACTTCAATTACCGGTTTTACACCCGCTTTCAGAAGCTCCGCTTTGATTCCATCCTCGCCTGGGGCCTTTCCGTTTTTAAGGTGCTGGAGAGCCATTCTAATCTCGCTCAGACTGACGTCGGGAATGTTATCAGAATAGTGTCGGATAAGACTCTTGGATTGTTACTCACACTTGCGTGTGGCTTCAACGATGGCGTTTACAGCTGCCCATAGAACCTCCTTGGGACAGATGGTCGCCCTCCAGTTGTCGGATTTGAGGATTACCGTGCCCCCCCCCCCCCTCTCTTCGGACCTCGGATAATCCTATAATATGCCAGCGTAACTTGTTTACCTCTTCTTCCAACTCCAGGATCTTCTCGTCAATCGACAGGGCTCGAGCGTTGTATTTTGCCAGGTCGACTCGTCTTAGATGGCTCCAGCGGAGATTCTTAGCACCCCTAGCGAATTTACGCGAAGACTACACATTAAATGAAACTTAGTTTCATAAACTGGATTTTCCTAAAAGTTTAAAATTTATTCATAAAAGTGCGAAAAAACAATCTAAACTAAACTATAATTAATTAAAGTTCGCATTTTATTGTATCGAGCGGATGTATGCGAGGTAATTTTTACCAACTTTAATATAATGGATTTCCGCAAAGTAACGCCGGATTCTATTAATTATCTATAATTAATTATCGGCCTATTACATTAATACCGATATTTTTTTAAATTTCTGTAAAGATCTTGCAATAAAAATTATGTCCTTTAATAAATTTTACAGAATTCTTCTAAACCGATATACTTAGAAATATCAGAAACCAAAATCAACGTCGCTTATTGCCTTTGAAGTGTTTAAAAATCCTATTAAATCAGAAACTGTACTTTTCTTCAATATGTTCACAGTTTATGTTTTATCACGCATGAGCAGTTATCATCTAAACGAGACAAACTAGACAACAATGGAATCAGTGGTCCGGTCCTCTAAATTTGATAAAGGAATATTTACAAGATAAAATTTGGAAAATCCAAAAGTGCACACCCCAAACGCATATAAAATATTTTAAATGGATTACAGAAGTGATTATCGAAAGAATCGATTACATGATTTGAAGATTAGACATGAAAAAAAATTAGGTCGTTTTGTTATGTAGTCCTCGAGATTTTTTTTTATAGGATAAGGATGACAAACGAGCACACAGTCCACCTGATGGTAAGTGGTTGCTGCGGCCCATAGACATCTACATCTATCCTCTATTACAAATCAAAATGTAGATGCGTTGTCACCCGTGAGGACTAAGATGGAATGCCTCATTTCCAGTAAAAAGGTCGCCTGCACTCACCAAGCGAAACGCAGAGGTAAACCTCTACTTCACGCTGGTTTTCTGTGAGGTCGTGGTACCACCCCGGTTCGAGCCGGCCCATCCGTGCGACAGCAATAGCTGCCGCGTGGCTCTACCACTGTTAAAATATAGATATATTGTACACAGGTAATTTATTAACCACAGACTAAAGGACATCCACAATATAATATTTTATAGAACTTTTTTTTACAATAATACGTGTTGTTGAATTTAAAAAAAGGGCTTAAGGCTTGTTCATTAGTGTTTCCTCTTTCTAATTATGTGCTTTCCATAACATATTAATATTAGTGCGATGTAAAATAACAAACACGACTGTGAGGGAAACGAGTGATTTAAAAAATTCAACAGTAGAGCCCCACATATCCGCTTGGCGTTCGAGTTATGCAATAGACTGATGAGATGTTTGGAAACTTGACATTGAAGTAATAGCACATATTAATTCAATGAAATTTGACAACAATTTTGTCATCCATTTTTAATAATCCGAGTTCAAAATAAATAAGTTTGTAGTCACTCAGCAAAGCATATTATATTCAAAATAATATTTTATATAATATATTAATGACCTACTGTAAGCAACAAAACATAAAATTAATTGTGATAATTAATTAAACAATGTAATAAGCGAAATACCACTGACTCACTCACTCATCACGAGATCTCCAAAACTGTATGCCCAATTGACTTGAAATTTGGCATATATACTCCTTTCATGACGTAAACACCCACTAAGAAAGGATTTTGAATTTTGGAAAATGTTACAGTTTCTAATTTATAAAATGCAAAAACTAAACAGATTTTTTTAAAAATAATGATTACACTGTTAAAATAAATCACAATCAACAGCCTGAAAAACGGACTCGAAGAACCAACAACCGATGAGGAAAAATGTTTTCGAGTGGCAGCCTCGTACCGGACTTTGTTCAACAGTAGACTTGTGATGGGCTGTCACGAAGATGATGATGAAAATTGAACATGTTAACGGTAACTAACGCATGTATATTTTTTCAAAAATTTAGTTAAGTACTTAGAAACATTAAAAGGGATTGTATTTTTAATAGTAAATCCTAAAATACTAAATTGTATTTGCCGTTTTTATAATATTTTTCTTTGGCGTTCTCTAGCCCGCATTATTGATGAGGTACAGGCATCAAGGTTCTTAATTCAGATATTAAAGAATCATAACTTCTTTACGTAGTCTATGTGTTTATTGAAAAACAATTTTATAAAAGATTTAGTTTCACACTACAAGCATAACCTGTTGGTCAAGCATATGTGGCGGGTGGAAGGAAAAGGGGAGATCCCCCGCCGGGCAAGGTGTTCTGCCCAGGGAGCGGCCAACGCTCCGGGTTGTGTTTTTTTTTCTTTTGAGTGCAACGATTCCGACTGCAGTCCCGAGGCACCCCGACCCCTGCTTTCGGAGTGAGGCTCCTCGAGCTAGGGGTGGGGGGGGGGGGGCTCGATGCGATTCAAGGGCCCTTCAGAAGGAGGTACGAACCTCGGCTTTAATCGCTATCGCAATTTTGTTAACGAGTCGCAAAAGTTAGAAACGCCCCGTATCACGGGTGTTAAACCTCGTGTACGGAGTGTGTCTGTGACGACGCATTCGCCATCGAATGCGGTGTGCCCTAGTGTTCTGTACTAGAGTAGTGTCTGAGTGTGTGTGAGTGTTTATGATTACTAAACTAGTTCCCTCTCCTGTGGAGGGGGGGGGGGGGGACGGGATCGACCTATTCATGGAAGTGATCTCGTCGTCGGGATCAAGAAGAACGTTCTTGGGACGTCTCCTGCGGAGGGCAACATCCCTCAGTGGGGAGTACGAGCCCGCCTCATTCACCAACGGATTTTCGTGTTCCTTTATCGAATCAAAGTATCTTAAGGATAGTTCCTTAAAATACGTGTGTATAGTGGGCATATCGAGGTCGCGGTGAAGATCCGCGTTCCTCACATAGAAGGGAGTTCCTGTGATCTGACGCAGGAATTTGTTTTGAACTACTTGAAGTTGTTTTAGACTCGTTTTGGAGGCGTGAGCAAAGGACACACCCGCGTATGTCATAACAGGACGTACGCAGGTTTTGTAGAGATGTAGTTTGTGTCTTAGGGACAGCTTACTGCGTTTGTTGGTTAAGGCGAAGAAACGCTATACAACGAATTTTGCCTTGTTTCTAACTGTTGTAATGTGCTGAGAGAAGCTCATTGCACAATCTAAGGTCACTCCCAGGTATTTTACCTCTCGGACCCATGGTATTGGGCTGCTGTAGAGAGAGATCGTACCTATATTATATTTTTTAACCTGCTCCGGGTTGTAGTTCGGAGCTATTCTATATATGCTGTTTTAACTTCGGAACTTTGTTAGTGCGATTTAGGCTTCGATGTGTTTCGCTTGTGGCGCGACGACAGCGCCGCCGCACATAACTCAACATTTATTAATTAATTATTCACAGATCTTTCAAGATTTTAAAAACATCGTTATTTTTAACCGATTTCGAACAAGGTGTACGTTTTATCAGTTTAAATGTTCTCAATGTAGTACAACATATCGGACGTTAGTTAATCGTTTTGTTGGTCTCTTTAATAGAAGGAGTTTACTTTAAAAATGGTCCCAAAAATATAAATGTATTCAATGGTAACTGTACACGGTTTGTATGTATTTTTAAACATTACACCTCGGAGATCACGGCTATACCACACCTAGTTGATGTGTCGGTGGTGATCTGAGTAACAATCGAAATTTTCTGCACCCATCGTAACCGATTAAAGTCCACTGCTGAACATAGACCTTCCCCATATTTTACCTCATAGAGGGGATATTTGCCATAGTTGCAAATATTGATTTTTATTGTGGTAGAATTTTTTTATTGTTCACATAAGTAGTACATAATATTTCATAAAGTATTATTATAATACATAATACGAATACACGATATTAACTTGATGTTAATTTTAATTTTATATTTATTTATTGAGGGTAAAATCTTATAATGAGACGATGTTGCGCGTAACAAACACTTATCAGTCTAAAGTCACCAAATACTAATAAATGTGGCCATCTTAATATAAATCTTTCTTGACGGTTTATAATACTGACAGCACTTACTTCTACTAATAATATTATGTTTTAAGTTTAGAATGAAATTTTAAGGTAGAGCCATGCTGCAGCTATATTATTAATATAGTTGTAGTATGAATGGGTCGGCTCGACCGGGGAAGGACCACGCTCTCTCAGAATATCAGGTACCAGCGTAAAATAGCAGCTTAACGCTGCTGTGTGTCATATGGTGAGTGTAGTGAACCGGAGACCCTTTTTACTGGAAACGAGGCATTCCATCTTAGTCCTCACGGGTGACAACGCATCTGCATTTTGATTCTTAATTGAGGATAGATGTTGATGTCTATGGGCTGCAGCATCCACTTACCATCAGGTGGACTGTTGCCACTCCTGAGGGTTAAAATGTTTGCGCTCATTTGCGCTCTCACCATACGAAACACAGCTGAATCAAGCATTTTACGCTGGTATTCTGTGAGAGCGTGGTCCTATCCCGGTCGAGTTGACTCATTCGTGCTACAACCATAACATAGTTGAAGCTATTGGTATGCAAATTAAAAATTAGCTTTTTACCACGGAAGTATTACTTATACGCACACGTTTATATGAACGCATAACCAATGTTTTCAATATTGAAATATTGACTTTTATATTTGTTACAAAAAAACACATAACTATAAGCTCACCCCTTTACCACAAAGTATTTTTTACAAGGCATTGATCTTATGGCGCAAATGCAAAAACAAAGTGGGCGTAAGAACAACGGCCTTATTTATTCCAGGACAAGGATCTGTCAAGGATAGGATATTATCGGCAGACACGTCGGGCAAATATAGTTTAGCAAAATTTATTCAAATATAAAATCAACGGAATGTGGATGAGACATGAATGAATGGAAGCGATCTATTCCTAATAATGCACGAATTTGCACCAATACAAAATAAAGTTTTTTTTTCTACTTGTGAAGGGAATAGGGATATGCTAAGACCGCGAAGTCGTAAGATGTAAGTGGAAAACATGACCATATTTTATAGTAATCTCTGGGAAGATTATGTTAAGTTATGGTCTTCATCGTCATCATCATCATTTTAGCCTATCACAAGTCCAATGTCGAACATACGCCTCCACCCATAGATTGTCAGAAAATAAGGTCCTGAGCCATAGATTGTCTGTCAGTAGTTCGAACAAGACGGTCGGCCCATTGCGCCACTTCAGCTCATTGATCCGTTCTGGTTACTGATGATGTTAGTGCTGTTAGACTCAATTGATTCGTTGGTCTATGTCAGTTACTTTGGTTCAACTGCTATGATCAATGTTACGAATTATATCACACTGAGAAACTACGAGCATAGGTCTTTCCATAGCTTGCTGAGTGACCTTAAGCGTTCTAAAACTACCAGCTGAGAAGGTCCACCGCTGGCTGCTTGAGAATACACACACAGAAAACAAAAACAACACATCCTCGTATTTCATGTCATTTTTTTAAACTTTACCCCCTCTTGTATCGTGGAGGCGGTATACATAAATAAATTGCACAAGGACGCATTCACACACATAATTAACACATATGGATGGACATTCAAACATTTGTTCTGTATGAGATTTGAACCAAACCTGAATTGCAAAGCTACGGAACCGTCTTTTATATGTAGAACTTGTTTAGAACTAACACATGGTTGGCTATCGAACATAAAAAATAGGATAAAGTCAAGATACTTTTAAGGCACACAAGCTGCAGATTTTTAGTAGGCAATGACACAGAAATCCTGGAAATAACTCACAAGACTGGGCTACATTGACAGCTGCGTTACGGGGACAAAGAGGCCACAACGTGACATGTGACGAGCTGTCGGTCTCACGCCGGTGCATATTATGTACTACTATGTCGCTGGCATTCAATTTTCGTTACCATACGTATATTTAATTAAAGATATGTATATGTATATGTTATGGACCAAGTGATTAATAGGGCATTAATCATAATCACTAGGCAGTTTGAAAAATGCCTAATACTTACGAGTTGGCAATATCCTTGCCGTCATCTATCGTATAGTGCCGTATCGTATCGTGCGTAACATGCCGGCACATCGCTTGCAACTTTACAAAGCGCAAGTTTGGCCTCACATGGAATACTGTTCTCGTCTCTGGGCCGGGGCACCCTAGTGCCAGCTCCATCCACTTGACCGCATCTAGCGCAGAGCGGTTCAAATCGTCGACGAACGAGTTCTTTCTGATCGGCTCGATTCACGGGCGCTGCGTAGGAATATTGCATCCCTTTGCATTTTTTATCGACACTACCACGGGGAGTGCTCTGAGGAATTGTTCGGATTAATTTCAGCCGCCAAATTTCAAGAACGCACATCGAGTCAAAATTCACGATACCATCCTCACCATCTGGATGCTTGGCGGTCCACCACTGTGCGTTTTACTAGGAGTTTTCTTCCTCTTACAAGTTTTCTATGCACTTGTTCACCACTGGCAAGTTTTCCGGACCGATACGACTTAGAAAGGTGTAAGCTCTTTTCTTGAAGATACCTATCAAGAAAAGAGCTTACACCTTTTCTAAAAGATCGGCAACGCACCTGCAATTCCCCTGGCGTTGCGGTTGTTCAAGGGCGGCGGTAGTAACTTACCATCAGGTGAGCCGCATGCTCGTTTGCCCCTTCTTCTATTAAAAAAAATATTTAAAAAAACTATAGAAATAAATCAATTAACCGGGCTTTATGAATGTAGTACGTTATTTATTGGGCAGAGTAATAAAAAGATAGGTGAGGTTAGGTTATGAGTAGACAATGTGATAAATAATAAAGTTTAAATCAGTATTAATTACGTAGCATGATTTGACTTGTCCCTGTCAAAGAAAACCCAGTATATATATATATATATATATATATATATATATATATATATATATATATAAATAGAGGTCAGTGATTGTCATTATTCATATTCCGAGTGCGTTATAATAGTGTCATTACATTTTTACGTGGTAGAGCCGTATATTCGTAGTGTAGTTGTAGCAGGAATGGGTCGGCTCGACCGGGGAAGGACCACGCTCTCACAGAATACCAGCGTAAAATAACAGCTTAACGCTGCTGTGTTTAGTATGGTGAGTGTAGAGACCCGGAGACCATTTTCACTGGAAAAGAGGCATTCCATCTTAGTCACGGGTAACAACGCATCTGCATTTTAATTCGTAGTCAATAATAACAATAATAAAAATTTGAACTATATTGAACTATAATAATAAAGATAATAAAGATTATTATCTTATTATCTTTATTATTATAGTTCAATGTCATATATTAATTAATATTCTTGTCAATTATATAATGTCAATTATAAATGTCACATATCCAATTGTTTAATTAATTTCTTTTCATTTTTACATCAAATTTATATTTATGTAATTAATTATATTCTAAAATTATCATTCATTATTACTCGTATGTAGGTAGTTGCCGTATAAGAACTCTTCTACAGAATAATAACATTTAGTGAGCAACAATGCCAAAACAGATTTCTAAAATGACAAGGATGTACATCTGCATGTCTATGGGCCACAGCATCCATTTATCATCAGGTGGACTTATCCTATAAAAACATCTAATTAAAGATCTAGCCGGATATGGTGGCATAGAGAATCAACTACGCAATATCATTCGTGGTTCGTGGATGTCATAAGAGTTGCCAGGGGGATATGCAACGGAACATGGCTCAAGCCTGAAAGAGTGCACATGTTATACCCCTTCCGAAGAGATCCAGTCAACCTCTCTAATTTCCGTCCCATCTCGATGTCACCTTTCCTTTCTAAAGTCCTTGAGAAACTTATTTGCCAACAGCTGACCCTTTTCCTTAATGAGCACAATATGTTGAATTCTTTATTTCATTTTATGCATGAAAGGTGTAGTAATAGCCCCCCCCCCCCCCCTATAGGGCAAACTATGTTCAACAGTGGACTTTTAGTAAGTAAAGTAAAGTGGCAGCCTATATACGTCCCACTGATGAGCAATGGCTTCCTCTCACTTCTGAGAGGGTTTTAGGGCAAGGAAATGTCCGTCGCGCTTCCCCAATGCATGTTGGTAGACTTAAAATGGCTTCCTTTCACCGCCGAGGACGTGGTAAAGTACGCGAGCAACCCGGGTTCGATCCCCGCCGGCACCAATGAAATTGTTAATTGCAATTTTAAATGCTGATTTACATCGGACTTCTGAGAAAAGTTAAAAAAGTAAAATTGCAGCCTATTGACGTCCCACTGCTGAGCACAGGCCTTCTTTTTTTTTTTCTGAGAGGGTTTTAGGGCAAGGAAATGTCCGCCGCGCTGCCCCAATGCGTGTTGCCGAACTTCACATGTCTTCGAAATATATTTTTTTTTCTTATTTCTCAGACATGCAGGTTTCCTCACGATATTTTCCTTCACCGCCGAGCACGTGGTAAATCAGCACTTAAAATTGCAATTAACAATTTCATTGCTGCCGACGGGGATCGAACCCGGTTTGCTCGAGTATTGTGAAGCTTACAGCGAGCGTAAACATCTGAGCTACCACGCCTACTTCTTCTGAGGTTTCTTACTTCTGAGAGGATGTAATTAATAAAAAAGTTAAAGATTTATGAACTACAGGATTAAAAAGTAAATATAGGACAAATTTTAAAGTTATAGTAAATTTGCAGAGTGTAATTTTGCAGGTTATTCTACGTTCTAGCTTAGTTTGTAGAATATATTACGCCATATATTATAAGCAATTACTAGTGCTAATACTTTGAAAACGCCTGAGCATCAGCTGCGTATATTTTAGCATCGAAAAATTGACAGTAGCCTAATGGTCCAGAAAGACATTGGAACTGTAACTACCTGAGTTGGAATCAAGCATACAACTACTGTGCTAAACCACTTCTACCTTTTTTTATAGGATAGGGTGACAAACGAGCACACAGTCCGCCTGATAGTAAGTGGTTGCTGTGACTCATAGACAGCTACATCTATCCTCAATAAAGACTCAAAATGCAGATGAGTTGTCAGCCGTGAGGACTAAGATGGAATGCCTCTTTTCCAGTAAAAAGGGTCTCCGGTTCTCTACTCTCACCATACGAAGCACAGCGTTAAACTGTTATTTTACGCTGGTATTCTGTGAGAGTGTAGTCCTTCCCCGGTCGTATCGACCCGTTCGTACTACAATGATACAATTCTCTCTCTCGTCTATGGACTGCAATAGCCACTTACCATCAGGTGGACAGTAAATTCATTTGTCACTGTAGTTTTATAATATAAAAGTGGTTTCTGTGAGTATAAGCAGTGTAAATAAAATTGTTAGAGTTATTTAAATAAAACTAATTTTACGGATTTTATCGCGTATATTAACTTACTTTATATTCCTGATGTTTCGAGCACTTTCCAGCACCCATGGTCACGGGGGGACTGAGGTATATGAAGTCCCAATGTCATAGTTAACCACGGCTACCTCCAGATTAAAAATTATTAATTTTTGTTCCGACCTACGCAGTATGAACTTACAGTAACTTGAAGTCTTACAGTTGTATGGTTTTTTTTTATAGGATAAGGGTGACAAACGAGCACACAGGTCACCTGATGGTAAGTGGTTGATGCGGCCCATAGACATCTACATCTATCCTCGTTTGCGAATCAAAATGCAGATGCGTTGTCACCCGTGAGGACTAAGATGGAATGCCTCATTTCCAGTAAAGAGGGCCTCCGGCCACCTGCACTCACCAAGCGAAACGCAGAGGTAAACCTCTACTTCACGCTGGTATTCTGTGAGGTCGTGGTACCACCCCGGTTCGAGCCGGCCCATCCGTGCAACAGCAAAAGCTGCCGCGTGGCTCTACCACTGTTAAAACTGTTGGGTTGGGATTTAATTTTCCCAAGCAGATGGTAGCACCCAGCCATCTTCTCTATTGAAATCAGGATGTTTTTTGGTTTCAATAGCCTCGCGAATCATCCTTGGAAGGAATCGGTGTCCTTTAGCGAGGATTTGTGGTCTATCAAATCTAATATAGTGACGGGGGCGAACCTGTACGTGTTCACAGACTGCAGACTTCCCGGAGCGTCGATTCTTCACATCAGCTATGTGTTCTTTAACGCGGGTTTTTATGGATCTTTTAGTTTGTCCTATATAAGAGAGACCACATTCACAATCAAGCTTGTAAACTCCTGCATCTTGCAGAGGGACATTACACTTGACTGATGGTAAAAACTGACTAATCTTCTTCTGCGGCTTGAATTATGTTTTAATGGAAGCACGCTTCAAGCACGCTGGAAAGTGCTCGAAACATCGAGAATATAAAATAAGTTAATATACGCGATAAAATCCGTAAAATTAGTTTTATTTAAATGTGTGGTGTTCGCGTAAATATAAGAAATTGTTAGAGTTATTTAAAAATAAAAAACAATTAATAAACCTTAGTCCTTTGGTCGTTTGTTTCAACATATGTTGGTGGTGGTTGAGAATTCTTTATCCCACTTCATGCTGAAAAGATGTCATGGTTAAAATCTGTTAGCGGTTTGCATCAAATGAATCTAAACCGGCGATAGCAAGCACAGTCAAAAGTACAAGACCCCTGCAGGGTTAGCATGGGCAGGAGACAATTTTATCCCCGGGCGAAAGGCGAAAATGTTTATGCCTTCGCTTAGTTTTAGCCACCCTTCGGGCATGGGCACAACGGTATGTACGAGTATATAATATACGCAGTAGGTAAAATGGGAGATAGACTTAGATAGATTTTTTGTATAAATATAAACTTAAACCCACGTCCAATGAACTAGGATAAAATTTTCTCTTTCAAATGTAAAAAAAAAGATAATTTTTTTATCTTTCATTTGGCTCCATGCTACGGACGGGGGATATATTGTCTACTCTTTATGTCAAACGGGGATATAGTTCTCCCCGTTACCGTGCTTTGGCATAAGGACAAGATAATTTTATCTCTTGTCGGTGGATATAATCAGGGGATAAATTTTTGTCCGCAGCCCATGCTAGCCGTGCTGGTACTAAATTCGCTAATCCTCTCTCTACTAGAAGAAACTAACGTCCAGCAGTGTGCTGATGAGTAGGAAATTCGTTCTTTGATAACTTCGCTATTGGTATTTTATCACTATGTACTATAATAATAAGAATAATATGATAAAAATAATTTTTATTCCCTCTTCACATACGTATAAAGTTTCACATTACTATTTAAATAATACGGTTGTACACCTTGTTGTACACCTTATGATATTTCGAATTTATTCAATTCGAAATATCATAAGCGTAAATTTTTTTTACGTGGTAGAGCTCCGTTGCAACTATATTATGGTTGTCGCATGAATGGGTCGGCTCGACCGAGGAAGGACCACACTCTCACAGAATACCTGTGTAAAATAGTAGCTTAATGCTGCTGTGTTTCGTATGGTGAGTGTAAATAATCGGAGACGGTTTACTGGAAACGAGGCATTCCATCTTCGTTTTCAGGGGTGACAACACATACTACATTTGGATTCTTAATTGAAGATAAATGTAGATGTCTATGGGCCACAGCATCAACTTACCATCACTGTGTGCTCGTTTGTCAAACTATACTATAAAAAAAAATTCAAACGATGCAGCATTTCGGATACGTAGATGCTAATGTTAGCTTTCACGCATTCTATAAGGTTCATGGTGCGGAGGTTATCACATTGTATCCTTTCGAAACCCACTTATTAGTTTAGGAATCAAATTAATAGTAATATTTCTCCGAATACTACTCTTAACAGCGTGAAACTGGTTTATGCAGGCACATACGAAGGTTAAACATACTCGGTCATTTATCGCTAAAAGCGAGCACACAAAACAACTCCGTATTTAATATTATGTCGCAAAATAACCGGAACAAGCGTAGAAAACGACGGTCGAAAAGTTGTTTGATAGTTTAAAAATTGATTCTCCATAAAGGAGACAACATATCCGCCCGATCTCGAGCGGGAGCGCTGCGACGTTCATGAGGACTGTACAGTAATCTGCAGAATAAACGAACAGCTGTACAATTATGAACCATAAATAACGATTTCTTATAATTTTATAGTGAGAAACGAGTTCACAGTCAGATAACACCAAATACGGCAACATTAATGACATTTTTGTATACCGTAACAAATTCAGAAAAAAATAAAAGCAATATTTATTTATTGTAACTCAGAGGTCTTTTCCTGAAAGTGTTTCACGTAGATAATTAAAATTAATATTAAATGATTATTCAAATACAGACGTAAAATAAAAATTCGAATTTAATTAGAAAATACTCTTAGATGGTTTAAAAAGGAAAGTAATTTTTTTTGAGATTTTTTTTTAAATAAAATTTAAAATATATATCTTTACTAGCTGGCCAGGCAGACGTTGTTCTGCCCTTTTGCGACGACCATTACTATGAAAAAATCCTTAAATTCGCAATAAAAAAAGTATTTAAGGTCACTTATCGGAACAGAATTTTATTGATTAATTTTTTAACTTTCTAATTAATATTTTTTTAAATTCCTATCCCTATTTATTGCAGTGGGCAGCAGAGTGTATTGCTTAGCACTATTACGACAACACTAATAGTGCTTACTAATTTAATTTTAATTTTACTTTGTGCGTACTACGCAGATATACTACACACTACGCATAGGTACTACGCATTTGCCACACAGTAGTGTTTTTCCTTTTTATTTTATTGAATTGGAGAATTGGTATAAGGTGAATGAAATAAGTCGCTCACGTATTCATTTATCAATAATGCTTGGTTATAAATTGTTGTATACTTCGACAACGATCCAACTTAGATTCATTGATCAACACCAAAATCCAAACCTGAGTAGATCCTGACTTACTTTGAATTTAGGTCTGCTAACTTGCGAGTTTTTAACTTTCACAAGACGGAACAAGCCGGTTTTGTTGTAAACTGTATGTAGAAAAAATACGCGTCGCTCACAATAGAGCGCCTCGCATCTGCTATCCGGCGTTTTATAAGCAGATGTTCTTAAAGGGTCCAAGTAAAAAAAAAAAATCACTACCTGCGTACACTCATTGTCGTCCGTACTTACTTGAACTTGAGACGGTTCGAAAATAGCGTAGGGTGACAACGTCGCATGGGTCATTCCCACGATCTATATGGATAGGTATGCGAAAGCTTTAAAATTTGATTCATTAGTATATATTTTTAAGAAATTTATTAGAAATCAATGAGTATTATTATGTAAGACCTTTTAAAAATTTACGTTGTCCTATTAACTTAGTACATATAACAAAAACACGATTATTAAAATTTTTGTGTTTGTTTGTCTGTCTGTTTGTTCCGTCTAATCTCCGGAACGGTTGGACCGATTTTGATGGGACTTTCACTGGCAGCTAGCTGATGTTATAAGGAGTAACTTAGAAAAATAATTAGGGTCCTGTGGAAAAATTAAAACCCATGAAGCCCAATTGTAATAAATTAATAAATTAGGCGCAGGCGAAGTCGCGGGGAACAACTAGTTTACAATATAATATAGTATGAAAACATTTAGAAACAGCATGACAGCGATCATCTTATTCCCAGAGTCACTATCGATTATTTACTCTTTATTAATATAAAACAATTTATGTATAACAAAACATTTTAAGTTTCTGATGGATAAATCCTGCATATTTTCTGGAACTGATATAAAAGCGTCACATTGATCCGCACTAATGCGTAGAAATTGCTGACTCCTTGGAGTAGAGTAACTGGTAGTGTAAAACATAATTTCATAATTAATAGCATCAGGTGTTACTTTGCGGTAATCCTTTTTATTAAAGATCTTAAATATTAATTAGCTAAGATCTGTGTAATAAAAGAAAATAAAATAAAATGATGTGACTTACCTAGTTTAAAGAGCATCTCCCGCCCACCCTCAATTGCGTGCACTATCCCCGTCACCATTAATCCAGCACCACTACTCCCAACACCACTAGACTAAGAAAGACACACCACCGCCGATAATACGACACCTGTTCCGTCTCTATATGAGGCACGAGAAACTTTTAATATATATACATACATACATACAAATAAATAAAATTGGAGTGTCTGTTTGCAATGTCAAAATAACAGCTTTTCTGCCGACTTCCAAAAAGGAGACGGTACTCAATTCGACGCGTACGTTTTTGCGCGTGTTTTTTTTATGTGTGTTACCTCATAACTTTTTACTGGGTGAACCGATTTCGAATATTCTTTTTTTATATGAAAGCTGATACTCTTCTTGTGGTCCCATATGAATTTGATCAAGGTCAGACCAACAGTTTTTGAGTTATTTGAGTTATTCTTAATAACTTATATTGAAGTCGACTGTACAAAATTTTTAATTTTATATTATTAGTAAATGCTTATGAAAGTATATACGGTAGTTCTAACAAAAACACAACTTTTAATTTTTTTGTCTCTGTCTGTCTGTTAGTTCCAGCTAATCTCCGGAACGGTTGGACCGATTATGATGGGACTTTCACTGTCAGACAGTCGATGTTATAAGGAGTAACTTAGGCTACTTTAATTTAAAAAAAGAATTAGGGTTCCGCACAAAAAAATTAAAAACTATTTAATATAAAATTTCGATGAAGCCATATGTACTGTCAAAAGCATGGACAGCCTTCTTGTACTATGTACAGGACATAAAGAAGAGATCCACGGTTTTCATACGCAGCCATTCTTATATTTTTCTTTAGCGAACAAGGAGATCGTAATTGTGTTACTTGTTCAGGCGAACGTAAAGATTCGAAGAACTTCCCGGCGTTGGTACCCTTGATTTTTTTCCAATTCCAATTGTTCAATGGAGACGTAAATAAAGCGTGATAACGCAGCGATGCAATAACAACATAATAAAAGTAATATCAACCTTTTTACGCCTACGAAAGACACAAAGAATTTCCTTTTCTTTTCCTGAATGACATTTTTTGGTAGATATTTTGAATTCGTCGGATATCGTCACTCATGTTTAGACGTACATATAACGTACTTCTTCTTTATTAACCCGTGAAAGTCTACAGCTGGTGAACTGGGTAGAGGCCATGGTCATAATCGCTACGCTTGGTAGATTAATGAGCAATTGAAACCAAACGTTGGACCAATGCTGCTGCTTCCCGTTACTTCGGTGCATTTTACATATGGTGTAAATAAGAGTGTGAACGAAAGTGTTGGAAGGGGTAGACTTAGGCGGACGTTTCTAGATCAAATCAGGGACGTCTTGAAAAAAGGCCAGGTCAAGAGTACCCTAAATCGAATAGCATGTATGAAGGGAATAATGAAAGTGGACGAAGCGAAACAAGTATGTGAGGATCGTAGCAAGTGGAAAGAAGTGGTCTCTGCCTACCCCTACAGGAAAGAGGTGTGATTATATGTATGTATGTATATGTAAATAAGATGGTTTTGTATTGTTAATTTTTATCTGATGGCGAGTAGATGGTACGCCGATAGACATCTGCATCTATCCTATTTAATAAGATCGAATGGTTCGTAACCCAGTAAGAATGGTATCTGGTTCTCTACATTCACCATACTTAACGCAGCAGTATATGCCGTTGTTTTACTGTGGCAATTTGTGAATGCATGATACTTTCCCGGTCAAGCCGACTAATTCGTGCTACTGACAATATACAGCTGCAGCGAGGCTCTAGCCTTCAACAACGGCATCAACATGGAAAATCCGTTGTGAGATCATATCGTTTGACATGTGTCACGTCTTGCCAGGGGAAGCTGCCAAACCTGAGAGTCACACACTCCTGTGTTTGCGCATACTCGGGCACTATAATTTTACTATCCTGCGCAGATGGCTAGTCTACGTTGACATTGGCCACCGTAGCCGATATTCGATCTGGAGGACATAAATTAAATGGTAATGCCACCATCTATCTGAAGTTATATGGTTTCAGTCTATTCTATGGTCGCTTCTTACGATACGATACAACGAAAGAGTTTAGTTTGTTTTAGTTTAGTTTTGTTTAAAAAAAAACGTTACCCCACACTAGGAATTTCTCCTGTGTCGTCCAAGCAGTTAATATACACAAATTGCACGAGGGCAAACATCTAGACCCGGAACAATTATTTGTAGGCCATACAAATACTTGTTCCGTGCGGGATTCGAACCCGCGGCCCCCAGCGCAACTAACTGATAAGCCACTGCGCCACGGAGCCGTCAAGAGTAAAATATATGACGGACAAAGAGATGTGGTCATGAATTCTGTTACACCGTTACCATACGCGGCATAATTTTTATGATAAAGAACGTAGGCCATCGTAGTCCTCAGGGGTGATAACATATCTATGACCTGGTGTGGTATTTTGAATTTGTTTAAGTTGTTCATAGGCTGCAGCAGGCATTTAGCAAGAGGAAAACGAGCATACGGCTCACCAGATGGTTTTTTTATAGGATAGGGTAACAAACGAACACACAGTCCACCTCATGGTAAGTTGGTAAGTGTTTGCTGTGGCCCATAGACATCTACATTTATCCTCGTTTGCGAATCAAAATGCAGATGCGTTGTCACCCGTGAGGACTAAGATTGAATGTCTCTTGTCCAGTAAAAAGCGTCTCCGGTTCAAGTGACCATCGTCGCCCATAAACATCTGCTACATCACAGTAATTGCAGGTGCATTGCTGACCTTTAAGAAAGGAGTTTGTTTTTTTCTACGGACTTCAAATAGAAGACGGAACTCAATTCGACTGTAGGTTCTTTTTTTATGTACCTCATAACTTTTTTCTGGGTGAACCGATTTCGATGATTCTTTTCTTATTTGAGAGCTGACGGTTCTCATGTAGTCCCATATAAATTTGATCAAGGTCTGACCAATAGTTTTTGAGTTATTCTTAATAATTTATTGTGAAGTCGGTTATATAAAATTTTTAAATTTAAATTATCTTAAAGGTGGTCTATGATGTCGTTTTTCATACTATAATTAAGAAAACTTATAGTCTTAAAAAAATAAGCACCTTTATATTTAAGCGAGGTCTTTACCAGCATTCTTGAGTTGAAAAGGATGTGCGCTATGAAAGATAACACCATGATGAAATTCAATCATACCTCTCAGCGCATGTGCCCTATTTAATCTATATTCTATAGAAATAAATAAAATTGGAGTGTCTGTTTGTAATGTCAAAATAACAGCTTATCACTAAATGTACGTCTATCTGTCTGTTTGTCTGTCTGTTTGTTCAAAACGGCTTGACCGATTTCTATGAAACTTACACCGGCAGATAGCTGATGTTATAAGGAGTAACTTTTACTTAAGAAAAAGAATTAGGATTCCGCCCAAAAAAAATGAAAACCTAAATTACATGCGGGAGAAGTCGCGGGGAACAGCTAGTCTATATATAAAAATAAAATTGAAGGGTCCGTCTGTTATATTAATATATAACAGAATCACTGCCTTAAATTGAGCTGAAAGGGTTATTTGCATGCTAATAAGACATGAATAACCATTTTTATAAATGTTGTCTGTCTGTCTGTTTATTCTTCTGTATGTGAATTTGTCACTGAACTCCTCCTAATCGGCTGGACTGGTTTAGATTCAAAATTGAACCCGTGTGTAGATGGTGCTGTTGTGAAGATCCAGAAATTACCCGTGCGAAGTCGGGGCGGATCGTTAGTATCCTACTATCTTACTAATATTATAAACTAGCTGTTCCCCGCGACTTCGCCCGCGTGGATTTTTTGGCGCGGAACCCTAAGTTACTCTTTATAACATCAGCTATCTGCCAGTGAAAGTCCCATGCAAATCGGTTCACAGGTTTTTGTGTGATGTGTGTTCACGCCAAATTGTTCGCAGATGACAGATGTTTTTCAGACTTACTTAACATTTATCGTTATATTTTCGCCAATTAACACAATATCTTTATGAATTATAGCTTATGTGTTATTCTGATGTATGAGCTATATTATTGTAAAGTTTTTGTATGTCTATCTGTCTGTCTGTCTGTCTGTTTGTTCCGGCTGATCTCCAAAACGGCTTGACCGATTTCTATGGAACTTACACTAGCAGATAGCTGATGTTATAAGGAGTAACTTTTATTTTAGGATAAGAATTAGGGTTCCGCCCAAAAAAATGAAAACCTAAATTACATGCGGGAGAAGTCGCGGGGAACAGCTAATCTATACATAAAAATAAAATTCTTATGTATAGACTAGCTAATTGATTGGCCAAAATATAACGATAAATGTTAAGTAAGTCTGAAAAACATCTGTCATCTGCGAACAATTTGGCGTGAACACGCATCACGCAAAAACCTGTGAACCGATTTGGATGGGACTTTCACTGGCAGATAGCTGATGTTATAAGGAGTGTCTTAGGCTACTTTTATTTTAGGGTTCCGCGCAAAAAAATCCACGCGTGCGAAGTCGTGGGGAATAGCTAGTTTTTAATCGCTAATTATATAAATAATACTAGCGATCGATCGATTAGTGATTTTTGGATCTCGACAACAGTGTTACTTTCCGGGTTCAAATGTGAATCTAAACAACGTAGGGACGCATTCACACGCACAAAAAATTACATTAAAATCGGACGAGCCGTTTTTTAGTTTTAGCGAGACTAACGGACAGCAATTGATTTTTATAGGTTTTTTTTTTATAGGAGAGGGTGCAAACGAGCATGCGACTCACCTGATGGTAAGTGAATACCGCCGCCCATGAACAACTGCAGCGCCAGGGGAACCAGAGGAATCGCCGATGCGTTGCCGGCCTTTTCGAAAGGTGTTAGCTCTCTTCTTGAAGGTGCCTAAGTCGTATCGGTCCTGAAAAATCGCCGGTGGTAAACGATTCCACAGAGAAGTTGTATGAGGAAGAAAATTCCTAGTAAAACGCACAGTGATCAATCGCCAAGTATCCAGATGGTGATTATGGTGTCGTGAATTTAGACGCGATGTGCGTTCGTAAAATTTGGCGGCTGGAATTAATCTGAATAATTCCTCAGAGCACTCCCAAAATGCAAAGGGATGCAACATCACTACGCAGCGCCAGTGAATCGAGCCAGAAAGAACTCGGTCATCGACGATTCGAACCGCTGTGCGCTGGATGTGGTCAAGTGGAAGGAGCTGGCACTGGGGTGACCCGGCTCATTGAGAACAGTATTTCATGTGCGGCCGTATGTGCGCCTTGTAAAATTGCAGGCGTTGTGCCGGCATGAAATACTGCCAAGCTTTTTAGAGGTCAATTTGGCCTTTCCTTCCAAGTGACTACAAAACTGCACACTATTCGATATGTCGACGCAGAGGATTCCGATGCTAGCTGAGGCAACAAGGGGAGTGCCTTGTAACTGAGGAGATACGACAAAGGGGTTATTTTTAGCGGTAAACGCGCAGCGCAAATTTGTGTCTTCTGGGGTTTGAAGGTATAGAGATTGTGCCTACCTTTAATAGGCATGCAAATATTTATAATTATATAAAACAATTAAAATACTATTATGTTACTTACAAAAATGTGAAGTTATGTTAGTATTTATCATAAATTATATACAAAATATTATTATTATTATATTAAATTTTTTTTATTATACTTATTACATTTTATTTAATATTACAAATAATCATATACATTAGTTTTATGTTGCATGAACTCTTGTATCGTATAAAAACACTTATCCACTAGCCATTTTCTTAACTTAATTTTAAAATATTTTAATGGAAGTTCCCGTAGACTCTTAGGCAGTTTATTAAAAACTGATATGCACATATGATATACATTCCGTTTATTTAAAGCTGTTCTACAAGATGGAATCATTATTTTAGTTGGATCTCTTAGTCTGTATTTACTAAAATGATCCCACTTGAATTTAAAAAATCGTTATACTTCCTTACAAAGACTGATACCTCAAGAACATACATGCAGGTTAATGTCAGTAAATTAAGTTTTTTAAATAAAGGTTTACAGGAGTCAAGTGGACTTGCTCCACAAATAGCTCTTAAACATTTCTTTTGTGCAATGGATGCTTGACCAACATCAGTCGAATTCCCATATCTAAGGATTGATTCTACATAGCCTTTATATGCTATACCTGCAGTCTTTTCATCTATTATACGGTCCGAAGCTTTCTAAGGGCATAGGAAAATATGTTTAGTTTGAGACAAGCATCATTTACATGTTGTTTCCAATTACAAAATCTGTCCAAAGTTATACCCAAAAATTTTATGCTGTCAGCTTCTTCTATACTGTCATTTTCTATTTTTATGTTAATGTTATTATCAGGTTGTTTACTTTTATTCGTACCAAATTTTATGAATTTTGTTTTTGACAGAGTTACATTTAATTTGTTTGCTTTTAGGCATCTTAATACAGATTGTACCTCTTTACTTATTTTAATTTCGTGAGATGTATATATAGAAGAGTATATATATAGAAGAGTAACAAACAACCATATATCCTCACGAACTTCCACGTTTATAATCAAACAAATAAATAAAATTGAAGTGTCTGTTTGTAATGCTAAAATAAAAGCTTTTTACTAAATGCATATGAACGGTACTTATAACAATAGCAATTTTTGTCTGTCTGTCTATCTGTCTGATTTTTCCGGCTAATCTCCGAAACAGCTGGGCCGATTTTGAAGAGACTGTCACTGGCAGATAGCTGATGTTTTAAGGAGTAACTTAGGCTATTTTATCTTCGAAACAGAATTAGGGTTCCGCGCCTAAAGGCGTTTTTATTGCTTTGTCTGAACTGAAATTTTTGCCTATAATAAAGTTATCTAAACTTCGAAAAAGTGAAAGTCTGTAAGGCGAGGTCTGGAGAATATGGCAGTTGAGGAAGGTTGTCTCTAACTACTCAACTCAACTCAACTCTGCTAATTTTGCCAACGTGTGCGGTGCGGTATGTGACCGGGCGTTCTCAAGAAGAAGAAATAGCAAAAATCTCATCACCATTATGGGTTGATCGAGTGTCAGCTTTTCCACCATCATTTTCAATTCTTAACGGTAGCCACTTACCATCAGGTGAAATAGGCTCATTCGTAAACCTTACTTTTATAAAAAATCTGTTTGTTTCTAATTTCAAAGTAACAGCTTTTCAATAAATGCATATGTAATTATATACGTTACTTATAACAAATACACAATTTTAAAATTTTATGTCTGTCTGTCTATCTGTTTGTTCCGGCTAATCTCTGAAACGGTTGGACAAATTTTTACGGGACTTTCACAGGCAGATAGCTGATGTTATAAGAAGTAATTTAGGCTACGTTCATTTTAGAGAAAGAATTGGGGTTCCGCGCAAACAAATTAAAACCCTGAATTACATGCGAGAGAAGTCGCGGGGAACAGCTAGTCTTACATATGACTAGCTGGTCCCGGCGCGTTGCAGCTGCAGAAGAAATAATTGTAGAAATATCGTTTCAAATTTAGAAGAGTTATATTGGTTTAATTAGTAATGATAATACATTAATTGAAATTTTATGATACAAATAAATTAATCGGTACTCGGTACGATACGTGCGCCACCTACTTAAAGTTAATTGTACTATGCCCATAACCCTCGCGCAAATGCAAGTAATAAGTTGACAGTTTTACCGCAATCAGATGAACGGTATGGCAGCGCATAAAATACGAACAAGCATTAATTTTTATATATTAGATTTGTGTAATTTTATTGATACCTATATTATGTAGTGTGCTTAGAAAGTTCTTTAAACTGATATAATAATATCATTTCTATCGGTGTATATACTCTGTTATTTCTCTCGGCAACGCTCTTAGTTTATATTAATGTGCGTTAAATAACTTGCCATGTAATTAGCAAGTGCAAGGTCGCTCCTAAGTATGTGCAGACTTCGGTTACTCAGTGTGTAGTGTGTACGTTTCCATAGGAGGTAATTTAGGGCCCCCGCACACTGTGTATTGTATGTGTGTTGTATTTTATTATATTTAACTAGAGCTCCGACCCGGCTTTGCATGGTTGATTTCTGAATCTCTACAATAATGTCACCTACTAAATTACTAAATTTCAACAAAATCGGTCGAGCCATTTAGGAGGAGTTCAGTCACATACACACGGTCAGAAGAATTATATAATATATAATATGCATGTGTTATTATTATAAATAATATAAACCGTTGACTTAAATCATTGTCCGCTGATGAAAACCGCATCAAAATCCGTCGCGTAGTTTAAAAGATCTAAGCGTACAGACGGCGGGAAGTTACTTAGTTTTATACTTTTTTCTTTTTAATACTAGTAATGCTATTAAACATTACTAATATTCCCTTTAACCACTTTTGGTAAGCTTAAAATGCTTGTGTTAGAAGTGGTTCACGACAGTATTCGAATGGCGGATTCGAATCCATGACCTTTCGAGTTCGCGGTCCGCGACCTGCCATTAGGCTACTGACGCTTCAAACTATAGATATACTATGTAGGGATAGAGAAGAGATAGAGATGATTTGTTGTAATTACGCGAAGACTACAATTCATCATCTTCATCATCATCACAGCTAATCACAAGTTCACATCAGACCATTCGTTACGGATTTCATCACGAAGAGAAGTTCCGAGTATAGTTCCATTGTTTGATTGACTCTCGAATCCTTGGTAAGAATCAGTGTAAGTAACGGGAGCATTTCTGTACATTCTGAAGCGTCAATTTGCATCTGCTCGATGCTGTCACCTGCTTGAGATCCTATAATTTTTTAAACGACTTTTAAAATGGAGGAGGTACTCAATTCGACTGTACTTTTTATCTGTGTTACCTCAGAACATTTTTCTAGGTGAAACAATTTCTTGTGGTGAGCGTCTCATGTTGTTTCATATAAATTTGACCAATATGTGACAAGTAGTTTTTGAGCTATCTTTCATGACGTATTTAATTGATTTCTACTACATTAATGATGTTCTCAATTTATTTACATTGAAGTCAGTTGTACATCATTTTTAATTTTACAGAAACAGAAACTTTTTTTATTCAATATATATTACATATAATACTTATTGAAAGTCACTCTTTTGTTTAATTACCACTGGTTTGAAAAAAACCTCTGTCCTGGGAAGAACCAGCAAGAAACCCAGCGGGACTTTTTTTTACCACATAAAACAAATTAGAAATAGCTTGGTAGCGATCACCTCATTCCCAGGGGTTATTATCATCCATATATTACTTAATATTATAATAACCCTTTTTTACAAACTTTGTTTAAAAAAGTTTTTGAACTTTGAGCAGGTTAAATTTTGTATGATAAAATAAAATAAATATTTTATTTTTATTTTATTTATTTGCTTATTTCTGAAACTTACAACTATCGTTACAGGATTACCTAATGCGACAGTGTCTAAATGATTTCTATTCATGCTTTAATTTTTATAACAAACTAGCTGACCCGGCGCGTACCGCCTAACAGTCGATTCTTTCATTTTTTTATAATATACATTTTGCTATTCGGGACACCTGGTCAGATAGTAAGATAAAAAAAAAAGAAAGTTGATAAGTCAACAATTACGTTATGTCAAAAAATAAAAATTATAAAACACTATTGACAAATATTGACATTAGGTTCCGGTCTCGTCTGAGAATATTAATCCCGATCTAGACTACTATCACGGCAAAATAAAATCTCGCTTCGTCCACTTAGTAATAAGAGACAGGTTGGCATAAGCTTTTTTAATTTTTTTTATAGGATAATGGTGACAAACGAGCACACAGTACACCTGATGGTAAGTGGTTGCTGCGGCCCATAGACATCTACATCTATCCTCTATTACAAATCAAAATGTAGATGCGTTGTCACCCGTGAGGACTAAGATGGAATGCCTCATTTCCAGTAAAAAGGGCCTCCGGCCACCTGCACTCACCAAGCGAAACGCAGAGGCAAACCTCTACTTCACGCTGATTTTCTATGAGGTCGTGGTAACACCCCGGTTCGAGTTCGATCACTGTTAAAAATTTTATAACTTGCAAGAAAACTCTCTTCCGGGAGTAGGCACCCTAATGTGTATTTCTTACTTACGGGCTCTCACACAGGTCTACTTTCTTAGTTGGGCGCCTAATTATCTTGCTTGTTGAGTTGTACTCTATTGTATTTACATACAAGTGCTATATAAAACATTATCGTTGTTATTAACACCAGCAGCATTTGTTTGAACGGTTTTCTAATGCAACACTTTGTCCTGGATTGTAATCCCAGGCGGGGATTTGCGTAAATACATTTTTATTTTCGCGTCTCTTTATACGTGGTAGAGCCATGCTGCAGTTATATTAGTAGTTGTTGTAGCACGAATGGGTCGGCTCGACCGGGGCAAAGGATCACGCTCTCACAGAATACCAAAATATTGTAAATATTTTTTGGATATGTGTAAAATTAGCGTCAACATAAAAATATCTGATAAAGCACCCCACGCTTTTTTACAATAAATTTTTTTTTATGTTGTTTTCTTATTTTAAACTTATTGAAAATTTATTTTCTACTTTTTAGTTCGGTTATCTACAAAAGCGGGTTTTTTTTAAATTTTTTAAACTATTATTTATTACCTATATTTAAAGTCGGGCAATTCAAGCAGCCACTATGTTATCAACGATATTTACTTATGTAGCAGGAGCCAGTAAATGCTATATACTAAATGACTTTATTATTTTATATCCAGTTTAGCCAGGAATCCCTTCTACATGCATCCTACAACAGTGTACAGTTTGACGGCTCCATTGCGCAGTGGCTTAGCAATGAGTTGCAGCGCTGGGGGCCTCGGGTTCGAATCCCGCACGAAATAAGTAATTGTATGGCCTACAAATAGTTTTTCCGGGTCTATATGTTTGTCCTTGTGCAATTTATGTATGTGAACTGCCTCCACTATAGAGGAGAAAATCCTAGTGTGGGAGTAACGTTTAAAAAAACAATTAATGCTATCAACTTGTAGAATAAATCCAGTTTGCTGACTACCGTCACCAAGATGCAATTATTACGCCATTTTTATTTTATAGGATAGGGTGACAAACGAGCACACAGTCCACCTGATGGTAAGTAGTTGCTGTGGTCCGTAGACATCTACATCTATCCCTCGTTTGCGAATAAAAATGCAGATGCGTTGTCAGCCGTGAGGACTAAGATGGATTGCCTTATTTCCAGCAAAAAGGGCCTCCGGCCACCTGCACTCACCAAGCGAAACGCAGAGTTAAACCTCTACTTCACGCTGGTATTCTGTGAGGTCGTGGTACCACCGCTGTTCGAGCCGACCCATCCGTACGACAGCAAAAGCTGCTGCGTGGCTCTACCACTGTTTGAAGCCATATAAGTTTGCTCTGTAAAAAAAATACCAGGCTAAGTACGACGACCGTTTAATTTTAAAGAAATGTAGATTAGAATATTATACTTTTTTAGAACATACTAAACATGTCGGCTTATACTATTGAAGCTTTTTAGGTGAACAGTGAGACCTTGTCGAGACAAACAAAGGGAAATTATTTTTACTATTAGAATAAATTTAGCTCTGCGACAAGTGCCGCAGGGTAACCATGGTTGGGACATTGAATATAAGGTACTTATTTTCTTATTCGAATTGGCACAGTTTATTGCAAAGGCAAAGTTAGATTCCCGACTTATGTTCGATATTATGTTTTAAACACGTTTATTTTGTTATTCTGCGAAAGCATGTTTGACGCGTAAAGCTGCGGCTAAGCGTTTGGTCGCGGCGCTGCAGGGCCGCGGGTTCAAATCCCACACAGAAGTAAGCCTTTAAATTACTTTTTTGGATATGTAGGTGTGTATTTGTGCTATTTATGTGCGTAAATCGCTTCCTTCTTGTCGATACAAGGTAGATTCCTAATATGGATGATACTGGGGTCAACACAAAATAAATACGTATATTGTCGTCTATTCAGTCTATATTTCACACACTCATAAATATTTGCTCAACTGGAGAGGCACGCTATCGCACCTTTCTATATACTAATTTAAAAAAAAATCACAATATATACAATATTTGTGTGTGTGTGATTGTGCGTGTTCCATATTCAGTAGTACTTAAGGATGCAGTCATATTATACAGGGTTATTTTGCAAGAACCGGCCAAATTTGCAGAGATGGCTTAGAATAAGTAATATAGGCAAATGGTGAAGAAAAATTTATTTCAAAAATCCCAAACATTGCCTTAATTTTATCTTTTAAATTCAAAATACGTGGTAATACATTATTTTAACTGATTGTCATTCATAAATATCTAACGCCTACTATTTTACTACGTACGCACACATTCGTAAGGGTCGTACGATCGGCAAAACGTTATGAATTGAATCGCACACAGAAGAGCGCGCGTACGCGTAATTGTTGACCATAAATCACATTTAATTTAGGTAAATTTCAAATAAAATTATAACGGTATTATTTATGTAATTGAACTTAAGTTTAAAATTTGGCTAATCTTTGAAAAATAACCTAACCTAAACATAAAATAACTAAAATAAAAATACTTGAACAACGACGCGAATGCGTATCTCGTGCAGAGGTTATGTATTCTGTGGCAGACGGCAATGAATGAATGTCTAGACGTTTTTGTGAGGTCTAGCATTCATGTTTGCCTAAAAGAAAGGACCTTTTCACTCTGAAGAGACCCAAATTGTAATGGGAAGGGTAAACAGAGGCCTTTAGAAAAATCCAGACTCACGCAATGCGCATTAAAGAAGTCGTAGCAAAGCCCCTGAACGTTGTACGCAAAATGTCATTAGCTTCTATTACAAAACCAATGAGTTCTTAACTTTCTGAAGTTGTAGGTAAATAGCTTCGATATTTTTAAATTTAAATAAAATATGCTTTTATGTATTCAATGAATTAGTTACTTAAGAAATTATTATTACATTATAGGAATAGTGCATCGACCTGATCAATATTTTCCAATACACATAGAGTATATGGCGTTTCTGAAAGCGTCGGTGAAACTAACTAAGCATCGATTATACTTACTTACTTACTTACTTATCTTCACGCACAATCCCTGACGGGGTAGCCAGAGAGAACAGATCGCCAAGTGTCACGATCCTTACAAACCTCTTTCGCTTCTTTCAAATTCATTATCTTCTTCATGCATGCACGTCTAGGTATCCGAGTACTCTTGACCCTACCCTCTTCGAGCAATTTGCTCACATGGTCTTCGAAAGTATATTCGATTATGGTGTATTAAATTAAAGAAACTGGTCGATTAAATTCCAATAAATTAAAGAACAGTTGATACAGTTAGTTAAACCGTGTATTCGAAGCATTATAGGATGCCCTCTTAACCATCTATTAACAAAGTCGGCAACTTACAAATAGCTAAAAGCTTTCAGATTCGTAGAAAATGCGACACCACAAGTAAGTATACGCGGAAACAGAAAACTGATTTGCCTAAGCAATAATATAATAATTATAATTACTTGGGAACCATATCTGCAGTGCTTTAATAATACTGTTGTAATAAACATATTCCTCTGAATTTTTAAACGTTATTAATATTGTGGTTAAACTGTGGTTTAATGTAATAAAACAAAGGAAATAATACTAATTTGTGTTTTAACTGTCATTCTATTTTTGTTAAGTTTTTATAAAAGAAATGTATTTTATAACTGGTGATAAATAAATACGCCTTATTTTAAAACTAACACCGGTTTCAACGTAAAGCTTCGTCCACAGGGATTACGAAGTTAACAAAGTATTTAAATGATGTTTGCCGAATTGCAGGTAGTGCCCTCAATAGCTATTGGTACACTAGAATCGGGATATAGGCGTAATTTTTATTTTTATTTTAAAAATTACATATATTTATTTATTTATTTATACACTTTATTGTACTAAAGGTACAAACGGCGGACTTAATGCCATATGGCATTTTCTACCAGCCAACCGGAAAGTTAGTGAGAGATGTGTGTACTGCAGTGGGCTATATTATATATATATATATATATATATATATATATATATATATATATATATATATATATATATATATATATATATATATAATATATATATTATATATTTTAGAAAACCATTTTTATTCTTTTTCTTGTGCGACGTACAGTCAATGCCGGTAAACGCTGATGATAGAAACATCATCTATACAAATAAATAAAATTGAAGTGTCTGTTTGTAATGTCGAAATAACAGCTTTTTACTATATGCATATGAAAGTATAATACGGTACTTATAACAAAAACACGATTTTTAAAATTTTTGTCTGTCTGTCTTTCTGTCTGTCTGTTTGTTCCGGATTATCCCCGAAATGACTGGACCAATTTTGACGGGACTTTCACTGGCAGATTTCAGAGGCTACTTTTGTTGTAGAAAAAGAATTAAGGTTCCGCGCAAACCTAAATTACACGCGGTCGAACTCGCGGGGAACAGTTAGTATATTTATTTATTATGTATAGAGCATGTTTCTTGTGAACTTTTAGAGAATGCTTTTTTACTTGCCATAATTCGGAAGCGGGAAAGAATTTAAATTCATTCCATTAAGTGATTCGCGAGGTAACCTCTCCCTAGGAGAGGTTGATGTCCAGCAGTAGATTTTAAGTAATGAAAAGTGAAGATTTATTTTGTTTTTCTTTAATATAGTTCGATAGTCGTTAGTAATTTCAAACAAGGTTAATGGTTAAAACAGGGATTAAAAAACCCGACTGCGTTAAAAAAAAGAAAAAAAAAACTGTATTCCACTTTCACAACTAAGACGAATATAACAAAATCACATATATTTAAATCCATTACGCCGTTTAGGCTACAGAGCGTGCCGAAGAAATAAGACTTATATACACTCGAAAAACAATATAATATGCCGTTTTTTGACCTGTGACAATGTTAAGCGTGATTCACGAATTCAAATTTAGAAAACTCGAAAAATATTATTCTTTGTGTAAAGCCTCAATAGAAAACATTTGGCATAGTGGTAGAGCCACTCAGCAGCTTTTGCTGTCGCACGGATGGGCCGGCTCGAACCGGGGTGGTACCACGACCTCACAGAAAACCAGCGTGAAGTAGAGGTTTACCTCTACGTTTCGCTTGGTGAGTGCAGGTGGCCGGAGGCCCTTTTTACTGGAAATAAGGCATTCCGTCGTAGTTCCCACGGGTGACAACGCATCTACATCTTGATTTGTAATTGAGGATAGATGCAGATGTCTATGGGCCGCAGCAACCACTTACCATCAGGTGGACTGTGTGCTCGTTTGTCACCTTTATCCTATAAAAGAAAAGCACAGAATGGGTCAGCTCGAACAGGGAAGGACCACGCTCTCACAGAATACCAGCATAAATTGGCAGCTTGACGCTGCTGTGTTTCGTATGGCGAGTGTAGTAGAGAACCGGTGACCCATATTACTGGAAAAGAGGCATTCCCTCTTAGTCCTCACGGGTGACGACGCTTCTACATTTTGATTCTTTATTGAGGATAAATATAGATGTCTATGGGTCACAGCAACCACTTGCTATCAGGTGGACTGTGTGCTCGTTTGTCACCCTTATTCTATAAAAAAACCGGCCAAGTGCGAGTCGGTCTCGCGCACCGAGGGTTCCGAACAAATCCGTAGGTATACAAGTTTAAAATTATTAAAAATATTTTTATTATATAATGTAACTAAAAACTTATGCTTTTCGCAATTTTTCCTTTATCTGTGCTATAAAACGTTGCTTCGTACCAAATTTCAAGATTCTGAGTTCACGGGAAGTGCCCTGTAGGTTGTGATTCCCTTGCGTATGTCGAAAATTTCCGGCATAAACGGCTGTATCCTTTGATTGCGTTAGCTTAGAAGTTTGATTTTTTCACAGCTCTAAGGGACAGTAGACTTGAGTATTTGATATGAATTTCAGCTTGATACCTCCACGCGTTCCTGAGAAAAAGGGTCTTGACAGACAGACAGACTGACAGACAGACGGACATCAAAGTAATCCTATAAGGGTTTCGTTTTTTCCTTTTGAGGTACGGAACCCTAAAAAGGAGTGTGGATCATGGCATCACTATTGATATTACCTAGGTAGGTAGTGTTTGTCTGGGTTGGTACTATCCCGTCACCTATTTCTGCTACCTTGTAGCAGTACTTGCGCTACTGAATTCCGGTCAGAAGGATATACATCGTGTAGAGAGCCAGTATGATGACAGGATGTGAGAAGTTCCATATTAGTTCTCATGGGTAACAACGCATTTGTTTGTAATTGGCTGAAGGAGTCCACGGACAGCAGTGGTCACTTACCATCAGGTGGACTGTAATTAAAACTAGGGATGTTAATCGATGGCGAAATAGTCGATTAGTTGATAATCGATTATTTCAATTGTGTCGATATCAATTAATCGGCTAAACACAATAATTATATCGATTAATCGAAGAAAAGTTCTGGGCTTTTCGTTAAAGTAGATTAGATAGATGATGCGGTGTGTGAAATACTGTATTCTTGGTAAATTTAAACAAGAAAATTATCCAATAACTAAAATGAACAAAATTTAAAAAAAAATTATTATATTTATTTATTGAATTTCAATCAATATTTCCAAAATATTAACATAAAAAGATGAGAACCGGTTAGCTTATTTCTCATTTCAGTTACGATCACGCCAGCCTCTGAAAACAGTCTTTCAGAAGTCACCGATGTTGAAATAATTGACAAGTGTTTAATCGTCGCTTTTTAATCAATGAAGTGTCACTCAAATTGCAACAAAGAAAATTTCTAAACTAAAACCACCTATAAACAACAAAACCAACAAGCAAAATCACAGATTGTTATTGTCGAATGAAACGTCTTTTTTTTTTGCCTACTTGAAATGATAAAGATGTTGATCATACAGCTAATGTTATCAATTTTATCTAACATCGTGAAATTGGTCATACAACTAATGTTATCAATTTATCTAATATCGCGAAATATCGATTAATTAGCATAAAATAATCGATATAATCTATTATTTCAATTTTAGAATAATCGATCGAGTTGCAAAAATTTAATTTCTAATAAAAAGTAAAATAAAATAAAAACAAGTCTAAAAAGAAATATTTATGCCAAGTCAATTGAAATATCATTTATCAATATACAAAGGCTGGTTATTAGTAAAGGCGATTCTATTATCTGTAATGTCAGTGCTGTTAAATTAGGTTTTACAGCTCCATGCGAAGAGAAAGGGATCTACATCATACACACCAGCCAAAAATATTACTCTCTTTTGAACTCCACTGCAGTGTGGAAAAACTAAAATTATCTTGCGGGAGTACATGGACACATTGCAATACTAGCCGGCACATTATTGCGTCTCGTAGCATATGCGTTGTGTCTACAGTGACTCGTACTATGGGACAATCTACGACTTAAATAGAGATCAAATATGTTTCACTAGCATTGTGCAATAATTAATAAAAAATATAAATCCTATTTTTTGTACTTTTAAACTGTTAGTAAACGAAAGGCTTATCTAAGTGTACTTAAAGTAAATAATACAAAAGATTTCAGAAATATGCTTTTCTTGACCCTGCGTTAACTCACATTAACATAGTCACAGAGGTACCAAGTTTTGTCTCGGCCGGCTTGCGTGAGTACCTGCGGCGGCGGCTAGGGCGGGCGGAAGCTGCGTCCTGCGTCGCATCCCGCCTTATTGCAGTCGCTTTTGCCCCCCTACCCGCCCGGCTATCCTCCCTCCCCCCTACCCGCGCCGCACCACTCGCCGACACACTGGGCGCGTGCGCCCGCCGGCCGGCGACTCAGTTCACCGCCGCGCCGCGACAAAACTGCACGTGCGTACATGACCAAACGCGGCGTTTAAAAACGATCGAACGCGTTCCACCAATTTTTACTATAGTGATACGAGAGGGCAACCTCTCGCAGCCAGCAAGATTGCTTCACAAGTGGAAATGCCTTCGAGCCTCTTCGGCGAACTGGGCGGCGGTGGCCTCGTCGAAGACCAGCGCGCTTTCCAGCTCGCTCTCGAGCTTAGCATGCTGAGTTTGGGCGAGACTCTGCCTACGACGAATTCCCTGTCAAGCCCGATTGGATTCGCGCCACCGCCCGACGACCGTGCTAAGAAGTCGCAAAACATGACCGAATGCGTGCCGGTGCCTTCTTCGGAGCACGTCGCAGAGATCGTCGGCAGACAAGGTACCGTATCAGGGTTGCTTTTGAGGTTAGGAAGCGATGCCGGGCGAGATTCGCCTTCGCCACCCTTACATAAGGGCGCACGTGTCGCACTGGCTCGCTTAGGTTATATTCGATCATACGACACCCTCGCAGCGACTCCGCATCAATAACAATTCACAGTTACTTTTTGTTTGTTTACCCTCTCTAAAATAATGTCGAATGTTGAGAGTTTCTATCGTTCGCCACGTGAGAATATAATTAAGTTTAATTTATACATAATAAAACATTTTTTTAAGGTTTAATATAAATAAGTTGCTTATAAAAAATTGATAAGTATCTTAAAATGTAGAATATAAACATTCTTATCTTCTATCTAATTTCTTGCTTCCAAACGTAACGTTTCGAATCTGTTTATACGTAAAAAAAACATTGGATATAATTAAGAGTTAGAATTCGACAAAAAATTATACCCGAGGGATGTTCGCTTTCCAAGCGAGGGTTGCGTAAAAAATTCCGACAAAGCGCTAAGAACGAGCCTTATCTGAGACTAATTTCTCAAAATGCGCACCGGATTTGCAAAAAAAAAACATTCAAGTCTCATTTTCTTTTAACTTGCACGTTGCACGTTTCCGCCCCAAGTATCATCTCGTCTATTTTGAACGTTTCTATGTTGTATCAGTCAGTGGAGTATTTATGTTGGTAGATATTGAATGATTAGAATTGTCTTGTAAGAACCATGTTTTTCTTTAGGTGTTATATTTTTCTTCATTTCTTTTTTAATTTGTATACCTATCTCATTGTAAATATTCGTCATTACAAAATTAGTGGTTAATTTTGAATTTCGTGTCGAATGGAACCAATTTTTTACGGTTGTTATCGCGTTTAATTAATTTATTTCATTATGCCGACGTTCTACGGCGTAAAAAATGGTTCCATTTAATATGTAGTGTGCGTCAATATAATAAAATATAATTTATTGTTATTCATAAGAAACAATTTAAGTAATAAAATGTATTTATATTTGGGTAAGGTGAGCATGGTAGATAATTTTTTTTTAATTCATTGCTTATCAGGTTCTGTCGTCGGCCCCCACAACAATACGACTTAGACAGTTAACAGTATCAAAATAATGAAGGTCACGCATATTCTACTTAAAGCTAGGGTTGCCAGGCTAATACTTAAAAATTATTTCCAGTATAAGTACCGGAAAAACTATTATTTATGAAAACCAGGATTTTCACGCCTTAGTTGAATAAAATACTATAACGGCTTTCATTGGCGTAAGTCAGTTGGTTTTTTTTTACTTATGTGCCTTAAAGCATCATCTTTAATTAAAAATAAACATTTTTTCAAGGCGATGATGATGAAACGTTATAATAGATGAAAAAAATATTAATTACGTTTTTGCTTCAATTTCTAATGTTCAGATTATTTATGTAGATGCACAGTGTGTAGACACATGTTTTAACGTTTGTATATAAATTTTGTTTTCTACCGACCAAGCATTTAAGCCATTTGGCAACCCTACGGCGTATGTTGTTGTAGGTTGTAGCTACGACTGTAATGCCTACTACATAAAATGTACGATATAGGTAATTAGTTTAGTAGGCGTCGTACATAAATTTCGGGATATCTTTGAATTGAGCCATCCGTCACACGTTGCCGGATAGGATCAGGTACAACTATTGTTGTAGGTGACATTGTACTGGGCTGTGTGTAGAATAATGATAAAATAAAAATATAATATATAGTTTTAACGGCAAAAGTGGTAATTATTAGTATGATCACTTTTGCCATTAAGTAATGGTCATTATTTATATTAAAAAGATTATTGTTAGTATGATGAATATGAGTATGACTATAATAAGTTAAAATTGAACGTATGTCAGTTATTTGGATTTTCCGCCATTTTTTTATAGAATAGGGGTGACAATGACAAACGAGCACACAGTCCACCTGATGGTAAGTGGATACTGTGGCCCATAGACATTTATTACTACTACATTTATCTGCAGATGTGTTGTCACCCCTAAGGACTAAGATGGAGTGCCTCGTTTCCATTTAAAAGGGTGTCCGGTTCTCTACACTCGCCATACGTAACACAACAGCATTAGGCTATTTTACGCTGGTATTCTGTGAGAGCGTGATCCCACCCCGGTCGAGCCGACCCATTTGTCCTACAAACATAATATAGCTGCAGCATGGTAGTACCGTTTTTACTAGGTACCGATTGTACTAGGAGCTAGGACTTTTTTGTCTAGGTGTCCGTCTGGTGGGTATCGCTCTAGTATAGAGCAGCGATTCCTAAACTGGGTTCCGCGGAATCTAAGGGTTCCGTGGAAAAGTTACCAGGGTTCCGCGAAATCATTTGTTTTGCTTGTTAAATAATTTCACAATTAGTTATAAATATTTTGAATTGGCGCAAAATATGTGATGAGAAGAACCTATTACTGTTATGTAGATACGTAGGAAGCAGAAAAAATTATACTATAATATTTCAATTGCACTGTCTATGATAACGTAGTCATTTAATGTGGGGTCCCATAAAAAAAGGAATTTGATGAGTGTTCCAGACCTAACTTAAAAGTTTGGGAACCCCTGGTATAGAATTTTAGTTCTCAGATGTGACAATGATTGCACCCGTAGACTTTAAAGTTGATTAAAGTAGGCTAGAATGAAAGGTGGCTACTACAGCCCATGGCTTTCCATGAGGTGGGGTAAAGTTTGTTTGTCATTACAAATTCATAAAAAATATCTAAGATTAAAGAGCTCCACGGGTGGGCAACATGGCTCCTCTTAGTCCTGAAAGGCTATGGATCAATTAGTCTGCCGTTCTGCCGCTCTGCTGCTCCATTGCGTGATGGTGAACACATTTGCGTGATGGTCCACATTTCGTAGAAATATCTTATCCCTCGGACACACAAGTTCGTGATATTTTTCCTCACCGCCGAGCTCTTGGTAATTTATATAAAAATAGTTTATATAAATGTATTGTAAATACGTAAATTGTTTTATAAAAATTAACGAATTATGTGATTTATATAAAATGTGTTAACAATTTATAATAAAGAACATTGCTTTGCTCCACAAAAAGGTACATCTAAACGCACAATAAATTGTTAATATTATGACAAATACTAAATGGGAGCTAGGGTAAAAAATTAAATTTATTACGTAGGTACTTACACTTACATATTCCTTAAAATAAAACAAAACTTGCACTATAAACAATTAAAAAGCGCTATTAAAATTTGAGAAATTTAAGTTACTTTATGTCGTAAATATAAACACCGCCACATGCGTCTATTATGTTTGTTTAGAGTGCACGTTGGGGGAGGGCGGGATACACGGGGTCAATATACAGAGTTGCTCTGTCACAGACGACGTAGGAACCTTACGCTGCGCTGCTGTCCGATTTACATTCTTACGAATTGTGTATCATTTAGCCTTAGGTTCACGTTCTACGTTACTACTACAATCACAGAATGTGCTAGTCTGTTAGTAATGCGTTTTGACGAATGGTTTATCAAAAAAACAGAATTTTATAATTATTTTTACCGCCTTCATAAAAATAGGCGTTGGCGATTTCACTGTATTTTTATTAATAAATATGTAACATGATATCTGGAAGTATATTCAACCGATTTAGCCGTTTTTTAACCGACTTCAAAAAGGAGGAGGTTCTTAATTCGAGTGTGTTTTTTTGTATGTATGTTACGCGATATCTGCGCAGATTGTGATCCCAATTTGATGATTTTTTTTAAAATTAAATGGGTTATAATATACTTCATGTGTAATGTCGAAAAAACAGCTTTTTACTATACGCATATGAAAGTATATACGGTACTTATAACAAAAACACGATTTTTAAAATGTTTGTCTGTCTGTTTGTTCCGGCTAATCTCCGAAACGGCTTTTGACCGGATTTTCACTGGCAAGATAGCTGATGTTATAAGAAGTAACTTAGACTACTTTTATTTTAGGAAAAGAATTAGGGTGCCGCGCAAAAAATTAAAACCCAGAAATGCAGTCGAAAGAAATTACGCGCGGGCGAAGTCCCGGGGAACAGCTAGTATGGCGTATAAATTTGGAGAAAAAATTTCACTCCTAAGGGTAGCAAATAAATAACTTATTTTTTAGAAATTTGAAAAGTTATAATTACTATACACCCACAGTGTATACTTTTACACAAAGGTACATAAAATTTAACCAGATGGTTTATATTTCTTTAATTTCTTCATACGCTACATTGTAAATGCTTGTTTTTGTAATAAGATAAGCTGGACACTACGTAGGTACTCAAAAGCTGTGATATTTCAATAAATTAATTAACTTCAGATATTTAATTGACGTTTAATAATTATTTACTACCATTAAAATTAAATAACATTAAAATATTTCTATAGAATGTCGTAAAATATAAAGTTGCATATGATCTTGTTCTTTTTTTTTAAATCAACTAAACTAGAAGTAGATACTTTTTGCATTAATTTATGAAAATCTTTTCAAGAAACAAAAAAAAAAAACTATGCTATGCATTCACGTGATAGAGCCAAGCTGCAGCTATATTATAGCTTCCGCACGAAGCGCTCGTCTCGATCGGGGAAAGACCACGCTCTCACAGAGTACTAACGTCAAGTAGCAATAGTAAAATTTCGAGGCATTCCATCTCATTCCTCACGAAAGCAAACACATCCATTTTCAACTTATTCTTAATAGAGGATACGTATCTATCTACATCTCTAGATGTCTATAGTTCACATCAATCTCTTATTTGTCACACTTATTTGTATAAAGAAACACGCTAAGAAAAAAGTGCGCAAATACTATTAAAACAAATCTGTGTGCTTTGGCCGGGTACACATTTGATAATCTTGTATCGTATCTCCGTTTCGTGGCACAGATGTGTATCGTGATTGTTAGTTTGGACGCAAAATTATACACGATTATGGAATACGCCGTTTGTGATACCATAATACGTCTCGTTGTGTAAAAATCTACCAAACGACGTATATCACATAAACGTCTAGTGATCGGTGGAATGGACAAATTCTGATACCGTATCACGAAACGAAGATGCGTTGGAAACCGCCGGTACACGGTCTTGAAAAGTTTGGGCGTGGAAAGATACGAGCGATTTGTAGCCCCACATGAAGGACGTTATGCCGACATTGACATGATACAATATTATTGCAAATGCGGACGCCTTTTTTGACACGAAATGGTCAGTGATACGATATGGTCGAAATGGGTGACCAATCTTAAGATATTATACTCTAATCTACAATCTTAAGATGTACTCGATACGAAACGCCTGATTGACATATTGGATCTGACGATACGTCAAGATGATCAAATGTGGACCAAGCCTTAGATTATTTTAAATATCATTGTGGTTCCAGAGATCGATACGTTTCGTTTTTTTTTTATAAGTTAAGGGTGACAAACGAGCACACAGTCCACCTGATGGTAAGTGGTTGCTGCGGCCCATAGACATATACATCTATCCTCTATTACAAATCAAAATGTAGATGCGTTGTCACCCGTGAGGACTAAGATGAAATGCCTCATTTCCAGTAATAAGGGCGTCCGGCCACCTGCACTCACCAAGCGAAACGCTGAGGTAAACCTCTACTTCACGCTGGTTTTCTGTGAGGTCGTGGTACCACCCCGGTTCGAGCCGGCCCATCCGTGCGACAGCAAAAGCTGCCGCGTGGCTCTACCACTGTTAAATACAAGCGTTAATATCACTTACTATATATAGCCGTGGTAGCTCAGATGGTTAGCGCTCGCTGTAAGCTTCACAGTACTCGAGCAACCCGGGTTCGATCCCCGCCGGCACCAATGAAATTGTTAATTGCAATTTTAAGTGCTGATTTACCACGTGCTCGGCGGTGAAGGAAAACATCGTGAGGAAACCTGCATGACCGAGAAATAAGAAAAAAAATATTTCGAAGACATGTGAAGTTCGCCAACACGCATTGGAACACGCGGACATTTCCTTGCCCTAAAACCCTTTCAGAAATGAGAGGAGGCCTGTGCCCAGCAGTGGGACGTAAAAAGGCTGCAACTTTACTATATGTAATTAAAAAAGTCTTCCAAAATAACTACATTTTTGGTTAGACTGGCAACATTTTCATTTTGTTAGATCCCAGGATCCCGTAACCAATAAGCAAATCTATAACGGTTATCTTCAACGACGTTTCAATCGCTGACAAGGAATATAAATAATCTAACATGAGACTTGGAAAAGCGACACAGTCCTGACCACGTGCCACCGATCTTATATTGTCGATTTGCTTTGCTAATTTGTGTACTGTCCGGAAGCAACATTCACTTGAACCATCTTATAAACTGTCATGCTGATTTTATTAACTATAAAATCTCTTTAGAAGGAATGTAACAGGATCAAGCAAAAACAACTCGATAATTTATTTAAGAACAGGTATTAGGAGCAAGCGATACTGAGAGGTTTGCCAACACAGAGGTGCATTCCGTTGGAAACCTTTCCCATAGCGAAGAAGAATAATACACAATTATAGTGGACTATATCGTCGTACATTCCGTAGCGTTTCCAGCCGAAGCTCATAAAGGCTGAGCAAAAAAAATTCACCTGCACACTTGCAACCTTGTCTTAATATCAAGAGCCGCATTCGGTTAAAGAACTTTGCCGTAGCTCGGTGCTCTTTTAAAGTGACAAGGTGGTAAAGCGTGCGTTTTGTATTATGTGGGTTACGTCGTTATATTTAGGTCGTTTCGTTCGGGCATCGGCGTTCGAATGTTTTAGTTCTGCGACGGAGAGTAGTTTTTTTAGTTCGTCGGCGGGAATTAACTGTGTTTGGCTTCTCAATTTATTTCATATCGGCAGCCCGCGCTTAGCAGCTAGCGGATTCGTTTGTGGGGTTGGTAGTCTTGAGCGAACGGAAAACCGGTTTAAAATTGTGTACCACGTATTTAGAATTTAATAAAGTAATCACATACATAACTTAAGTACTTAATAAAAAGAAATCCAACTTTTCTATAATATGAGAATCACCTTCGATCAATTAAAAAAAATTAATTGTTATCATTCCGTCTATATCTACTATAAATATAAAAGTTGTTAAATTTATTGAATCTAATTTAAAGTTGGAAGTTATTGCTAAATGTAAATATACTAAAATAAAAATAAAATATTAATATTGAAATCTTTGAAAAACGTATTGCACGAATATGGAAGCTTCAATGCCTCTTATTTCACCCGTATCTTTCGAATGAAACAAAATGACTTGTAAAGAAGTCGTTTCCATTGGCAATTATGCCAGCTGCCGCATGTATCGGTTTTTGAAAATATTAAGGTTCATTACAGCGCATTATTGTAATAGCTCCAATAAATAATTTAATTTCTTTAGTGTTTTTAAAGTTACGACAGTTATGATTACTCGAATTCTCAAGGACTCGATAATATTAAAATTACCTACTTCGTAGAATAACAAGATGCTTCGACAACTTCGTCCTTCGTCTTAAAGTTATGGGCCACATTAGCTGAAATGTTGCGAGAAAGTTGTCGGAACGTTTTGCTGTAACTTTGTTGTTATTGTTGGCTATGATACACTAATATAATTTCACGCTATGTAAAATAAATCTAAACGTAATGCGTTTGCTTCACTGTTCGTATGATATTACAAATATAAAATTGATTGCATGTATATATGTAACTAATATATAGTATACATACCGTCACGCCTGCAATCACTGAATAGGCAGAGTCCGAAGAGAAGCGAGTTACTTTGATCACGTTTCGCTAAACAAAACTATATGGGTTTTGATAGAAAGTGATAGGTGGCTAGTCCATCGCGTACATAATCACCTTTGATTATATACAATCACAAACCCAATATTCTGTTAGTCGCAAAACACAGTTCGCACTTACTTTTTCGTTATCCACATAAATATAGGACATAGTCCCAAACCAACGTGGCGCTTTGACTAATTTTAATATTCAGTACATAATTATTACTTAAATATAATATTAATTGAACGTCATTTTTCAAAGCAGTTTGGAATTTGCCTCGATTCTGAGAAGAACCAGTGATAAATTATTCAAAAATATAAACTTAATTTTAACAATACCTCTGTATATATTTCGTTCCCAAGGTGTATTTATTTGATAACAAAACATCTAATACGGTATATGGTGTCAAAAAATGAGTGCTGGATAGCACGCATACGGCACAATTGGTTATTGCGATAAGATTCGTCATTGTCAACAAAATTAAAATTGGTATCTATTATTGTATTGGTAATCAATATATCGTG
The DNA here is from genome assembly GCA_963668995.1 of Parnassius mnemosyne. Classification (NCBI taxonomy): domain Eukaryota; kingdom Metazoa; phylum Arthropoda; class Insecta; order Lepidoptera; family Papilionidae; genus Parnassius; species Parnassius mnemosyne. The sequence continues at coordinate 6,905,230 of CAVLGL010000024.1, read as the reverse complement.
TATAAATTTTCCTCAATTTCACAAACTTCCCACTCATCAAGGTTATTGAAGTAACTGCCATAATCTCCGTCTCAATCTTTACATAAAATTAACTGGCTCCGACATTATTTTATATTATTTAAATTATTAAGAGTGTAATCCTACATACAGTCTCAAGGTTACGAAACTAAATATGGCCCTGTTGGAATCGCTATTGCTCGGTCGAATAAAACCACGACGTTTCTGGATGATCTTTAGAGGTTCCTTTTTGTAGTCGCTTCCTAACCAGTTCACAATGGAACAGTGGAAAGGTAGAATGGTAGAAATTCAATACACACTTGGTTTACGAACTACGAACAGAATTGCTCCTGTGTGCGCATTTAATCACAAAATATGATTTCCGAGATCGTCGCTGCGGAGAGTTGTGAACGCCTCTTTTATTTTTGTCTGATTTTTTTTTTATAATAGCGTTTTGTGTTGCCTGTATTAGCATTGAAAGTTTGGAAGTTAGCGAAATTTTTTTTTAATTTTTTAAACTTTACTGTCAAGTACGTGAAACTTGTATAATTTTTCATCATTTTGAATTTTGGTTGGAAGTAAATTAATATTTAATAGAGAAATCTCTTAATATAATTCTTCAGTTTAAACACAAAACGTTACAAATAATTAGTATAATATTAAGCGTTTCCTCTATGTAAACTGTAAACAATATGAAAAGAAAATTGCTGGATATATTGCGTCCGTTTTATTAATACACTGATCTTTAAAACATTAAGTGAAATCAAAAAACGCGTTTTTTTAATTGGTTAATAAACTTTTTTTTTTTCAAATACTAAGCTTCAAATCTTAGCTACATGGTTTTTAATTTTAACTTTCTAAAGAATGAAACTAAACATATGAAAAATACGTTATACATCCAATTTAAACAATAACAAATAAAAAAAGAGTAAAGTTATTTAAAAAAGAAACTGCTATATGCCTACTATTCACTGCTAGGAACTGACTTACCATAATTGTTAATAAAATTCATAGTACGATCGCAAGCCCACAAGTGTAAAATAAAAATAAAATGAAGTCGGTAGAAAAAGAATCTTCAAAATCGGTTCACCTAGAAAAAGGTAAACACCTCAGATATTTTTCTACATTACAAAAATGCAGTCTAATTGAGTACCTACCTCCTCCTTTTTAGAAGTCGGTTAAAAAGCTGATTTACCACGTGCTCGGCGGTGAAGGAAAATGTGATGAGACTTGTGTGTCTTGTGGAATTAAATATCTCGAGAAAATGTGAAGTCCATGCCGTTTGGTAGTGGCGCAAGGGAATCCATCGCCCCATTTTGTCCCGAGGAGGTCGTAAATGGTCATTATGAAATATACCAGTAAAATGGCTTCCGGTATTAATATATAACAAAAACACCCAGACCGGAGACGGCGAAAGTAAGCAGCGGCAAAAAGTGTGAGAAGTCCGGTATTTTCACCGTCAATCCACCTATCGTGACCACGGGAGATCACCTTTACAGGTTGATAATGAAGATGTGAAGTTCACCAACACGCACTAGAGCAGCACGGCGCGGCGCTCCAAAACCGTATCAAAACAAACATTAAAACTTTTAGAATACATTACAAGATAATCTGCACCGCGGACGGAACCCTCCCTACGTACTCGTAGTTACGTTTTAGTTTGTTTTTCTTTTTAATCTTGAACTCAGACCAACAATGGAAAATAGACGGAGCGCTGCCTACATTCCAAATGACGCTCTCAAAACTCAACTTCTTTACACACAGACACACACACACACACACACACACACACACACACACACACACACACACACACACACACACACACACACACGCACGCACGCACGCACGCACATACATACACACTTATCGTAAAATTTCACTACTGGACGCACACATATGCATCGAAAACAAAGTGATTGTCACTTGCAAATAACGATTCTAAGTATGTGCATGTGTGTGTTTGGCTTGGTTTTTACGTCGCATAAAACTCGGCTCTCCGTTGAATTTTTTTGGTTTGAAATTTGACATACATATATTAAGCTGAGTTGTAAATTATTATTTGCACATATGGGAGTGTATTAGGACCAAGTCAAGATTAAATTTTTTCTACGTTTTGATGTCCAAGGATATAAAAGTGTGTGGTGTATGTTTGCATGACTATGAGAGTGAAGGAATAGAGTGCACCTGTACTTGCGCATACACTTAGACACTATAATCCTGTCCTGCGCCGATGGCTAGTCTCCGTTGAGGCTGGCTGCCGTGACCGAAATTCGGTCTGGAGGACATTATTATTTATTATTATGTTCGCACGTTACGAATAGTAAACCTTTTTCATTTCGCTCATATATCTTGACAAGAAATAATGATATCGGCTCCAAATCAATTTTGTTTGAAACAATTTTGATATTTTAAGAAATTTTACACATGAATGGTTCTCAGTCTTTTCTATTAGAAAGGTTGTGTAATAACCTTTTGTGTTCAAAACAAAAAAAATATTTGGTTATATTTAGATATAGTCAACCAAACATCAACACATCTCGTTTTTTATTTTCTTAACTCGGTCGTTTTTATTTTCGTACTGCAACAAAACAAAATTATTATCCACGCTTGACTTATTCATAAATGTTGGTTCAATGGCGGACTTGTTACTAGTTTTTTTTTTAAGATTATTTTTACGTGATAATTACGAGTACCGCGGAAAGTAATATGCGTAATTTATAAAAATAAAAATATAAATAATGTACGAGTCATACTTGACAATGTAATTATGGGGCTTGGCGATTGTATTGAAAAAATAGTAAAACGTGTAACAGCTTATGAATTGTCCGTCTGTCTGTACAGCAGGTGCTTTTGCAGGACAAAGGAAGAATTTCAATACAACATACATTTTAAATTCCTCTCAAAACATAATTACGACCTTATAACTACGCACTTTCAATGACATGAATGTAAAGTGAGGACATCCTTTTTTTGCTGAAAACAAATTGTACGCAATATCGCTCTTAGCGCTATCGTAATAAAGAGGTTTCGTGTGGCAAAATTCGAACCTTTGTTTGTACGGAATGACATGTGTTTGAGACAACGCAATATACCAAAAGGAGGTTGTTTAAAATTCTTGAGTTTACGCGCGGACACGCAGTGACGTCACGTCCGCTTGCCGTCGGCTCGTGTCGCGCCGCTATGATATCGATGTTCGATTGTTTTGATGCCGATCGGACCTCCTGTCGGCCACTTTGATGTTTTGATTTGAAGTACATAGCGTACTGCAGTGTCGTGCATCTTGTAAATTTCGAGGCCTGCCAACCTTGTACGCTGAAGTTAACGCGAGAGCTTTCAATGTTATTCATATTTAAACTAGTTTTACAAGGGCTTTACAAGTTTTATTCGCTCATATTTTGCAGTTTATTTAGCTAAGATTGTTTGGTCACTACAAATGACTTTTGTATTTTTAATTTATGAGGAAGTTATGTTTTTTTTTAGATAAGAATCTATAAAAATTATTCAATATAAATCAAATACAGATTGTTAATAATAAAAAAAAAATTAGTTTAAACATTAAACACGGCAAATTGTAATCGCTGCGTCGTCGCGAGTAGTCGTTTGTCCCGTCTCCCTTTATTCCCGACTTGTTCTCGCCCGGTATTTGAAATATGAAGTAGGCCATAACAAAGTTCCCAAAGCGTCGCAGTGAGTAATTCATCCCCGTCAGTCACAAGCCGGTTCCACTGACGACCGTCAAGACCGGTTTTATATCATTGACTGCCAACCCCTCTCTCCGTTCCTCCACTCATCATCTTGATTATATACACGTTTTTTTAATAGTAACTCTCGATTTTGACGCTTTTCACGCACAAGTTTACTCGTTCGTAACGATAGCAGATGGTGTTTACCAGTCACTTCGTGTGAACAAGCAGCATAAATTATTAATGAGAAAACTTAAAGATAAAAATGCTTATTTGTCAGAGCAGCAAAAAGAAAAAGAAGGAAAGAAGAAAAACAAATCTAGTAAGGCTCACTTACGAGTGGAATGTACTAAGACCGCAACACCGGCTAGGCGGTGAGAGGCAATCGGCAAGATTCGCACTGCGCCTCGGCGTGCGTTCCGGTCGACGCCACCACAGTCAGGGTCAAGGCTTCGGCTCCTGCACACTTCTGCATGCTTGGTACATGCGGGGAGCGGTCTCCGTCCTCGCGTCGAACGGAAATGGAGCGCTAAAGCGAATGAACGAACGCTTATTGATAATGCAACAATACAAAAATCCCACGACATTTGTATTGAAGGCACAGTCCGTAAATCGTCTTGAGTTTGTTAGCAAGTTAACTTAGGTTCTATAAATTACGCATGAAACACAAATGTGTCAAATATTTGTATTGGGAGACCATTAAATGTCAATAATGCATTTAAATCTCTTTTAATAATCGCTAAGTTGGCTGTTAAACGCAACTAAAAAGATTACACAAATCTCTTCTATCCGTTGACAATTTTTGAATGAAACTACTCGGCCGGGAAAAATAAACGAGCATATGGTCCCGGCGCGGAGACGTCCCAAAATTCCATGGCCCCGCTTTTTCTATAACTTGACAGATGCATTCTGGGACGCCGCTAACCGCATCTTGCGTCCTTATCATGCGTTCGGAAATGAGATCTATGGTTGCGTCTACTACGACGAAATTGTGGGTTATTTTAAGGTGCATCAGCCCATCTCTGTCGCTCGCCGTGGCGCCAGCGCCTGGGAAAGGTCCGCTCACTCGCTCCTGTTTATATTAAATGGTGTAGCAGCATTCTTAAACACGGCTACTTTTTGTTATCGAAACTACTCAGATCTCGTATCGTGATGAATTTATAATGTGTACAGTCCTAGGTACGTTGCGAAAGAGACTGCGTGACGTCACGGTGCGCCGGCACCCCCACGTCTGTGAAACTTAGGGACCCTAATGAACGACTTCCTAATTGCCGCGCCAGCACGAATAAGTCCGTAATCCGGCGCGAAAAGCGTCTCCTCCGTTTAATTGTGGACCTTGAGCCCTTTTGTTTCTGAGCTGCAATTCGATTGTCAGACGTCTGATGACGAGTACTTGTGGCCGCGAGTGATTATTTGTTACACGGTTATCGAGTCTTAAACGCCAACGGGCAGTGATATGAAATGAGGTCTTAATATGGAATAGCGTTGAGCGCAATTCTCTTTGATTTTATTTGCCATATACTCTTATTGGCGCGAGGAGAATCTGCAGCGACGTTATGGGGCGACAAGTCGATATGCTTCCCGCACTAATGTTAACAACAATCCATCTCGCGCTGTCAGGCGGCGCCGCGAATTAGACTCACTCCCATTTCGATTTACTCCAGGATTTGTAATAAGCGAGCGTCCTCCGACGACTTTCATTATCGCACCTCTATGCTTGGCCATTTCTGAGAGATCGAGCAATTTCAGATCGGTATTAATTTATTTGTCGCGGACTACATTATTGTGTTGTAAAAAGTAGTCGCCTTCGTTTTTCTTGCAAAGGTTTAATGACAGGATATGATGTTGATGTGACGAAGTCAAAGTCCTGGGGACGCAGATGTGCGAAATGTCGTCGACACGGAATGTGGCCGCTCTAGTCGCAGCCACATGTGCCGTTCCGTATGGACGTTAGCGAATTAATTGCGAATCACCAATTGCTCGAGTGCTCAATAAATTTTTACCGTCTTCACTTAATGTCAGACCTTGGACATGGACTTAAAGGTGAGTATAGTTCTTAATCAATCGTCACAAACGCACTCGTTGATAAGTACAATCTGCTATATATAAGAATATGGGACCTGGTACTATGGTAACCTGATGACTGGATGTACATACTTACTTATATACATATAGTCAAACAGACATGTTAATGCACAAAAATGTTTGATCCGTCCAGGGATCGAACCCGGGACCAGCGGTTCGGAAGGCTGGTTGTTACCAACTTCGCCAACCAGCCAAATATAATACAGGTAATAATCTTAAGTGTATTGTGTACCTATAGAGGTGGCAGTTGTTATTCTGTCCGCCAATCTCTTAGGCGTTGTAGCGATTGTAGCATGAGAGTAACTTACGTCCAAGAATAGGCTATAAACAAGTTAATAGCGAACATTATCGTCATCATTACATCCCTTCATAAGTCTGAATATAGACCTTCCTAAAGAATGCCACAAAGAACTGTCTCAAGCCACACATGCATCCACCGACTTCCTGCATGTCTTACTCAGGTCGTCACTCCATCTAGTAGGGGGACGCCCTACACTACGCCTGCCGGTACGAGACGCTGCCACTCGAGAAACTTTCTTCCCCATCTGTTGTCGGCTCTTCGAGCTATATGGCCGGCCCATTGCCGCTTCAGCTTACTAATCTGTTGGACTACGTCGGTTACGGTTATCACGCAGCGAAACCCCGAGCATAGCCCTCTCCATAGCTCGCTGAGCGACCTTGAGTTTCCTCATACGGCCAGCAGTGAAGGACCACGTCCCAGATCCATAGCTAATTGCTGAAGATGAACATTACAATAATATATAAACAGTGCACGCTTTCCCTTGTTATTAAATTCCACTGCTGTTGTAAATGGCACATTTCTTGAAATAAATATATTAGCAGGGATGGAAAAAATCATGATTATTTTAATTTTAATCAAATCATGCTGATTTTTTAAAAAAAATCATGATTTTTTTGATTTTTTTTGAATTTTTTGATTTTTTTGTATATTTGGAAATACACGAGTTGGTAACACTTTTTAACATAGTAGGATTAATAGTTTATGAATACACTAGCTGTTCCTCGCGACTTCGCCTGTGTGTTATTTGGGGTTTTAGTTTTTTTGCACGGAACCCTAATTCTTTTTCTAAAATAAAAGTAGCCTAGGTTACTCCTTATGACATCAGCTATCTGCCAGTGAAAGTCCCGTCAAAATCGCTCCAGCCGTTTCAAAGATTAGCCGGAACAAACAGACAGACAGACAGACAAAAATTTAAAAAAATGTATTTTTGTTATACATATCGTATATACTTTCATATGCATTTAGTAAAAAGCCGTAATTTTGACATTACATAGCTTCAATTTTATTTATTTGTATATGTATGAAACTGATTAAGAGTAAAATAATTAATACATACTGTGTTAATTACAGTTCATATACATATTAAGAGTGAATTTCTAAAAAATAAAAAATTTGATTTTAAAACTGACAGACCTCATCGCTACGTCTTTGTTGATTTTCCAAAGTTTATGAGACTATTGTAGTACAATAATAAGAATAACATAAAACAACAAGATTTTACCTTATTTTAAGCCAGTTTTATTTCATTTTCTGCCTATTACATTAATTTACAGTTTTTGATTTAAATCCATGATTTTTTTAATCAAAATCAGGCGATTTAAATCGTGATTTAAATCATGATTTAAATCAGTCTGATTTAAATCAGCCAACCCTGTATATTAGTCTATGTATTTGTAATTTAAAAATTGTACGCAATTCGTGTAATCAAGTTAATAAATTAATTTTCAATTAACATTTTACAAAAAAAAAAGACGACTAAAAATCATATAAAAAATTCGACACCAAAATAATTTCACAGACACCTTTTCGTCATAACGGTCTTTTACCTTGTAATTACATTTAACACGACATTAACGGTCTACAACTATTTCTACACAAAGGTTACAACTTGCGTGAATAATAATATACATAGTCGTCTATACATCTGCCGTTAACCGTCGTTGCTTGCTTCCACACCTGCCAAGTCGCCCAACCGTATTACCCACTCCGCGCTAAGTAAGCCCAAGTCGACGATAATATAATCGTGCCAAGAGCCAGCACTATTAATTAAAAATTACCTCTTTGGAAGTGGTGCTATGAGTTTTATTGGGAATATCCATTTATCGTCATCGACAAAAAGCATATATCGGTGTTTATTTGAATGTCGTATATAAAATGACATGTTTTTTTTAAACATGTTTGGCAAGGCTTTTGTAAAGGATTCTTTTTGTGCGACTTTTATGTACTCAGTTGCGCGAGATGATAATTCGTTCTACTTAAAGTTCTGAAGATTCTTTTAATAGGTATAACTACATGATTTTTCTATATTTGAGCATTTAAAACATTAATTATCCGAAGCGTTAAACAAATCGTAATTCGATTTTACGCGTCGTTTTATACGAGATTTGTATCTTTAATTATAATTTTAAGACGTCAGTGGAAACAAAAATCTGCTCAGGCATAACTCAATTATCCTATCTAGTACCTATTAGTTAAGTTAAATGTAAAGTATTTATTTCGAATAATCTCTAAAAGCTTTACAGAGCTTCAAAGCTAGAAGCTTTAGCGATATTTTCGTGGCACGTAATCAAAACTGTAGCATCTGTTTTAACCTTTTCGTTGTCCCGTGTACTAATATAGGTCATTGCTATTGTCTTACCATTATGTCTGAAAACCGGACAGTGAAAGTGTTAATATAGTGTTTGTTGATGGCTTTAAAAATAGCCGTAACAAACAGACGGACAAAAAATTTTAAAAATTGTATTTTAGTTATAAGTACCGTATATACTTTCATATGCATATAGTAAAAAGCTGTTATTTTAACATTACACACAGACGCTTCAATTTTATTTATTTATATAGATTATTTGTTGTTGGCTGTGCAGTTAATAGTAACTATGACACTTAGCTAGTGAAGCTATTAAAAAAAAACTAGTTTTGTTCAGAAATTCTATTATTTTTACATATTTGAAACAAATATGTAAAACACGGGTGCTATAAGAAGAAACAGAGGGAAACTTAACTAGGAAATGACCAGCAGCGTCATCCTTATGATAATTAAAACGAAAAAACTGCAGTTTCTAACCTGTATACCAAGGGTGGTAACCGTGGCAGATGTCTCCCTTATGAGGCAATGTATGGCGGGGCCTATGTTCAGCAGTTGACCTTAATAGGCTTTGATAAGAATTAATGAAAATACAAGATGTAATGTTACGATGTTTAAATACGCCATTTCATTTCATACGTTTTTTTATTTTTTTTTTAACGAGGCCAATCACAGTAGCCAGTAAGCACAATATAAATCTTTTTGTATTAAATTAAAACTTCCTATATTCAAGTATTATAATATATGATCAGATTGTATTTTCGTTTAAATAAATATATTTTATTGTTGCGTGCCTTGTGCGCACATATCTGATTACGTTTATGATTAATTTTATATGTCAACTGCATTCAGAAATCCATTTTTAATTTATAAGTGCTTAATATCGGCGAAGCGTGAATAATGAGGAGGCTTTTGAGTAAGTTTACAAAATTCATTACTTCGCAGAAGAGGAAACTAAAACAGCGGGAAAGATTTAATATTTTCGCGCCATTTTAACGTTAGTGCTAGATTATCGGGGGTTAAACGTAGGTATTATAAAATGTTAAACATGGTACGCTATACGACTCGCGTCGTTATTCAATGAAATTTCATTAAAAGGGCGAGTATGGCAGCTGCGTTTTCCGTTTTTGAACGCACGTGAGAGACGTGAACAACGGTCGGTCGCGTTAACAACGCGATACCCGTTCGCATTTTTGCTGGCTGACATTTTTAGTTTGGTAGATACAAATTTTTCATTCCTTGGAAGTTAATTCTTTATATAAATAAATTTGTGTTTAGTAGAGATTTCCTGGGAGAGAGTTCCTGGAGCAAATTAAAAATATTAAATTATACATTACGCCATTCAAAAGTTTTTTTTTTTAATAAGTCCTGGCAGAGACATTGTCTTGTTGTTACCACGACATGTTTGTTACCACGAACCGACTCGTACTTGTATAACTTATAACGTTTAATAACTTTTTTTAAACATACGAATATATTATTTTCTAATTTAATTCAATCGATTTTAATCAAATCAAAAACAACTTTAAAATCTGTCGTTTCTGTCTGTTCTGTCGTTTTTATACGTTATGGTTATACCTATACATTAGAATGGTTAATGTTAGTACCTACATAAGTTTTATAACGTTGTGCCAATCAGCGCGCCTGTTGGTTCACGGACAACTTAACTAATTAAGTTTCGACTTCATTATTAGAACAGGGTGTGGTGAACACTCACTACTCAGACACTTACTTAAAAAGTCAATACATAAAATGTACATTCATTATTTTATTAGACAAGTAGATAAAAAAACTTGTATGCACAAGAAATTATAAATGTCATTAAAATTGCTTAAAAATCGCTTGAATTGGAACTTAGTAAATAGTGGATGGTGGCTGTTCCCATTCGACTTCGCCCGCGTGGTATTTATTACGATTGGATTTCATGATTTTTTTGTTTGCGCGGAACCCTAATCATTTTTCTAAAATAAAAATAGCCTAAGTTACTTCAGCTATCTTCTATTCTTCTCCCATGCTTCTTCTGCCACACTCGACTTTCCCAATATCGCTGTGCACTCACTAATAGACGTTTTCTAAGTCTAAAAATGTACAGAAAACTTCTCTGTAATCACGTGCACATAAAATAACCGATCCGTACAATCCATCTTTCTAAATCCAGTTTGCTTATCCCAAGTTTTTCGTCAGTTTCTTTCAAAACTTGTGTTAAAGGAAGTGTACAGCAAGCCTGTCTCCGCTGCCTCTCCAGAATTAATACAGGATTTCATATACATTTACATATAGTATATGAAATAATGGATAATATGAAATAATAATTCATAGTGTGGTTTGCAAGATGACGTTGTGACCAGGATTAAGAAAGGAATGCTTCGGTTGTTTGGTCATGTAGAAAGAATGAACGAGGAAAGAGAGTGACAAAGCAAATTCATGTTTCAGAAGTGAACGGTAGAGTCGGGAATGGATGCCCTAGACGAAGGTTTAAATCGGCGATACATTGAAAATGGAGTGCCCTTAACCGACGAGCGTGTATGCGTAGATATATGGATGTAAAGGAGGCGAGAGAGGTGTGTCAGGATCGCGCCAAATGGAAGTCCGTAGTCTCTGCCTACCCCTCTGGGTGAGAAGCGCGCGTGTGTGTGTGTGTGTGTCATAGTATACATACATATGGGCGCAATCTTCGAGTAGAATCTAGTTGAACATTTTTGTTTAAGAATCGGAGGGAAAAAGAAAATTTTCGTCATTAACCCAACGCAGTTCAACCAAATTGGTAATAGTAGTTTAGATGCAGTTCGTTTTTGACATTGTAACTTATTCGTCTTTTGGTCATGCTTTTTCCACTCGTAGAACTCGGTATACTTCATTTTGAAAGTGATGGAAGAGATGTATTTTTTACGGCAATAAAACTGTATCAGAAGTAATAATTTGCAAGCAATTAATTGTCACTTTTGTTTCGATTATAGCTTCTACGTTAAGAAATCATATATTGAAGCTCTGTCACATTATAAACATTTCATAAATAACGAGACAAAATAAATCGTAATTTTAATATGACTGCTCTGTGGCGCAGTGGCTTAGCAACTTATTGCCCTCAGCCCTCAGACCGCTGGTTTGTATCCCGCACGGAACAAGTAATTGTATGGGCTTAAAATAATTGTTCCGGGTCTGGATGTTTGTCCTTGTAAGATTTATGTAAGTAAACAACCTCGATAGTTCTAGTACAAAGAAAACGTTTTTTTTCTAAATAAAGAAGTACGAAATTAATTAAAGATAAACTTGACTGTACAACGCACAACTTTTGATGTCTGGATAGGTCGTGGCGCACAACTTGTAGCTGGGTACGTGAACGGGCCTATTCCAGATTGCGTCGTGAGACTTCCTATGATTCATTATACTAGTGACTTATTGCGTCCCAGTAATCGTTTGCGGACGTGGAGGTTATAACCTCTATCACAATAAGCGGAAATTTATAGCATACGGTCAAGCACAGCGCGACGACGATGCCCGCACTCGAGATCGTTTAAGTCTTAATGAGATCAAGGACAAACCTTTGTTACTTAACTACCATATTTAATTCTATATCGATTAAATTTTCACAAATGCAACGAATATAATATCGTTATCTATAATTGTGAAATTCCTTAACGCCTGGCACAAAAGGTACGTTGGGTCGAAAAACATAACTGTAGCCACCCAAAATGACCACCGAAAAAAAGTCGGCCGCGCCGTCAAAGCTCGGGCCGTTATTAACTCGTGGGCCTTTAAATTCCCGTGAAAGAGTCTACCTGCACGTCGAAATCTTACCTGAACTTATCAGCCTTATTCTATTAGTGATAAATTAAACGTTTGTGTCCGGGGGATTTATGTGCAATTCATTATTTTTACATTTGCACCCAGGTTAGTGAACTCGAAGGTGGAACGGGTAACTGAATATGCTTGTTTACTGTCTCACCAATAATCGTGGTGCATCGGGTTACTTTAATCGGCATATAGGTACTATTTTTAACTTCGATTTTTTCGCTTGTACTTTTTGCGCGTACCAGGAGCGCATACGCAGCGTGGGTCTAGCTCCATAGCGTAGTGGGTGGCGAGCGATCGTTGTAAGCCGATATTTCCCTCGTGAAAATGTTCAATGGCCGGTGTCATATTGCCGGAGCGGTGCGTGCGTCTTTAGGATTTTCGCCTCGGATGCTGGTACATTATTACGCGTCGTTAATTATTTTATACTGTTTTTTTTTCTGAAAAGCTCTCATAAGCCACCTGCCAGTAACAGAGGGCAGTGTAATTAAAGATTGCGCGTAGCCTTAACAAAAGGCGACTCCATTCGCCGGCTGTCGCGCTTGCACAGGCTCACCTTCGACGGGGCAGTTCAACACGATGATTCTCATTTAAAGACCGATATGTTTAACTTTAAAAGAAATAGTCTTCGTAATTTGTATAATATTGTGCAATTACGTCGCGCTGCTAAGCACATATTAGATATTTGCAATTGATTTATTATCTAAAAAAGTAACACACATAATAGTCGTTATACTGGTCATACTAAGAAAATTTCATTTACTTAGTATCTTTTTAAAATACGTGCGAAAGCTAACTTATAATCTCTAAGGTAAGCTATAAAGTTTTGCGTAGCTTCAAAGTTCTACGACCTGAAAAATCCTGTAGACTGTTCGTAGAACCTGTACATACCTGTAGTACTCTAACACTGAGCGGCGGTCTTAGCTTGTAGCGCGCGGTTCCGCTAGGATGAGAGGCGACACAGCTGGCGGAAAGAAGCCATCTGCTAGGCGGCGCCCCGGATATGCAATTTGTTTTGTTTTCGATTTTTCAAAACGGTTCACGTTCGATTATTTTGACCGTTTCATGTAAATCAAACATCATGCATAATAACGATCGCCGGCGACATTTGCGGTTACGGACACGTGCGCTTTCCTGTCGCGTTGGAAGTGTGATCAACTGTTTAGAACATATTGTATTTTTACAAACTTTTTACTCACTTCCCTTAAGGTACAAAATTTGAAGCATTTGACATCCGATTGAGTTGAAATTTCATGCCAAATTATTACTTACTTACATATTGTAACTGCGATGACAATGGACAATGCTATGTTATGTTACCAAGGAGCTAATCTGATGATGGATCGGGATCCTGGCCCTTGGTTCGCATATAAAATATTGTTTTAAATAGAATTTGCACTACCCTAATTTTAATTGGTAACAATTAGGTGACTTCTATGGTATTGTTTATGCAACAATAATTCTTAACACAATAGGAAAATAATATTTATCACGCTACCTCCAAAAATAATATTTGCAATCACTTTGACCCGTACTTCTTACGTTAAGTTCCAGAGACCAAAAATTTATGCATATTAATTCAATTAGTAATTAAAAATATTAATATCGCTTTTCATCCTTTTACAAATATGATAGGTAACTGTCAGATTCTTGCAGAAACGTGAAAATTTTATGAATAAAAAAAGTTTTTTTACAACGAGCCACGACGAAATAAAAAAAACAACAAATAAATATATAAAATACCAATTTTATAAGAGCACGTGACAAAATTACTAGGTTAACATAAAACTGTAACGAGTTTGAATATAATATGTATTGAGTTTACGACACGCTATCAGACGCTGTCAACATCTGCCGGTTGCACCTGCCGGGGTTTTTACCACGCCGCCACACACGGCCTGGCGGCGGTAAGATTACCTCATAAGCTCTGCTGGCCTGGTAAGAGTTTCGCCATTTGGAAAGAAATTTATGACTTAATTTAGGGATCACAAGGACTTTTGGTTCTTCTTTGCTATCAAAAATACATTTTCTCTGAAGCGACAAAAGCCAAGGTTTGATAGAGTTTACTATTGCTGCTACAAGTAAGATTTATTAACCGAGTTTCAAAAACGAGAAGTTACGTACAATAATAATCGATGCGTATGTTTATTAGTATGTTTACCGACGACGACATGTTTTAAATTGGTTATAATCTTCAGGGGCTGTCCCATATAAATTTTAAGAAACTTTTATTCCTAAGGGTCAAAAATATTGGATTAAGGTTTTTCCTAGTAGTAACCTTGAACTTAGCCCACACTATAGGGTATTTAAAATTACACACACACACACACACACAACGCGCGCTCGCACACCTCACACATATACACACTCACTCTCTCTCTCTCTCTCTCTCTCTCTCTCTCTCTCACACACACACACACACACACACACACACACGTGACGTGGTAGAGCCATGCTGCAGCAATATTAATAGTATAGTTGTAGCACGAATGGATCGGCTGGACCGGGGAAGGACCACGCTCTCACAGAATACCAGCGTGAAATAGCAGCTTAATGGTACTGTGTTTCGTATGGTGTGTGAAGAGACCAGGGGACCCTTTTTACTGGAAAAGAGGCATTCTATCTTAGTCCTCACGGGTGACAACGCATCTGCATTTTAATTCGCAAACGAAGATAGATGTAGATGTCTATGGGCCACAGCAACCACTTACCATCAGGTGGACTGTGTGCTCGTTTGTCACCCTTATTCTATAAAAAAAAACACACACACAGTTTTGTATTTTACAAAACTTTGTATTAAATATATATAATATTATATGTATAATAAATTTATCTATAATTATGAAAATTAGTTGTTTTTTATTAGCATTGCGCTTGTTACCGTACCGTAATGGTATTGAAAATGATAATGAAGTGATAAAGCCAAAATGCATAAACCAAAACAACAATAACAAAAGAATAACAATCAAATTCTCGTCAAAATTACAAACAATAAATAAAAAAACAAGATATACACATTATATACCATAATGTTTAAAATCGAATCTCACATCATAAAACAGGCAGTTATATTTTCGAAAATACTCATTTATTAATACATTCAATCGATTCATGATCGGTGTCGATTGTTTAAAAATCGAATACAAGTCCATTCGGCAATAAAGAGCATATTAAATAAACTAAAGGACCATTATATCAGGACGGTGCAAGCTCTGAAAGCGAGAGCGGCGTGGCGGCATTCCGCAGTAATAATCTATAGTATTGAAAGCCTGCGCATCGAAACTTGCGACACGAATTGATGTCGTATGGCTTTTTTATCAGTCTACGAGTTTAAAAGTAAGCATAAGTAAAAAGGGGGTAGGTACATGATTGCCACTGGTTTAATTTTCTAAATTTAAATGAGAATCTTACATAATGCTTTCTTTTATTTACGCGAACACTACACATTTAAATAAAATTAGTTTTTACGGATTTTATCGCGTATATTAACTTATTTTATATTACCGACGTTTCGAGCACTCTACAGCACCCATGGTCACGGGGGGGACTGAGATGTTTGACGTCACAATGTCATAGTTAACCACGCCTACCTCCAGATAAAAATTATTATTATAGATAAAATTATATTTCATACTGCGTAGATTGGAATGAAAATTCATAATTTTAATTATAATAAACATAAAATAAATATGGAAATAAAAAGATTATTAAATGAAATAACATTGGATTTGGATGGTCTAATTTCTACGCTTAAACTCCTCCCATATGGTCCTCGGCCACAACTTACATATGCTAAAAAGCTAACCTTTCCGCTGGCGTTATTGAACAGCAATTTTATTATAATTGGCGACGTGGTCAACGCTTCTCGGAAATTGGTTTTTTCTCTTTCTTTATTTACAACATTTAGTTGATCTCGTTTTTGCGTCAGAATCGCGCCGCGAACCTTTTGTTCTCTATCATATTGTTTTTAACGTTCAGACTTCGTGGTAACTTCATGGTACGGTTGGACCTTTAGTTACGCTTGCTGTGGTGTTGGTAATTTCAAATTAATTCTGCAATAAAGTCACGAAGTCGATATTTTTCTTACGGATCAGTAAGAATAAGTTGATCTAGACCGGCTTTATAGTCCGAACGGCCGCCAACCGATATAGTGGACTTGTGTTGTACTTAAGTAATGATGATGACCTTTACTGTGGGTGGTCAATGGTTAGCCATCGTTCCACCATGTTGGAATTCGTATAAGAAAGTATTGGTACATTTAATACAAGAAACGTATCGATATATGAATCAGTCTATGGATTTGTTCGAATAAGATACATCATCTTCGCTCTTATTAGAACAAATCTTCTAATAAGAGCGAAAATACATCCATAATCGCTCTGAAGATACATCATCTTGATAGATAATCTTATTGGAAAAAGTATATAATCGATTTTTTTTTTCATAAACCACAACACGTTAATAAATAATAATGTTTGGGCGATAATTTTTTCAGGTAGTTATTCTGCTATCTGTTGGATTCCATCAGACACAAGTGGTAAAATTAAAAATTTTCAAACTGCTTAGATTTTTTTATAGGATATTACGCAAACAGTGGCACATGTCCTAACCCTTGCCTATATATTGCTCGGTGATAAGATTGCGGGTAGCCTACGAGGATGTGTTAGAGATACTGGGAAAATACCCAATAATCAAAGCTCGACCAGAAACGACAACCAACATTAATTTGTATGTTTGCACAAATGTTGGCTCGGGTTAGGCTTAAAATTTGGCACAGACCGTGAATTAAGACACACTCGTCACAAGACAACATACAATAACAGTATATTGTACTAGTAGTTGGTATTGAATTAGTTTTTACTTATAGCATTTACTTTTTACATATATATTTGCGTTTTCCACTTAAGTACTTTCATGCCAGTATAATTCATGCGAATGTTCGTTAACACAGAAATACATTCCACTTAATTAGGGGTAGCCGGGTAGGTGCAAGTGTGGGGCCCGAAGGGAACCAACTGACGATCGCGCCAGCCGACCGTAAACACGGACCATCCACACAGAAAAGTTACACATCGATTTACCCACATTTTAACCACTGTCGACGATTTATGCTCCAATATTCAAAGAAATAAACGATCAATTAAAAACACCGACGCTAAACGGTCATGTATCACTCACTTAATTAGGTATATTTAAAAACCCTACACTGAACAAAGGTAATAAATAAGCTGTATCGATATTTCAGGTATGCCCGCCGCCATTCGAATGCCGTCGACATATATCACAAAGATGGACTCGTGTCGCGAAATCTAATTCCATATTCTAGTAACACGGCATTGGACGTATCGGTCGCTTAGCCGATTGTTGACGACCTTCCGCCGTTCGCGTTTTTCGACTTCTTAGAGCGACGGTATGTTAATTTTAGAGGTCAATACATTTTGGTGGTCCGGACTATTGAGTAGCCGCGCTTTTGATGTCGCCGGTGTTCCAACAAATTATTTATTTCACATATACATCTCCCGAATTTAGATATTTATCGATTTTAAGAAACACTAATAGCGACATACCATTGCCTTTTAATAATAAATAAAGATTTCGTTATACTTAAAAATGATAAACTATCCACATCTATAAATGTGATTTAATTTGTATGTAATAAAACTTTATCGATATTCGATACGTTTTATTCGGGAGCGTCACATGCAATCAATTACGACAGTGAGTTCATAACTTTAAAATGTAAATTTAAAATTGTTTGAGTTAAGACTATAGCTTACTGAAAATTCAGATTATTAAAAAAACCTGTATAATGTTTGGACTAAACACAATAATCAAATATTACAAATATCTCAAAAAACCTATCAAAACAATTAATTAATTACTAATTTTTAGATTTCTGTCTGTATTTTATTGTATGAATTAAAATCATCACATCTAAAATAGCGTTCCACTTTGCCTAATAAAATTATTATGTTTGTATTATATGCAGCCTAAGCTGGCAATAAATCAAAATATAATAATTTAATTATATATTTAATTAAGTCCGTTGGGTGAGTCGTGATCGGTGTTTTTTCGGCGGGCCAGCTCGTCATCCGCCTCGCGCTGCAATAGATCAAAGCTCCGCCGCCGGTTGACAGATATTTTGATATTTCGCATGCAGATTATCTTAATGTATGCACATGGATGACTTACTGTGCGCCGGTGGCCTTTTTTTAACAATGTTACTTGTAAGTCACATTGGCCCGGTCGAGTCGAGCTCCGCGTTGTGCTCGCGTGAGGTCCGCTAAAATGTCAGCTTATTAAAAAAATTCCACACGTAGTCGATTAACGAGCTAATCGTTTCCCGATAAGGTACTAAATCAAATCGCCAACTACGTACGAGGATATCTTTATTCTATAATGATGTCAAAAAGAGACACTCGAATTTTATTCTGTGCTCGAATGAGCTAACGCTTTCTTTTTTGGTGGGTCGATATTTTAACCGAATTCAAAAAGCAGGTTCGACTGCATGTTTTTTTGTTTGCATGTTACGCGATATCTTTGTGTTTTTTTGTGGTCTATATGAATATGGAGAAAAAATTCCACCCCTAAGTATAGCAAAATAGGGTACGAAGTTTTAACGTAATTAAACGACATTGCGATTGTTATATATTTCTTAATCCACTCAAAAGAGTAAAAAATTTACTTTTAATGAAATGTAAAAGCCGACTTCAAATAACTTAAAGATAATTCTCTTAAGTTCTTTGAATTAATTTCACATTCTGCAGTTGGCTTTGATTCTTCTTTACACTATATCTTCAGAATGTGAACTTATTATTTTTTATTTCGGTTTTCTTTTCTAATACTCGTAATAAGGATTAACTATATAACTCTTTGTATAAGAAAGTATATTCTGTAGTAAAGGTTTTTTTTTCTTGTTTAATTATAGATGGCGCCCACACACGCAAAATACGCGCATAGACGTGGAGTTGCGGAAAACAGCCCGTCGTAAACTAAACTAGATGGCGCCCATGCCTTTTTCCTTAATTCATTTCAATTTATTATGGAGCTGCCAGATTGACGGGATTCGTAATAATATCCCCAAAAGTTCATAATATTATGATTTCCAAAACTTCCGGCAAAATTCAAAATATCCTTGCTATTAGAAGCTTAAGTGATTTTCAAATTGTTATTAATGGAAGCTTTAGTTTTTTAAGTTGTTTGTTGGTTTGTAATTAAAAGGGGGCGTCACTCAATTCGACTGTTTTTTACATGTGTAACCTCATAAATTTTTTCTAGGTGAACCGATTTCGATGATTATTATATTTGAAAGCTGCTTCTCATGTAGTCCCATATAAATTTGATCAAGGTCTGACCAATAGTTTATGAGTTATCCTTAATAATTTATATTGAAGTCGTTTGTACAAGATTTTTAATTTTACCACTTGTTCAATAAAATGTAAAATTATAGATTTTTTTCCTCCCAACTACGGTCCCAAAACCCGGACATTTTGAATTTAAAATTTGCAGCGTGACTATACGTGGTAGAGCCACGCTGCAGCTATATTATGGTTGTAGCACGAATGGGTCGGCTCGACCGGGGAAGGACCACGCTCTCACAGAATAACAGCTTAAAATAGCAGCTTAGTACTGCTGCTTTCGTATGGTGAGTGTAGGGAACCGGAGACCCTTTTTACTAGATACGAGACATTCGATTCGATCTGCATTTTGATTCTTAATCGAGGACATATGTGGATGTCTATTGAGCCACAGCAATGTGTGCTCGTTTGGCACGCTTAATTAAAAAAAAAAGTCTTCAAATATTCCGGCCAAAATTGGCAACCTGACTTTTACAAGAAACAAATAATATCTACGTTATGTTACACATAGCTCGTATTGTCAACCTAAAAAGGTCAATTCCCAGTGCGTTGCACCTACAAAATGGCCTCGTCACCCCAGACATTTTTTTTGTTATTTGCAACAATTAAAGACGCATTTTCTGTCCGACCCCAAAGTTATTATCATGAACGGATAATTAATTTCGAAAACAGGTCCTATTATTGGCTTGTTGATATTAGAATAAATATCCAAACGAATGATTGTAGTCAACTTTTTTTTCCGTCCGTGCAACTAATTGGTCGTTTAATATAGCGTACGTCGAAAAAGGTCGTGTCACTGTACCGAATTCGGCTAGACACGTACGTGTCTGCATTAGTCCCGCAATCCGGCTTTTTTTTAATGGAATTAGGGTGACAAACTAGCACACATTCCACCTGATGGTAAGTGGATGCTGTGGCCCATAGGCATCTGCTAAAATACAGATCCTGAGGATTAAGATGGAATGCCTCGTTTATAGTAAAAAGAATGTCCGGTTCTCTACACTCACAATACGAAACACAACAGTACTAAGCTGTTATCACAGAATACCAACGTAAGGTATTCTGTAAGAGCGTGGTCCTTCCCCGGTCGAGCCGACCCATTCGTGCCACAACCGTAATATAGCTGCAGCGTGGCTCTACCACGTGCAAAAGGTTTATGAAGGAAAAGTTACAATATAAGTAGACAATCTCATAATATCTCTCTATAATTTTTATTCGTCATCATCAGAAGTTTTCGAGCATGGGCACCGTTAAGACTGTCAGAGTATGTTTTTTAGGTATCTGCACTGCATGCATCAACATCCGGAATCTCTGTACGCTTCATCAGGTCGTAATTCTTCTGTTGGATGTTCTCTACACTGTTCTTCCTTGTGCGAGGATGCCTTTCGAAAACCTTTATTCACAGTTTGTTTCCTATTCTTTAAATTATATTGTCGTTGTGTCGATACCATGATACGAGTAAAATAAGTACAAAATTTAACAAATTTTGTGTTTTTGCCAAATGTTAGAAAATGACGGCATATGATGTGATCGAAACTATCATGCTTACTATTAATTTTTCCCAAAAACTACTGTACTTGGTCCTTATTCTTTTATTAGACGTGCAATAAAAGTATCGGACAGCTGTTGTGTTAGTTTCAAATGTCGCGATACGCATCAACTGTCGAATACATGTTGCTAGTTATTCGGCGCATACATACATACACATACGGCTCTTTGTGATTTACGAAGGCGACACCGTTCCGGGTGACCCCTACGACCTAAACACGACCTATCGAAAACAAAAATAAGGCAGCTCGTTCACGATCACGACATCTTGGACATCCTTGAACTAGTTAAACTGGGCGGGAGCAAATCTCTAGACAGACGTGCTAACATCGGACCGGCAGACGAAAAAAAGCCCCCGAGTTTCGCCGTACCGCTTAGTCCAGACGTATTATTATCCTATTATTATAATTCTCGCTAGTATGACCCTGCGGCTATGTCCGTTTAAGTTTTATTATCGATTTGGTCATGTTTAATTTCGTGCAATATGAGTGTTTAATTTAGAGAAAGCAATCTACGATTAGTTATTAAGATAGAGTTTTTGCATTGTTATCAGCCGATATTTTAAATGGAAGTAGTATCTCAAATGTCAGTATTCAGAATATAAATTAGAAATATAAATTTTATATTCCTGAAATATACATTTCAGAACATAAATCTTGGATAGCCAGTGCGATCAGCCTGCATTCACTAACCTACGTTACTAGTGTGTTGAGGAGAGCGAGCAAATTTTCCATGATATTCTTCATTTGGCATACTCTTCAATTGGTCTATTATACAGCCTTAAAGCCTTAAGCTCTAAAGAAAAATATCAAAACTGGTTTGGAATACGTCTATCTCTCTCTCTCTCTCTCTCTCTCTCTCTCTCTCTCTCTCTCTCTCTCTCTCTTTATTACATCCAAAAATCAAAGCCTATCCAAGTAGCCTCTTCTTCGTCTTGATTTATTTTTTTGAAAATTCGAATTTCCTTAGTCTGACTGACTGTCTGTTTATGAAACCTGTGTTCACAAACTAACAGAATATAATAATATATAATAATACGTAATTAGCTTAAAACACACCAGTATAATTAATGGTATAGCGATTTTTAATATTTCTACAATGCTATAATTAAATGTATAATAAATGTACAATTTGCACTCTGGCTGGCTTTTGATTTCGCATTGCGTCATCGCTGCATCACTGCATTCTCGTATCACGCGAATCGTTTGATGAAGGTTCTTAATGATCCGAAATCATAATCACCGGTTTCTTAGACCTGACAAAAAATATCCATATCAATCATAATTTTATCCTACCGCAAATATTAAACAATTTTTTTCAAACTGTGGGAACTGGACGATGAAATATATAACGAAATAGCTTGGTCTTTTTTTTCCACCGCTAATTTGCCAATCGATCAATAAATACGTAGTAAATAGGGACGCCCCGACTATCCGTTAGAGATATCGTATTAACTCGCTTCATTTGTGAATGTATAAATAAGTAGTTATTTGTACAGTATAATGACAGGTTTGGTGATTGCCTCTCCAACGTATTGTAATTATGAATCATAAACAAAGAGCTTTGGGTTTGGGGCGCAGAAAAAACTGCCAAAAGCTAATCTGTTCACAGCAATTAACCTATCAGATACTATTTGACGACGAAGGTCGTATGTAATGAGTAGATTTCCTATACCTCCTCAGTAGTCTGTATTAAAGTATGAGATATCATTTGTTAAAAAAATATGTCTAGTTTAGTTACGGTAAGATTTTTTTCAAGGATTAAGAATCAAAATGCAGATGCGTTTTCATCGCTGAGGATTACCTTTTTCGCGTCACTCACAATCACTTTCTTATCAACTCATTATACGGTATTTCACGCCGGTATTGTGTAAGATGATAGACTCCACTAGATGGAGTGATGAGTAAGAGATGCAGAAACTCGATGGATGCAGGTGGCTCAGTATGGTCCTGAGCCACCTGCATCCATTTGGTGGCTTTGGTGGTGGCCTATATTTAGCAGTGCTTTTAATTTTTTTTTTCCGTAAGTCAAAAGACGGTTAAATAAACAGCCACAACATATTGCGTGATTGAATTTGTAATTTGAACGCCGTTTACTTCGAATTTCAATAAAAAAAAAATATATTTTTTTTAAATTGCCGCGAAACAAAGAGGTTCTTTAAAGTTGTTTTACGACACAAGAAAATGAACTCCGTTTTGACTTACATATTCTTTTATTGCGACTGCAATTTGGTTGCAGTATGATATTACCTCGTATTACGAAGGAATACCGACACGGTGATACACAAAAGGCTGTTAAGGTTAATTAGCGCTACGTGACACGAAATGTTTTTCATAAGAACCAAATTTGCAAAATAATAGTTTACCATTTACTCAGATTTTATTTAAAAAAAAATATTACGTTTTATTATTTTTTATATGTGTTAATTTCAATGTTAGTTTTTAAATCAAACTGTAAATCTTCGAATAAGAAAAAGATGTCGAAAAAGTAGCCGTTGCAAAACTTTATTTTATGTTCATACACCTACCAGGATAATAAAAGAAAGTAGGGGTTGTACTAGATCGTTTTTGTAGACGTTTGATAGACAAACCAGTTCCGCTTGATGCGCTCCCACACGCCCAAGGCTTCTCTATGCCTCGATTGTGGTAACTAAACTACCCGTCTGATAAACCGCTCTACTTGATACCTTCTTGCATTGATTTGATACCTTCACTTCTCTTCCATTTGTTTTTATGTTGTCCTAGTAACTTGTGGTATATTTTTTATCAGCGCACAGTGGTCCTTGTGACGCTATGGTTGTCTTGCGTAGTTAATATAATTAACCTTTTATAGAAAAGAAAAATTTAAAGAGTTTTTACAAGCTGGCGCGTTGCCGCAGCTTTCCAATATTGTGCAAGATTACCACCATTACCAAACATTGACGAACTTTGCAGCAGTTTAAGCAACCGATACACACACTAAGTGTACGCATTACGTGCATCCGGTGGACTTTCGTCGGCGCGAGCGCCATTGTCCGCCGGATGTCTTGTGGTCGCGCGTAATTTCACAACCTCTGCACTCCCATGACGCCCTGGAGGTTTAAACAAAATGATCTCGGTAGCCTTGTAACCGAAACACTTCTTGATATATTTATAATTTTAAAAAAATGTTTCGTTTGATTAAAAAAATATATCTGTGCAGTGGCGAGTAAGAGAATCAACTACCCTATATTGTCCTGTGGGTGTCATTGGAGGCCATAGAGGGTAATTGAAACAGGAGATAACTAGCATCTTTCTGATAACAACACAAAATAATAAAAAATTGCGGTTGCCAACCCGTCTGCCAAGCGTGGCAACTATGGCGAATATCCCTCATATGTATAATGCATGCTATGGGGGACGCCTATGTTCAGCATGTAAACTTTGATAATCTATTATGATGACAATGATTAAAAAAGTTAGAAAAACTTACTGAAGCAAAATTACCTAAATTGTTCTTACTAACTCCTTAAAAATGTTAACGTATTTCCTTTCTCACGTGATTTTAAACTTTTTAATAGTACATAATATGTTGTACATAACCAGTATTGCATTTTAATCATGCCTGAAAATAGTTTGTAATTCGACTCAATCAATAACTGGATTTATCGGGTGGTCGCAATTGATCAATAAACAAAATACAATGCCACGATAAGTCCAAAGGCAAGTTTACATACTAAAAGATGCACGTATTTTGTGTCTTAATTGACAATCATTTATTATCCTGTAGAAGGATTCGTGCAATTGCAATAATTTCGTACAAACGAGACTGCGTGAATAATGTTTCGCACCTTCACAACAAAGCGTATGGAACATCATATCAAGGTTTGTTATTTATAACCGAAGCTGACCGTAGAGGTCAAACTTAAGCTGACGTTTTTAAACATCATTTATGCTACTTATTTGAGCAATAATTGAAACAGCAGGCGATTATAACCTCTAAAGCTTAAGTACACGAACTATGGGATTGCGGTGGTCGTCACACCATTGGAACCGCATCGATTATTTTGTATTTATGTCTTAATAACTGTAAATTAGGAATTGGGAGTTTGTTCCTATTGTTGATGTCCCGGACCTACCTCGATGTTGTTGGAGACCTTTTATCTAATTTATACGCTTATAAATAACTTTATCCCACATTGAGGCATTTTAAATCAGTACGTCTTTATAGAACTGTCAGCTGTTTAAACAATAACGAGTAATTGGCATGATAAGAAACTTTATATCCCCTTTTATAAAGAAGACAACAATAACTGTGTTAGGTTCGAAGTATGATAATTTAAATAAACATAGCGTAAATATTATGTTAATATAATGCAGATTTCTGCAAAAAATCAGTTAATAAAAAGTTAAGGGAGTTCCATTCATTTCTGTCGCAAGACTGCCTTTTTTGCTCTGCGGCGGCTTCAGTTCAGTTCGAGCTTTGCTGCAGCTATAGCAGCAGTATAGTTGTAGCACGAATGGGTCGGCTCGACCGGGGAAAGAGCACGCTCTCACAGAATATCAGCGTAAAATAGCAGCTTAACGCTGCTGTTTCACATGCTGAGTGCAGAGAACCGGAGACCCCTTTTACTGGAAATAGGGCATCATATTTTAGTCCTCACGGGTGACAACGCATCTGAATTTTGATTCGTAGTTGAGGATGGATGTAGATGTCTATGAGCCACAGCAACTAACTACAATCAGGTGGACTGTGTGCTAGTTTGTCACTCTTATCCTATAAAAAAAAATATTAAAAAATTTAGTTAAAGTAATGAGAGTATTTCGATTTTACGATTCATTTGCTTTGCGTTAATGTAGAGCCAATTAAACTTTGTTATTTAGAGGTCGCATTTGGCTCCCGGCTTCGATTTCGTCTCAAATCGAAAGATTGCAAGAAAGTGGACTTGCTGAACTGGATATTTGACCCTACTGTCCTTGTATATATTAATAGAGCGCTTTGGTTTCGTAACGGTAAAGCGTCACTTCAACGCCATTATTTTGACAATGAACAACCCGTTTATAATTTATAAGGCGGTCACCGCGACCGCTTTTTACCACTCGCCGTCGCCGACGTCTGGGAATCCGTAACAAAGAGCTGGCCAGATTCCGTTTTGCATTCCGCGAGTATTCTTGTGTGTCGCCCGCCTGCGTATTTAAGAGTTTCGAAATCAAAATTTGCACTGAATCGATCCGACGGAGGGTCGGCTGCATGAATAATCGGTATCGCGCGTCGTTTCCCACGCAGATTTCGTGTTCACATTGATCTGTATACGGAAAGCTTTACAGTCTGTGGCGTAGCGTCGCGACGTCTTACCGCCATGTCTTTGTGACGATATGGGAGGCGTGCGAGCATCACACTTCGCCTTTGACCCACTTTTTCGGCAATAAACCTCACCGTCAATTACGTTTCGCCCGTGTCGACTTTTGGGTTTTTAACATCGTACCCGTTGCATTCCCGATTTTACGACTCTGTTGACTGACCGCCGTCTGACAGGGCGATCGTTAAAGATCAAATTTTACTTCTTATTGTCCGCCTTTCGCGAAATCTAATTGAAGTCGACAGGGCCGGGTTTAATTTCTTTTATACGAATGATGAAAGCTAGCCATGATTCCTTCGGTACTCTTTATCACACATTAAAACTGAATTGCTTTAAAAATAAAGCCTACAACAGACGTCGTGAAGCCGTCGCCTCGCGTGGCGCAATCCACTCGCCTTCGGCTCGTCTTATACTCTTTTTCAACAATTATTTCAATAATCAATTATACCTTTCAAATATACACCTTGCACCGGCGCAATAAGATTCATCGACATTCGCCATTGGTGTTTGCATGCCTATGTCTATTTGTTTCGATTAACTTCGTGCTTCCAGACCCGTTTTGGAGGCTGCCCACTCTTCCTACTTTTTACCTAGAGCGGTTTGTCAACGATACTGCGCAACGAACTACTTATTGGCATATTTAAAGCCTATAATTGTGATCGATTGTAATTAATATGCAGTCATTTTAATGGTTTGTTGTTTAACAACTCGCGTTTCCATTTATACAAATGTAAAATGTTAAATCGCATAAATAAATTCGTTGCTAAGAGCTATTTAAAATATATAAAAGCCATAAAAGAGATTTGTCCTTGAAAGATGACTACGAACAAAGCCTTGAAATTTGGGATTTCGTTTCATTCATAGAATTCAATGCTGAGAGGAAGAAATTAAACAACGTACACAATTATAAAACGGTCCGATTACTGATGAATAGTGCGATCTAGACGAGTTTAAACCTTAGTTACAACTAAGCTGTTGTAAGCTGACCCGCGCGTGGTGTTGTATGAGTCACTTTGTATTCGCCATAGGTCGTGCTGCGTCACGCGCCTATCGGAAACGCTAACGGCTGGGACGCCTATTTAAATACGATATGACCACTCCTATATGAGCTTTTATTTCACATTCATTCTTCTTCATTCGAGTTGAAATTCATTCGAGGTGAGATCTAGTTAGTCTGGCGATACAAAACACCGGGGCCTCAAAAGGCATTCACGACTTGCGTTTTAAACGGCTGAAATAAATCGAATTCTTCTGATAATTCCGTAGTTGTCGATACAAAAATGTATTTGTTCGATTGTAAAACGTCGGGAAGCGGGATGCAGATTCAAACGCAAACGGCTTGTTATCTGTTTACGTTTGCACGGTTGTTTACGACATTTTTTGCGTGCGTAAGTTTCGGATTGTTTTAAGAATTTTTCTTCACATTTCCATTAGAAACGGGGGAGAGGACTGAGTGCAACAGTGGGACACGTATATAGGTGTTACTTTTTTAGGATCGGTATAGTGGCCATAGTCGATTAAGTATTCTCAGACACACTAAATACAGAACATTAGATAGCAGGGCTCCCTCTCTGTCTTCGAGTCCACCAGGGTTGGCACCATCGTCCTGTCTATTTCAATTCTCAGTGGACAAACTACTGCATTTTCGATTGAATGATTAGAAATCGTAATTTTTTGTGTCAGTGGTGATAACGGTGATGAAGCTGTTTACTATGGGTATTCATTGGCACTTACCAAGGTTGACTGTTAGGTCGATTCTTCTTATTACTTTTTAACATACCAGGACATCAGGACTCTGTTGGAGATTTGTCTTTATCTTCACGTTCTGCAGGCGGTTTGATGTTCGCTACCAGACTTATAGCCTTTGACGCTGTTGCTCTTCTTTGGTCAGGGTATTTTACGTCTGACGTAAACGAAATGATTATACCGGCAATAATCGGAAGTAATTAGATTTTTCGCGTTGAAATTAGTTTTTTTTTTAAAATAGAATAAGGGTGACAAACGAGCACACAGTCCACCTGATGGTAAGTGGATGCTGTGGTCCATAGACATCTACATTAATCCTCGATTGAGTATCAAAATGCAGATGCGTTGTCACCCCTGAGGATTAAGATGGAATGCCTCGTTTCCAGTTAAAAAGCTCTCCGGTGCTCTACACTCACCATACGAAACACTACGCTGGTATTCGATGAGAGCGTGGCTCTATTCTACGAGCCGACCCATTCGTGTTACATCCATAATATAGCTACTACTGCAGCGTGGCTCTATCACGTATACGGTATACCACGTATTTGTCACTAAGAAGTTATTAAAAGAAACTGAACATAGTTGATGTTTAGCAGATAGGTTGACATCTGGATATAATAGTCTTAGAAGAATGCAACTGCTGCACGTTTATGTATTCCTTGTACCTTTTACGACACCCACTGGACAATATGGATATTTCAAGCACTTTAAAATATGCTAATTTTTACAATGCGAACAGTCTGCTTGTGTAATTATGCCGAGATCAGCGCGAGCGAGACTTACAAAAACACTGGTTTAAGATTTTATTACAATTTTAATATGTACTTATCGCTTGAATTGTTGAAATGAGTTTATTACTGTAATATCTTATTTTATTAATGTGTTTATTCTGTCCTTTGCAGGTAAATGCCTCTGCGACCTGTTGTGCGGTCTTAGGTAAAGTTTTTTTACACTCGAATCTTATGAGTCGCAACGGCAATCGTGGTCCCGGTTTTCTTATGTCTTAGGTTTAGTTTTGTAGTGAGCCTATTGGCCAAGGTATAGTGAAAAGGATTAAGTGCTTCAAGTCACGAAACTAGGATTGAGTACTTCTTTGTGACTTATTTAGCTATTGGTAGGGGCAACATTGTAACGCATTTTTGCTGAGAACACATTTTTGTACGTCCCCCACACCGATCGCCCATAGTCACGCCAGTCGTCTCTAAGCCTCCTAACTGATATAACGTGTAATTAGCGTAAGGAGGTTTGCGAAAGTGAACGAGAATGATAGACCTTGTTGTTTGATCAGACTCTAAGTTTCATTCCTTATTCGTTTATTAAGCTTACGTGGTAGAGTAGAGCCATGCTGCATCCACAGAGTAAATACAAAGAGGAGGTGTTGTAATTAGATTTCACTATGTAACAACGCGTGGCAATTTGCGGGGTGAGCGGATGTTAAGCCCCGCCTACTTTACTATCTACATCTACCGATAAATAGTAAATACTACTCGAATCGTTCCATATCGATGTTGCAATATAGTTTAGCTACCTTGACGATAGATGGCGGCCTGTTCACAAAATGATTATAAAAACTATAAAAATAATATTTTGGCGATTAAACATTCTTTAGGACTTAATGCAAAACAAATTTCAACACCTTCGTATGATTATTTTACCAATACTGAGCTCAACGTAACTTGTTTTTAGTTTCCATGATACAAAGTGTCACCATCTAGTGTCGAATATATTTAATTGCATTTGAAAGCCGAAGCAGAGATTTTTCTAGAACCTTTTTAATAAATTAGGTATAAAATTACTTTCAAATAAAATGTGATGCCGTCCATAGCATCAGAGCGTCTATTTGAGTAGTTTTTACATGATGAAATACAACACTTCATCCTTTTCTTCTTAATACTAAAAAAATACACCGATTTGCGATTTTCGATTTTCACATAAGCGCACAGGACGGACGCTGACAGTATGCTAAGTAAAACCACGCCCACTGTGATGACGTCAGGACCTAGTTAGAATCACATTGCACAGTTTGCTCATGCCATCTCCTCTTTGTATTTGCTTCGTGGCTGCAACTATATTAGTAGTATAGTTGTAGCACGAATGGGTCGGCTCAACCGGGGAAGGACCACGCTCTCACAGAATACCAGCGTAAAATAGCAGTTTAACGCTGCTGTGTTTCGTATGGTGAGTGTAGAGTACCGGAGACACTTTTTACTGGAAATGAGGCATTCCATCTTAGTCTTATCTTAGAGGTTAGATGTAAATGTCTATGGGCCGCAGCAACTACTTACCATCAGGTGGACTGTGTGCTCGTTTGTCACATTTATCCTATAAAAAAAAAATTCCCCTCCAAAGTATTTTAACGTCGGACCGAATTCCCTTCACACACGGAACCTTTACTATGTAAATATAAGACACATTAAACATGACTTTACAGCGATATTAATGGAAGCTTCATTAGAATTCAAACATTTACATTGGTATAGGAGTCCGTTTAGGTAGTTACCACCCTTGCTTATTTCTACAATAGCTACATAAACTAGCAATGCATCCACTAATTTGTTACGGCCTGGATGGTATACCGTTACAGCTTATTAAAGACCACTGCTGAACATGGGCCTCCCCTATAGATTGCCTAATAGGGGGTATATTTGCCATAGCTTAGCGAGCTGGTTGGCAACCGCAGTTTTTAGGGTTCCGTACCTAAATGCTAACCAACTGGACCCCATTACTAAACCTCCGCTGTCCGTTTGTCAGCGTAGACAGTTGAAATTTTCACAGAATGTGTATTTCTGTTGCCGCTATAACAAGTAATGAAAATTAAAGGGAGCCCCTACTAGAAACGTCTTTTACGAAGTTACGAAAACCTTCATGCGCGAGTCCGACTCGCACTTGGCCACTTTTTTATTTTTAGTCGTTATTAGGATGACGCTGCAACCCAACTACTGATTTGTTTCCCTCTGTCGCCTCTTACGACACCCACGGGATGATATGGGGGAGTATATATTCTTACACCGCCACTACACGGTAACAGTTACAGCACTCGCCTCCCATTTCTAGACATAGTCTTATCATTGCAGAGTAGGTTATGGAGCGATTAATCCGCCGGGCGGTGTCAGTGCGTGATGGCGGATTTCACATGTTCTTGATAACCATGAGAAACAACCTGAGCTACCATGTTTCTTAATAAAAGTTAGGGTAGTAGAGGAAATAGTTACCCAGTATAAATTGTACACTAAGGCATTCCATCTCAGTCCTCAGGGAAGACGAGCACTTCATAACCTGCTGTAAACATTTAAAATTTTCTTTTGAATGTATGATATTTTTTACATGTAACTTTTGTGTTAAAGTTATCTTACTAGATAACAACTATTTCTTTCCTTGCGCCCTGGTAGAACACACATAAGCTAATTAAATAATTCAAACCCATTATCGAACTCGTTAGCGGTCCGTGACTGTGACTTGTGAGTCATAGCGACACAGGTAAAAGTAAAATAAGTGTCAAGTGCGTTGAACCTTTTAACTTGTAGTTGTGAGAGCAATGTAGACATAATGCAGAAATTCTACTATGTTAATTAAAAAAAATATATTAAAAATGAAGTGATCAATGACCGCCTTGTCGGTCTTTGCGGAATGCGGCAAATAAAATAAAGTAAATACGCTATAATCTACAGATGGTTAGTGGACATTACAGATGTTGCAACTTGAACTGACCTAGCCCAAGCGCAACGAGGCACTTTCTTCTAAACTCAAAATGTAACCGTAACTATGAAGCGGGCGTCGTTTCCGGCGCCTGTGACGTCACGCCAGTCTCGCCGGTCGCCGCCCCTACTACGTAACCTTGGCGAGATGCAGCGCCCGCTCGCTCGCGCGTCTTCGCTTTCATTTTTAAAATCGAAAAACCAACTAGGTATAAGCTGCCTGATTCATGTCCTTCCTAGATTATCGATTGTAATAACTTTGTTATAATCGTTTACTCTTTACATGTTACATTATATTTTCTCATTTTGTCGTTATAATTCTAATTAGAAGAATCGATTGAAGACTGTTGTGCTATTGTAATATGTAATAAATTCGTATATTAATAAATTAATTCTGAATTTTAAATTAACGATGCAAGACTCCACGATAACAGGTCCGTTGACCGGTGATCAACGATTATCCAAATCGAATTTGAAAATCGAATTGGTCTAATCGCCGTGTGCGTGAGCCGACTCCGAACGCATTCGGCCGGATGCTGAAATTACGTATATACAATATACCATTTATAATACCAAATAAGAGCAAAATCAGCGGTAATTTTTCACACGATTCACGAGGGCATAGTTGCCCTAAGCGCAGCGTGCCGGGGTGATCGAACTCGCAGTCTGTAATTTCGGACCGCAAAACGAATAAGACGCATTCAGATCGGTGATTAAAAACCTTTGTCGGTTCTACTAATATTTATATTTTCGCGATTCGCCCGACATCTAATTGGCGCCGAGCCGCTGCCCGGACCACCGACGCTTCATTAGTTTTCCTGGTATACAAATCATAAAACTATTCGACTTTTTATGTCGAGTCGTATAAGTCGAGACGTGACTAGAACACGATGTTTCACGCCGACAAAGGACTGCGATGTTGTAAGTTTCCAAAAACGCGCCCAATAATTCATAATATAAATCGCTAAAAATAGCGAAACTATCGCAGGTACACAACTAGTCGCGCCGGACGCGGTGCTCGTGTCCAAGGCCTGGGATATTGAACCTGGGGGCGACGAGCCCGGTGAGAGGGACAGCCGCCGCCACTCATTGTTATGGGGGAAATGTCGCGGCCACACGCGAGTACGACTCTCGTGATCAAACCTTCGATTCTTAATCCGTTTGGTATGCGATGCAAAGTGACCACCGATGGCTACGGTCCCGTAAGCGAGTGTGCGCTTCCTTAAACAAAACGGCGCGGAAACGGGACGTCTTGTTGGCGACGCCGGGCGTGTGACAGGGACGGGTGTCGGAGACAAGATAGAGACGGGAGAATGCACCTCGCGTTGCGCTGACGCACCGCGATCGTGTGCTCTCGTGTTTTTCACCTCGTTTGCTTTCAGTTTCGTTCTTTGAATCCCGACACTTTCGAACGTAGAAGCGAATCTACACGACTTAGTGCGCTACCCTGACGCCTTTTGACATTTGCGTGTTCACATGAGGCCGATGTCAGTTTAATTAGAAATCTTGGTTTTAGAATTGCTCATTCTAGTCACAATAAAGTTGCTAAGTTTATCAACGAGTCTAATTAAAGGAGGATCGTATATTAAATAAAATAAAAATCTATTTCAACATGAGCGACATCCCGGCCTCCCGCCGAGAGCACGTGAACCCTATATCGGTCGCGCCCGCACTTTGCGAATCCAAGCGCGCGACTCCAGCCGAAACTGAAGTCACAAATTACGCAACGCCTCACTGACACACTATAAGCTTCGATCTCCACGTGTCAAGCTATCGCTTCTAATACGGCGTACTGTTCTCACGGCCGAGTGCGTTCACATCCATAAACATGTGCCTACTTGGACTCGTACGATCGTGTCTAAGCGCTGCTTATTTATGCTTAGCAAACAACGATAAGCTGTGAACGGGCCGCTTGTGCTTCCCACATCTGCCGCGACCTTGGCTCCCGAGTACGTTGTGTAACTTTCTTATCAGTCACGCTCCCCTGGTACCTCGCCGGCGAAACTCTAGTTTTCCGGTCTAGATAAAATATGCTCAGTACCTCCGGGCCATACCTATGCGCTGACGTTCACTATCGTTGTTACCTGGATTTAAATCCGCGGCCACGTGGCCCGCAGCCTCGTTAACTTAATTAGGTACTAAGTTTTCATCTCGCACAACTGGTTTTGGCGCTCCAGAGTCTTTTGTGCTTTTTATCGCTACGCTCTAAATCAATGTTGACGTTTGTGCGAAAACGAAAGTCGTGCGACTTAGTTAAGAGCTTTCGCGACATTGAAAAGGTGCCTCCATTGTCTTCCGACTAGAGTTCATTTTTGTTCGATAATTGTTGTTAAAAAAGCGAAAAAAAATTAACCGCTCTTGTCGAAAACTCGGCAGCGTTGTTGACATTTTAGTTTAGGTTATGAGGTAGGTCTTGCAACGCCGTGGCGGTCTTTCCGTGAGTTTTTATTATTCCGGTAATAAATTAAACTGCGCTCGTTAATCGGCCCTTTAATCCGTCTGGCCGTTGACTCCCGTCCGACGCCTCGCTTCAGTACGTAGCACAACTACGAGTTGTAACAGTTTAATGATTCGACGCTCTAATTATAATTACAACATGTGTATGCGACAGTTCTCTGCTGGATGGACTACGCCTTAAATAATTTTGTTTATATTCACAAAAAAAGTATGTCACTCTACTACTTGGTCAAAAATTACATACGTGACTGTAGCCGAAGTTACTACTTTTTAACCGACTTCAAAAAAGGAGAAGGTACTCAATTCGACTGTATGTTTTTTTTATGTGTGTTTACCTCATAACTTTTTTTCTAGGTGAACCGATTTGGATTTTTTTTTATTTGAAAGCTGGTGCTTCTCATGGGATCCCATATAAATTCATTAAGATCTGACCAGTAGTTTTTGAGTTATCTTTAATAATTTATATTGAGGTCGGTTGTACAAAATTTTTAATTTTACCACTTGTTTATTCGTAGAGTAAGTGATATTGTTTTATACAACCATCGTATCACTGCAAAATATCTATTCATTTATACGTTACGAAACAACCCCCTTACGAATTCAAATGCTAACTTGTAGCAACGTATTGAGTAGTTAACTATTGAGAACCTATCGAAGGAAAAACTCGCGGGTTACATCGCGAGTTGGCCGGTGGGCAACTCATCGTCTTGGAATGTGGTACACAGCCTCCGATACAAAGACTAACCATCCCGCGTCAATTAGGATCGCCACAAGCCTACACATTCCTGGATTTGTTTGTTTTAAAAGTAGCTGCATATTTTTATTGTTCCCGCTTAGTCTGTCAAATTTTAACTTTTATTTTTGTTTTTAATATCCTTTATCAAATTATAAAGTAGAACTTAATGAAATTAGTGTCATAATAGATTTCGTACGGCATTCTAATTTTAATGTAACATAAGTTGTTTACTTAAGCCCCATATTACATAAGCTCTCTTTATCGAGTCTTTAATCTATAACTAATAGAGATTATGTATTGTATTTTTTTGCTTCTCATTGTTAGAGCGGAATGATACACAGCTTGAATATTTAGCGATATCCGCTGACTTCACCGCTTGTAAAAAAATTGCTAATAATTAGTCAATAAAAATTCCGTCGATTATATTGTTGGCCGTTGCACGGGTGTTACGCAATTAAGAGTAAACGACCTGAGAATTGGTGGCCTGGCCGAAGGTCTTCCGACCACGTGCTGACAATATGCTGAGCGGTTGCTGACAGTCGCTACTTTTTCTCACGTTGCCGCTTTAAAAATTGGTACATGTGTTACGATGGCATGGCAAGAGTATGTTTCAGGTTCGAATCTCTGCCGCACAATAAGTTTGAATGGACTTG
Source organism: Parnassius mnemosyne (assembly GCA_963668995.1). Taxonomy (NCBI): domain Eukaryota; kingdom Metazoa; phylum Arthropoda; class Insecta; order Lepidoptera; family Papilionidae; genus Parnassius; species Parnassius mnemosyne. Next base: position 6,869,554 of record CAVLGL010000024.1, on the reverse strand, counting down.
TGTTTGTTCTCGTGCTTCTTACACTGCATTTGAGTCTACAATCTTAACTCGTATGAGTTACACTGGATAGTGGTTGGTTACATCAACTCTTTTCTTATCTCTTTTTGTTAACGTTACTACCGTTTGACCTTATAGTACCTATGCACAGATATGTACCTGCATTTTCTTCCTGATATTTTAAATTTTCTAAGACTAGAATTTTTATTAACCTAAGCGTAACATAACAGAATAATTGGACCGATAGAAGTTGATTAGATTGTCCATGACTAACATATTTGCACTAACGAAACAGTATGAGAGGATTTATTGACCTATGTTGCATGACACAAACATGTGTATTAATTCTCTTAAGAGTTAATTTCAATTAGCCACAGTTTTTTTTTTCTTAATTTATTGCTTCCTCCTTAGGGTTGTCAGCCAGCATGACTGACACGATTATAATCTGAAACTTTTCCAATACACCTTACAACGATTTATATTATTATGTACCATATTCTTCTATAAATAAATAAAAAAAAACAAATGGGTTACAAACATGCAATTGACTTAATAATACTACATTATTATTTTAAGTGTCTAAAACGTATATTATTACGTCTTAAAATTTAATTCAATCCGATGTCTGGTCACGACCATCATTAGATTTAATCTTTTTACTCAGAATTTATGTTTTAACGTATTTTTTATAACAATATATAAGTAAAAACAAGTAGTTTCAGTGCCCGTTAAACAGAAATTTGCATTATATTTAATTCATATTAAGTATATGACTTGAAACTTACAAAAATTGGTTTTATTTTTTTGTTTACCTGACGAACGTCGAACTCATTCTAAAACATATTTAATGAATTTTTTGTTGATAATATTAATGTAACATTATGTGTGTGAAACATGTATATGTGTGAATTCATCACAGTGTAGTGGCTTAAAGAATCTATCACCCTACTTAGTCCCGTCATCCCGTGGGTGATGCAAGAGCCAGCTATGGGGAATGTCAATTTTTTATGGCTTCCAATAAATGATGGTATATATAACCAAGGCGTGAGACGTCTGGTACTGCAATCGTCAATGCCACTGCCAAGCGTCATTAAGACAAATAATCCCCACAACGGGAGATTAGCTGTGGACTTTGACGGACTAATGAAGGTGTAGGAGAGGAAGCGTGAACTAAAGTGCGGTTTAAACACGCGATGGATGTCGTAGCGTCGCGGCGCATCGTCTCGTAAACAAATTGAATGAACTCACGTGTAGATGTACCATTCATATGTGCGCCGCCGTTAACGCACGATAATTCAACCGCTCCAATGTTTCAGTACTGAGACACACGGCTGAGTACGACGGTGAATTTCTTTATAGATGAAAATAATTATCTGTAATTTTTTTAAACTACCTTCACTATAGGGTTATCTCCTGTATCATGGTGGCAATTTACATACTTAAATTTCACAAGGACAAACATCTAGACCCGGTACAATTATTTGTAGGCCACAAATATTTTATTTAATAATAATTTAATAACTTAAATTAAAAAAAAATAAAAACACCCGAAACAAAAGGAGCTGATCTTCAAATGGCTGAACAGATTTTCTTATAATATAGCTAAGAACATTCTCGATTAAGACACATTTCAAACGGGAAAAACTAAATGAAAATTGGTTCATCCGTTCAGGAGCTATTATGCCACAGACAGACACACAGATACACAGATACACACTAGAAACATATAATAGCCCTCTGTTTTCGTCGCGGGTTAACAAATGTATACGATTAAATGTGATTACTATTTGTTAACATAGAAATTTAATACGATATTAGTTCAAAATTATTCAAAGCACGTAATGATGCATCGATGAACTTATAAAAGATGTTAAAAATTATGGATTACAATAATTTAAAATTCTTCATATTTTTATAGTTAAATTGAACGGCAATGCGTTAGAAAATACTTAGTGTCGACCGCGTCCGTATGTCCTACTCGTACTTCGAACGGAAACAAAGCGTCGCGTCACGGCCGTAAGGCGCCCCTTGTGAGACTACTCACTACATGATAACGACGCAAACACTGTTCCGTCTCATTTGCAACCATTTCCTGCCTCCCGATTGCTGCATAGTCTGGACAGCCCTTAACATTCACTGTGTCGCATATTACACCATAATAACTACATAATATATTTTATGATCTTAAAATACCACGTATTTGATTCAAACCTCATATGTGATAGAGCCACGCTGTAGCTACATTATGATTGTAGCAAGAATGGGTCGCCTCCACTGGGGTAGGACATCGCCCACAGAAGACAGCGTAAAATAGCAGCTTAAAGCTGCTGCGTTTCGTATGGTGAGTGTAGAGATCCGGAGACCACTGTACTGCAAACGTGGCATTCCATGTTAGGCCTCAGGAGGATAAATGTAGATATCTATGGGTCACAGCATCCACTACCGTCAATGGACTGTGTGCTCGTTTGTCACCCTTATTCTATAAAAAAACGAGAAAAGAGTATTGTATTTTAGGCCATTCGATTGGCTTTAAACGGCAGATCATTTTAATGAATATCGTTGATCATTCGGTAGGTTGTTTCGCAGACAACTAGGGCTAGGTAGTTGTGGGTAGTTGTGTGCCTCGCAGTACATGCGGCCGTGCGACTCGGCCACACGGGTAAAGAGACTCGACGCCGTATTTGCGGAAGAACGGCGCGGGTCGACGTCCGCGCTCGCCGCCGAAGGTCAAGGCTGCGAACGTTCCTCCGCTAGCGAAAGAAAAAGTGACAATCCAAACCTGAATAGAATGCGAGGACGTATAAAAACGAAAGCACCAAAGCTCAATAAAGACCGGATTATACTTAACGTCCCAAATAACACAAATAAAGCTTTTTACAAAAATAGAATTTTATTACAATCGAATCGAAATCAAATAAATTTCTTTCTTTATAGATAACAGTAATCTTTCGTAATTTTGTACCATATTATTTTTGTTTAAATAGTATTTTTTTATCTATAAAAGAAGTATTTGAAGATATTATCAGCAATATACAGAAAGCCTTTAAAGAAATCTCAAGCAGCTTAAACTCGCTTTGTTATTAAATTTGATAATGTTTGTAAAGAATAGCGGTGAAGGTTTCATAACGTAAAATAAATCATCGAAATAATCTGACAAAGAAAACTTCTTACTCATGATTGTGTGAGAAAACTCAACTCGGAAACATAAACGTAACAGGTTTACAACAAGTGGTCGTAATTATATATATTTATATACCGTCACCGATCAACTTTATATGATCGGTAATTGATATATTTCGAACTCGACACTTATAATATCCTGGTTAATGAACGAATTAATTTGATTGAATGGTAAGTTTTATTTGTACAAATCATTAATTTTTTTTAATGAACAGCCTGCATAAGCTAATTAGTTTTTGATTTCTTTTAATTTTGCTTAATTACACACCTTTATGGTACTCAATTGCGGCGTATTGATAAGGGATAAATGTGAATTATTATGCAAATGTCAACCTCATATGTATTGTGTACCTTGCTTTCTAACAAATGATCACATGGTGGCGAATAGCAACATGTAATATAATACCCAGGTCACCATAGACTGGTGACAGCACTGCAACAACAATATCAGTAAAATCTTCATAGATACTGCGTTTCCAATCTTTCAAAAATGGAATACCTTTATCCATATTTTTGGAAAAGTCAAAGTAAAAAAACAGGCCGGCTATGACTGTTGCTACAACGAATAGAACCAAGATCCCGTCTGATGTTAAAGAGTCGAATATAGTTAAGCTAAGTTGAATTGAACGCCTAGATGTAACCCCAGTGGAGGACGATGTCTCGGAAGTGGTCCGAAGACGTGATAGCACTGCGAGGGTGCTGCGAGCAGAAAGGACTGCTCCCGGCAAGCTTTAATTATGCATAGCGAGAGAGGGGCTCCGGTTGTGTTCCGATCGAGATCCTGGAACTCCTTATATATACTGATGGTGACCGTGGGGTTTTAGCCGGTAGGAGTCCGGCATAACCTATTCGTTGCTCTCGCAGCGGGAGGTATCCATGAATATTTTCGCCACAAGTTGAATTGTTAGGTTAAAAGAACTAAAAATATGCAATGGTGTCTCGGAGCTAATGAAATCAAAGACGGCAAACCAAGCTTATAAAAAAAAATCATCAATGTTATAATAATATCGATTAGTAACATACCTTTTTAGTTTACTACAAACGTATTCGAGAAAATAATTCTAATTGAAGCCGCAGAGTGGAAGGCATTCGATCCAGAAAAAAGAGCTCAAAAGGTTTATTTCTGCGAAGTGCGAGACGTCGGACGGTCCTACCTCATTTTGTACATCTGTCCACAATGCATTGTACACTCATAAAACTGCACAGCGAAACAGTCCATAATCACTCTTTATTAAGGTACAATTTTAGCTGACGAGGTTAACAAATATTTATTAATACTTCTTGTCTTTTGTTCATCGTTAAATATTGGTGAAAGTACTGAGCGGACGCGATTTAAAAAACGTTTACCGTTTTTAAGCCTATTTCTGATAATAAACAAATTTTGATCAGACCTCGTGAGTTTTCGCAGACAATTATTATTGTCGGTAAAGGCCTCTCCTAAGTTGCCCAGTCGCTTTCGTTAGTTTCCTTATTTCGGTTAAGATACTTTAGCTTAGAACATATTTTAGAAATCATGCATTATGATTTGTGGCAGAGGCTTATAAGACATTCAACAAGTGAATTCTAGGTCGCAACATCTTGACAATTCATGTCTGTCTTCTTCTTCTAGATGGTCTCATTTACTTGGAGTCGGCCTTCCTTGTCCGTACTTCGTTCTTTTTGTTTTGGACAAGGAAATAGCTGAGTAACTTTACGGGCGGTTGCCACCTGATGCAAGATACTTATCCACTTTGGACTGCGAAATGAATATGTATATAAAATAGGTAAAAATAGATAAAAAAATAAGTATATACATTATTGTAAAAAAAAAACCGTGTCCGACCCGTGAGGGTTCTTTTTGGTATCGTGATATGATTGTGTTCATGGAGGGCATGGGTTTCAGAGAAAAACAAAAAAAAAATTAAGAAACGTATATGCCAACACATTCGACGCGGGCGGCCGTCTGGCAACAATACGCACACGTTCAAAACAATAACATTTTATATTTATTCATATTATGTTTAATTTTTTTTGTTTTTTTTTTGTTTTTTTTTTTATGGGATAAGTGTGACAAACGAGCACACAGTCCACCTGATGCTAAGTGGTTGCTGCGGCCCATAGACATCGACATCTATCCTCTGTTACAAGTGAGGACTAAGATGGAATGCCTCATTTCCAGTAAAAATGGCCTCCGGCCACCTGCACTCACCAAGCGAAACGCAGAGGTAAACCTCTACTTCACGCTGGTATTCTGTGAGGTCGTGGTACCACCCCGGTTCGAACCGGCCCATCCGTGCGACAGCAAAAGCCGCCACGTGGCTCTACCACTGTTGAGAATTATTAATAGTAATTTCATTGCTGTACCTATGCCCCTTTCTGATCGATCAGTAAAATAATATATTTATTTTATATATATCCTGACGTTTTTCGTACGTAATTAAAAAAAAAAACTAATTTTCTATGTACATACCAGTCAAAAATCATCCACTCCTTTTGGGTTTTACCGCAAATGAGAAAAAGCATTGCACCCGTAACCTTCCACCTACAGCACGGTTGCTAATCCGCCGTCTATTAGAGGATTGGATGATGATACACCCTGTATTAATCTAATCATCATCACCATCACCATCATCATTAAAACAGGAAATAAATCCGTAATAATTCTTATTAATTTTGACGAATCGTAAGCAGTCGCTTGTTTTCATTTCCTAAATTGGCTGCTTTAATTTCGGCCCCGCGATGTTAATATCAGGTTGTCGCCTCATCCTAATTAAAATGTTCAAATCTTGCGGTTACATTTACGATGCGTATCATTTTTGTTTAATGGCCCGTTTCGCTCGCGGTCTGCTGATAATCGAACTTAGCACTCGTAATGCCGGAACCACACAACCTGTCTACTGTGTCAATACAAAATATACTTTAAAGGTGAGTGTACTAGATCTATTTTGAGTTGCAACCGTATATGGGTATTTCTTTAATGATGCTCGCGAGTTAGCATCTGAAATCATCGCCCCTAATCCGGAAAGTTCGCGCAAGGATTCCAAGTATGATTAAGTTATCGAAAAGCCATTACAACTTGGTCCTTTGTATAGGTTTCATACACAAACTTGTTATTAAACTGTCTGCCTCGTTGAACAAGCAAGCAAGATTATATAACATAATGTTCAAAGTACTTCATGAGTCGCCCCTATTGTAGGAAGGCTTTGAGGCTTTTGAGCTCAAGGATAGTTGCAATATCCTTGAGCTCATCGGAATAGTGATTGCACTGCTCGCAATCTTGCAACTTTAATACTGCTCCTGACGGAACCATCCTCGATGTCTCCGTGGCGCATGGCTTAGCAATATGTTGGGGAGTTGAAGGCTGCGAGTTCAAATCCCGCACGGAACACTTAATATTGCCTACAAATAATTGTTCCGGGTCTGGCTGCGTGTCTTTGTGAAATTTGTGAATGTAAACTACCTCCACGATACATGAAAAAAATCCTAACGTTTATAGAACAAAAAGAAATCATCCTCCTCACAGAACACCAACGTAATATAAAATTGCAGCGTAACGCTGCTGTGTTTCGTATGGTGAGCGTAGAGAACCGAAAACCCTTTTCACTGGAAACGAGGCATTCTATCTTAGTCCTCATGGATGACAACGCATCTGCATATTAATTCATAATCGAATATACATGTGGCGTAAACAACGTACTTGCATTTAGTCTCTGGTTGTACTGTGAGAGCGTGGTCCTTCCCCGGTCGAGCTGATCCATTCATGCTATAACTATAACATTGCTGCACCATTGCTCCACTACGTGGAGAGCCACATAGTTGTATATTTGGATCCACATTAAAGCAAAAACCGTTGGAAGCCCAGGAAACAAAGCTCGTAAAGGTTATCGTGCGTGCACGTGTGACCGCGAACAGACTAATTTTTTCACAGTTTAATGTAATTAGCCACGCGACGTTCGGATCGAATCATGCTGGTGTTCTACGGCGTTCAACATCGACTCGTGGAATGTTTCTCTTGTGTAAAAATCCTTCGGTCAGCGCTTAATGTCGAGCGGGTAGCGAGCGGCAGCGGTTTTCGAATAAATGAAAAAAGATGGAATAAATTTCATTTTTTTTTCTTAACGCTCTTTTAATTCTAATTTTAAAGATGACGTTTGTGGCCAGTAATCGGACGTATAAAGTCGGTAACTTAAACGTATAGCTGCTAGGCTTTCTCTATTTATAAATATATTAATGGAAGAAATTCACACATAATATACAATACATTTCGCAGTCTTTTGTCATGGTTACGATGTATAATCTAATTTTATTATTTTCCTAAAAATTTACTTGATGCAATCCGATTTACGCTTCGCTCGTCGCTATAAACACTTCACATATTAGGTTCACACCTTACCACCACACGCAACTTAATGAAACACATAACAATCTATTTTACATAAATTCATAAACACTCACGCCTGTTACCCATAGGGGTAGGCTGAGATTATGGACTTTCATTTGGCACGATCCTAACATACCTCTCCGATTTGTTTTATGATTAGTGCGGATAATATAATAAAGTATATAATATACATATATAATATAGTATACTTTATGTTGAATAAAACTGTTTACGGGTTTTGTCACGTTTAATTTTCTTATTTTTAATTCCCGACATTTCGGGTGCTTTACAGCAACCCATGGCCACGGGGGGACTGTTTGACGTACCGATGTCATAGTTAGCTCGGCTGACAAACTGAAGGTAGTCACATAAAATCCGTAAACATAGTTTTATTCAATGTGTAGTGTTCACGTAAATATAAGAAATCAGTATAGTTTATGATTCATTTGGGGGTGTGATTTTCTATTACTTATTACAGATCTATGGCCCATTCGAAAGTAAAATAAAAGGTGTTTTTTTTAGTAAATTAGATAAGTGCAAGTAAAACCTTATTACCTAAGGTAGAAGCTGGGCTCGGAAAAAGGTTTTATTATCTGAGTTTTTATTGATGTACAAAATCAGCCAGTGTTTCCGTAGCCGTAAAGTAGTTCGAATGAGAACTAATAGATTCATTCCTTTTTATTTATTAAATATCTTTCATTCGAAATTTAAATTTGGCACTGTCACGGTTGCGTTGTAGCAGCAATAGTACAACGGAATATGGGTTACATTTCATCTTTCGCGTAAAATCGTCGCCGGTACAATTGGAGCGAAGCTGCGTCCGTGTGATAGAGTCGGATGCACCTAGCCGGACTAAATGTCAGTCGGTGAGCCGTCGCCGCATTTAGTCGCTCCAAAATAGATCGGCGTTCATCAACCCCTTGCGTTCGTGATTGCTCCTCCCGAGACAATGTTTTACAACGGCGTTTCACTTCGAAACATTTTCAAAAAAGTTTTCGAAACGGGCAATGCATCGCAAAGTGCAAATGAATTATTGCAATAAACTCCACAATAAGTATACTTAAAGCATGTCTGGTAAAGAGGGGTTAATGGGATGGTGTAATGTCCTCGACGTTTATTTGGCCGATCGCCGTGCGTATAATTTCTATAGTCGATGTTTATAATGAAAGTAACTTTCCTCTCTTTGATATATAGATTACACTAAATATTCCACCACTAAAATATTGTGTTGATAAATAAGACTGTGGTCTACTGTTCTGATCACGTAAGCCTAAAAGAAGCTTACACTTGCCAAGAAAAGTTTGGAAAACTGATGTTATCAAAGAGTTTCCATCTACAGACAAATTGCATTTCAATAGTATGGTTGTTTAAAAAAATCTAAACAGCATGAGAAGTTTCAATAATGGTCGCTCTATTATTCGAACCAATCCAATTCGAACGCACCATTCTAATAGTAGTTAACTTATAAGTATCGAATATCAAACCAAGACCGATTATCCGAAGGTAATTTAGCGCTGTCAAATCGAATTCGAAATTAATTGAGCGTTCTCAACGACCGCCGTAACCCGACCGCAACCGCGGCCGCGGATTTAGACCGGTCACAGTGACGGTGCTGCAAAAAATTTTGACACCTCGCGCAAAGAAAAACGTTAACAATCGAATATTTAATGACGATCAAAAACGTATCGATACCAATACGTCTTATTAAGTTCACACTTGTTTGAGTACGGGGTCCGACAAGGTATTACTTTGATTTTATTTTTCTCACACAACAGTTGGAAATGTTTATAAATAAAATAAAAAAAAGAAGAAATGTTTTATCTATACATCTATACAAATAAATAAAATTGAAGTGTCTGTTTGTAATGTCAAAACTACAGCTTTTTACTAAATGCATGTGAAGGTATATACGGTACTAATAACAAAAATACAATTTTTAAAGTTTTTGTCTGTCTGTCTGTCTGTCCGTCTGTCTGTCTGTTTATTCCGGCTAAACTCCGAAACGGCTGGACCGATTTTGACGGGATTTTCACAGACAGATAGCTGATGTCACAAGGAGTAACTTAAGCTACTTTTATTTTAGAAAAATAATTAGGGTTTCGCGCGAAAAAATGAAAACCCCAAATAACACACGGGCGAAGTCGCGGGGAACAGCCAATTAGTTAATAAACCTATTTCACGTATTTTTATCTTTTATCTAAAATCTTTTAGATTTAATTGAAAATTTAAAAAAAAAACCCCAAAACAAAAAGATCTGACTATCTTCAAGCGGCTTAAAAGATTTTCTTGAATCATAGCTAAGAACACTCTCGTCCAAATCACTTTTCAAACAAAAAAAAACTTAATCAAAATCGGTTCATCCGTTTGGGAGTCACTTCTCATGCTGTTTAGATACACACGTTATATAACACCCCTTATTTTTTATAGGTAAGGGTGACAAACAAGCACACAGTCCACCTGATGGTACATGGTTGCTGTGACCCATAGACATCTACATCTATTCTCGATGACGAATCAAAATGCAGATGTGTTGTCACCCGTGAGAACTAAGATGGAATGCCTCGTCTCCAGTAATACGGATCTCCGGTTCTCTACACTCACCATACGAAATACAGCAGCGTTAAGCTGCTATTTTACGCTGGTGTTCTGTGCGAATGTGGTCCTACCCCGGTCGAGCCGACCCATTCGTGCTAGCTGCAGCATGGCTCTACCGCGTACAAATCCCTCTTTTTAGTCGGTGTTAAAATGTAATATTTAGTGTAAATTGAGAAAATACGAAGTCGTCTTTGATTCATTATATTTTAAGTTCAATTTTGTGTACATTCAATATTGATGAAAGTTTAAATGTACACTTAGTGTTGGAAACTAAGAGACGTGTGCTAACTATGTTGTCATCATTCATTCATTAACAGTAAATGAGCGCCGTACTATGACGACCTTTGCATAATCCGTTGTACTCGTATGCTCGAAGTTAGAGTATGAGCTTGCTAAATTTAATCACACAATTTAAATTTTTCGACGCGTTAAAACCATGTTGCACCTGTATTGTTTACAGCACGAATTGATACGCTCGACCGGGGAAGGACCACGCTCTCATAGAACACCGGCGTTAAATAGCAGCTCAATGCTGCTGTTTCGTATGGTTAGTGTAGAGAACCGGAGACCCTTAGACAAGGCATCTGCATTTTGATTCTTAAATGACGATATATGTAGATGTCTATGACGGCTCCGTGGCGCAGTGGCTTAGCAATGAGTTGCAGCGCTGGAGGCCGCAGGTTCGAATCCTGCACGGAACAAGTATTTGTATGGCCTACAAATAATTGTTCCGGGTCTGGATGTTTGTCCTCGAGCAATTTATGTTTGTAAACTGCCTCCACGACACAGGAGAAAATCCTAGTGTGGGGGTAACGTTTTTCTAAAAAACTAATAAACTAACTAATAATAAAACTATAGGCCCCAGCATGTACTTACCGTCAGGTGGTATGTGTGCTTCTATTTCACCCTGATTCTATAAAAATTAGGTCACAACTGGGTTCAGGAATAAATCTTTTAACTGAAATTATCTTACACTTTGTATTATATTGACCGATCATCCTTTTTATCACGAAATTTTAAGTTTTTATTTTCCCAATACATCAATAGCTTAGTCTATGGCTAGGTGATGGATCATTTTGACCGTTTCAAAGTTTGCTTTGATTTTATAGAATTCAAGTTGACGATCCGGAGGACCGAAACTTTTTTATAACGTCTAAGTTTAGGTACTAGTTCAGACACCCTATTTTGCCCTAGACGTAACTATTTTGTACGTAAAACTATATTGTTTGTATACAATTCCCGTATGGTGCACATTTACGCGTATCCCCAAATAGCTGTCTTTTATTACACAATACGTAACGTTTTTATGGCGCCTACGCTATCTAGAACGCGAAGGAATACGTCAGTGTGAAGCGTTTTGTAAACAAAACGTAATTACGATCGCGCGGATGACACATTTTTTATTCGTTTTAAGCCATGGTGTCCTGGTATTTCATTTAGAAGTTTTAACAGATTTTTCTCGCTAGTATTTCTCTGAAATTAAAATTCGTCGGTCCTCATAGACTATGTCTATTTTTTATATTCTTCGACGCAATAATCTACGACAATATAAAAAAAATTATCCAAATTGTTGATTAAGATTGTTTTTTTTTAAAATGTAGTTATTATGATTGAGAAATTCTATTTCGTCAACTTGTTTCCGTTGCGTGCACATTCCCCGCTGATCTATCGCGACCGGCAGTTGGACATCGACATTTTGAGTTGCGTTATTTCTAGCCGCATCGGGATCCAACTTTAGATTGGACGCCGAGCTCATCTGCATTCAGCAGCATTATTGTGGAGCTTAATATGTTTATCCTCCATTCACGAGCTGGGTGCCCGAGTCGAGGCCAGGGTCGCCTTGATTAGGGATGCATTTAAATATTACACGTATTTAACATCCTTCACTGTCTCCAAACAAACACAATTGTAACGTAACAATTCAGATTGCGTTTTTAAAAACGTCTTTTTGACTCTGCTAGTTTAGCAATTGTTTGATCAAAAACTTTCAAAACCGAATCATTAAAAAATGCCAAATGATATGGGAAATATTAGTAAAGAAAATCGCGGTCTATCGCTAGTAATCCTAGGTTAATTTTAATAAGCTTGTTTTCATCTTAAATTCAAATTTGTATTCTGTAGCTGTCAAGTTATGGCTGATGTATGCGACGCTGAAGTTTGTAAGCTCGGATTTCGCGGGTACGTCGTAAACGCAACGTGAGATGCGTCAACGCGAGCTGCTTCTGAATCACATTTGAGTCACAGTGCAGCGTCAAATAGCAGAACAAACGTAGATATCATCATGGTCATTATAGCCCATAATAACAAAGTTCTATGCTAAACATAGGGCGTCCCACACAGATCTATCAGAATCCATTGATTCGCAGCATGCGATTCGGTCGTCACCTTTGTTGTAGTTCTTGTATATTATTTATTCTATGGTTGTAGAGAATTAATATATTATACAAATAACTATAACTTAAATTGAAAATTTTAAAAACGCCCCTAAACAAAGAGCTGATCATCTTCAAACGGTTGAACCGATTTTGATAAAACATGTCTAAAAACCGCCGCTAGAAAACCTGCTTTTAAATTTAAAAAAAACCGCACCCAAATCGGTTCACCCGTTTTGGAGCTACAGTTCCACAGACAGACACATAACGGTCAAACTTGTAACACTCCTCTTTTTGTATCAGGGGGTTAAAAAAAGATTGCTAGTACAAGGCTCGAGAAACTTTAATATCGTTTGTCGATTCTTGCGCTAAATGGCCGGCCCTTTGCTTTACTTACTTTAGCTTACTAAATCCCATAAGTTCCATTATTGTTACTTCAATCATAACCGTTATATTTATTATCACATAATAGTAAAACTATTAATTTTTAAACCAATATTATACTTAAAGTAAAATCTTAAATCTGTTATAGTATTTATTCATTTGCATAATAATTGTTGAACTAGACCAAGACGGAAGTTCGATTAGAAGTTTTTAAGATTTAAAAAAGTTTGAAAGTGTAATGAATACGCTGTTCTCAAGTTTTGTTTACACTGTGCCAACGCTTATCAGGGTTCCTTTTGTATCTCGACGGTTCTACGTTGCTTGTAACGCGCTGTAGCTTACTCTGTAACATTATCTTTTGATACACAAACCTCTAGAAAAATTCAATTTAAAGCAAAATTGGTTTGGATGTAATCAATTTTGTTTTACTTGGATTTTAGAAAATCATTTCACATTAATTTTATTAATTTAAAAATTGTAGAACATTTGTCTAAGAGATAAGGAAATATTATTATATTACTATTAACGTCAATATTGTAAAGTAAAATAGTACTATACAGCTTTAGAAAAATGAACTTGTTGAGACTAGGTTTGCCTTGTTTACTGCCTCGTTGGTCTAGTGGTTGTAGTAGTGCGACTGCTGATCACGAGGTTCCGGGTTCATATCCCAGGTCGGGTCAAAAATCAGTTATTGAGTTTTTCCATCAAGAAATTCTCAGTAGCAGCCCGGAGTCCGGAAGTTTGCGGTATCTCACCTCCGTGCCTCTGAAAGCACGTAAAGCCGTTGGTCCTACGCCTGATCTCTATCCGGTCGTGTCGGTTTACCGTCCCATCGGACTATGAGAGTGAGGGAATAGAGAGTGCATCTGTGCTTGCGTATACACTTGGGCACTATAATCCTGTCCTGCGCCGATGGCTAGTCTCCGTTGAGGCAGGCCGCCGTGACCGAATTTCGGTCTGGAGGACATTATTATTATTATTACTATTATTTTTACTAACACAAATGGATCGTTTCAGACATCAATTATTAAAATTATATATGTCCATTATGTCATACTGAGCAGTAGAGCTAATAAGATGGAAACTGTACCATTTAGTACAAACTAGTAATAGATAGTTGACTAGAGACTTTTTGTCTTTTATAATTAACCAAAGTTTAGTCAAAAATTATATTGTAGTTAGTAGTAACGTAAGTTGTATTGGGACATCAGTAACAAGAAGGGGGAGATTGAAATTGGAGCAACATGTTTATGTGTGTGTGTATGTGTGTGGCATAGGTGTGCAGTGTCGGTCAACGCTCTGAAACAAGTCGCCACCTCCGCCGGTGTCTCACGCGCTATACACAAGTAGTACTTTAAGGGTTAACAGCATTGTCTGGAATACCTCCAACACTTGATTAACGTGTATTTTGAATATTTAAGTACAAACTTTAAGAAAAGTTGTTGTTCCTATAATTATTTTAATGGTTTTCTTTGCGCGGCCTTACAATGTAACCTGAAAACAATGCTGTGTTCATCCCTACCACTAACGGTAACACGTCCGCTCCCTTTTGTTCGAGCCTGATAAATATTATTTGCAAATTAGTCCGAACTCGGGCTCGAAACAACTACGTGCATATTTCATCTAACTGGCTTTTTATTTTTAGCTTGATAAAGTTCGCATGTCGCCGCTGCGACTCCTCAAGACACTGTTGACCTAGTGAGAGACATAGTACTAGTGGAATGAAAATTTAGGGCATTCCGTAAAAGGGGGTTGAAAATTGCAATTCTATTTTCGTTTTTTTTTATCCATTTGTGTGTATAAGTTGCCATTACGTTTAAATGTTGTTTTAAATAGTCGCTGTTATTGAATTAGCAGAATTTATTTAAGTTCATTTACCTCACAATTTTGAATAATTACTTAACGTAATAATTAAATCTGATCATTGAATATTTATACAAAGGCGTAACATTTAAAAAAAAATAACAGAGCTCGTGGTACAAGTCGTACCTTCAAATATTTTGTATTTAAAATCTTGATAAAATTAGTTTCTTTTGATACAATTATTATTGGTCAAGCATAAAACCTGTTCAGATACATCTGTTCACTACAAAACCATAAAAAGCTAAATGAGTTTAATAGTAACAAATAATTGAATTAAGAGATTAAGTAACTAGTAAACATAATTAAGTTTATTTGTTAGTAATTATATTTAAGATTTTTTGTAACTACCAGGGCGGCATAATCGCATCAGCGACAAAGCCCTTTATATATGAATAAAAAAAAATAATTGAATTAAAAACATAGCAAGAATTATTTTGCTACAATTAACATATTGTACGATCTTAATTAATACATTTTATTGAAAGCACATGCGGAAATTGCTACGATAGTAAATAGGGCATTCCAGCAATTAATCAAAGTACTGTCAACGTTTCTTGAAGTCATCGTTTGTTGGTGAAAATAATACTTCCATTCGTACTTCTTGAAAATGTTTTATCGTTGATTATTAACTTATTTATTACATTGCGTTACATGATAAATATATAGACTTAGTATAATATAGATAAGAGATATAGCACTACAAATTCAAATACCTTGTCAAGCTTGGCAAACTATATATGCAATAAATTTTTCTTCATACCGTTGTACTTGGTATGCGAATTGGCAATTTAAGTACCAGATGTTAAAACCAACATCAATGGGGCGCAAACGTTCTTGCAACAATTACGGGATGAAATTAAGTGAAAGATTCTCTCTCCTACGCCGTCATCACAAGGCCATGAAAACAATAATTGTTTGATAAATTGGTTTAAAGTTCACAAGCCTTCATTTCAATATTTTTAAATTACTTAAGATCTATCTATAACTTTCATTTAGATTAATGTGAGAAAAGTTATATTAGGAATGCATAAAATTTAAAAGTAAATGCATAAAATTTAAAAATAACTTAATAATTAATTATTTGTTACGTTTTTTATTTTCATTTTTTTATAACTGGCTTTGCGGCTCTGGATTCTAGCCGTTATGAGCCTGAAGTTACAATGTATAATTACCCTTCATAATGTGCAGCCCTAGAGAGATTTTAACAGCAACTTGAGTCAACAGACAGCTGACAGTTGGCCATGGTATCTCAAGGCGCCTAAACAGACAGAACTTTATCTTGAGAATCACATCACCATCAGAGAACTTGTTTCACCGTTTCCATTAATAGTGCACATGCGCAGACACCTAATACACAAATTCGCACCACTTTTACATATCAAAATCCACCTCAAACCATTATTCAAACAATAATACAGGAACAGCAAACCGCCGCCGGTCAAGTTCCCGCCAAAACTCCTTATTTTCATATTATAATTATTCACCATGATGAATATGAGTCATAATTATGGATTAGCGCACAAAATTTGATTGAATTATCAAAACGTTCCTGTGGGGTCGTCGGTCTTGAAAGGTCGCATTGCTTTGACCCTGACTACAATTTTGATATTAGCAGCTCCGCAACAGATCACATAAAACACATTTAATGTCGTAAAATATTTTTATCTTCGAATGGTCCTAAAGTAAAAAATATATACACTGTGCATCTGGAAACTATACTCACATATTTGCCAAACTTAAAAAAACACTACTTATAAAACTTTCCTTTAAAATAATATAGCAATTTGAAAAGCACAATCGTTCCAAAGATTTTTATCTCGATATAATTTTAAAAAGAAATTTTTGTTGAGATATCGACGTTGAATTTTGTTATTTATTGTTGTTGCTCCCTCCTCCTTTTTTGCTGAAAATGAGTCTTTTGAAGTAAGATTGAGCAGTTCTTTTATCAGTCTTTACCCGTAGCTCAGTACGTAGCCTGCTCCTAAGTATATCGATGATATATACTAGATGTTCAAATAACAATTTTTGTAATAGTAGAAATAGCGTTAGGCAAAGAATTCATTCATTTTAGTATGTCAAAATCCGCTCACTGTCGCACATAAGGCTTTATAAGTGGCGCCACGAAAGTCTAGCGGTGACCGTTATTGCGCATAAGTCGCGCTGATTGGCTCGTGCGTACCACACGTTCGCACGCGTTGATTGGCTCTCCAGTCGCATCCACGTTTCCTCCACGTTTCGTTCAGCGCTAGACTTACGTGCCGCGACTGAGACAGTCAAGATAAGGTGGGTAAATGACATGGCAGGCGTGTTGGCAACCGCATTTTTATTTTTAGTTCTTGTTAAGAAAACATGGTGATTTAACTATGCTAAAAAAGATTAGCGACCTCCAGTGGTGTGCTAGAATACGAGTATCGTCTGTAACTCTTATGACGCACTAAAATCGACCGATCGATCAACTAGATCGCTCTAGATTATAAATAATTATGACAAAAATATTTTAATTAATTTTAGTTTATGATAGTATACTTAATTAACCACAGAAGAACCCAGGGTAATCTAGATAGTTCAAATAAGGGCGGCTTCTTACCTTATATAAACCGCAAGTCCGGTCGTACATGGAGTACCGCTGTCACATTTGCTAATGGGTGAAATATCGACAACAAAGGGTTGAACACCCGCCGACAGCCTGGTTGTCCGATGGTGGAAAGGAGAGGGAGGAATTAAAGCGTATATCCTGCGCACATTCACTAAAATGCATCCTATAGAATACCGAGAGACTGGCTACTCTGCGCCTGAGCTTGAGGCTAACGAGATTGGTTTCAAGTCAAGGCAAGGTTATCAATGAGCCTCTTAGCACTTCTCTCCATTGAGTCCAACGCTGCTACCAAACTGTTTGCTTCGTCTTTTGTAATGCGTACAGCAAAGGAGTGGAAAAATTTGTCGGTGTCTGGCATCTTTACGGCAAGAGTCAATAGGCTTTTGTTACGCAAAGACAGTGCGTTTTACCATGTGGGGCTTCATCACCACTTACCATCAGGTGGGATTGTGGTCAAGCATTGGCTTATAATAAGTATAAAAAAATCAGTCATTAACAATAAACAAATCTTTGGAGAAAAGAGGTTCTCTAATGGCATCCTTATCGGTAAGCGTAGTTTGATATCTATTGGTCACTGCATCCACTAACCATCAGACGGACTATGTGCCCGTTTGTCACCCGTGTTCTATAAACAAAAAGATCCAGTGCATATTATAAGTACAATATACGGTCCCATTTATCACACACACTCCCGTCCGACGATCGGTCCTTGCGGATTGAGCCGTCGCCGATCGATTCAGTTACGCCTCAACTTCGCTTACTATAAATAAATGGTTATTTGTAAATTGCTTTTATATAAAAACTCGAATTGCCTTGGTACAACTTAATGACTTCAATAGTCATAGTTTACTTTTAATTTTAAGCGGCTTGGTTTTTTAAATATTCCTTTATAGTTGTTCATTTAAGGTTTCATATTAGTAAACGCCATTCAAAAGTATTTTAATTCGATATTTAAAAGTTTTATATTTCATTTATCGAAAAAAAAAATAATACAACTTAATAATTTTACACACTGGCAAGCTACTCGGCAGGTTGTTTTCAGAAAAATGCTCTCTAATGTCCCTAACATATAGCACCCATTAATTTGCATTTTTATTAGAATTTCGACACAACCAAAATTCACGATGAGTACTAAAATTTTATTAATATTTCTTTTTTTTTGTATTAAATTGCTAACAGTAGGTACAGTAATGAGTAAATGCAATCAATATAATATGTCGACGTTTTGAAGTTTATAGAGTCGGTTTTAGTGTTCACTGATCTAGAAACACTGATGGCTCCGTGGCGCAGTGGCTTGGCAATGAGTTACGGCGCTAAGGGCGGCGGGTTTGAATCCCGCGCGGAACGAGTATTTGTGTGGTCTACAAGTAATTGTTCCGGGTTTGGATGTTTGTCCTTGTGCAATTTATGTATGTAAACGACAGAACACGATACAGGAGAAAATCCTAGTATGCGGGTCACGTGTTTTTCACGTATTTAAAAAAAACACATTACAAACACTTCCGTACACATTACACATGATATCTATGTTAGATATTTTTTTTATCTCCCTGAGAAGAAATTTTCAATTTTATTTAACATATTGCTTTACTAAACCTTAATAAAGGTTTTATTTTTTTTAAACTGACGTGACTCACTAAGTAACAGTTAACAAATGGTAAGCGACTACTACATAATAAAAAAATAATAATTATTGTATAATTATTATGACCAAAAATAACAAAGGGTATATAAAAAGTAAAAGTAATACAAAATACAAAATAATAATGTGAATGGGATAAGATTTTCAATTAAGAATGTAAAATTAGTTGGAGCACCATGTGCGTAAGTAGATCTATGCTGTACCCATGTTGGGTGCAGCACGAATGGTTCGGTTCGATTGGGGAAGTACCAGGCTCACAGAATACTATCTACGCTTTACCCATGTTGGGTGCAGCACGAATGGTTCGGTTCGATTGGGGAAGTACCAGGCTCACAAAATACTAGCGTAATATTATAGCAACATATTGTTGCTTATTTCGTATAAGTAAGTGACAAGAACCAGACACGTGTTTTACTCACAACAACGCACCTGCAATTAACTGTGTGAACTTATGCTCATGACGTGGTAGTACCACCATATTATAGTTGCAACACGAATAGATCGACTCGAACGGGGCAGGACCAAGCTCTTACAGTATACCAGCGTAAAACAGCAGAATAATGCTGCTATGTTTCGGATGGTGAGAGTAAAGAACCGGAGACCAATTTTGCTGGTTACGAGGCATTCCATATTGTCCTCAGGGGTGAAAATACGTCTGCATTTTGATTCTTAATCGAAGATAAATGTAGATTCTATGGGCCACAACATCCACTTACCATCAGGTGGACTGTGTCCCCGCTTGTGACCCTTATTCTATAAAAAAAAACTGTAAAATAAAACAAGAATAGCTGAGATATGCACAAAAAATGCAAATGCAATTATAACAATTTTTTTTTCCATTATAATAACTCTTCATTGTTGTCATATTAAAGCGTAAGCAATAAAAAAAAAACATAAAACGTTCGCCACACATCTAAGAATGGTAAAGCACAAAATTGGCAATAGTACACGCGCAGCGGCCATTGTCTAACTTGCTCGAACTAATACCCAAGTGGCGGTGACGTGCGGTCATTGCCGAGTCAAGGTTGCCAGCGAGGCCTACACCGAACTTATTAAAATAATATACGAAATAGTATATGAAAACTGAATACAAAGAATGATCAATAGAAATACGAGATAGTTCGCACGGATTACCCGTTACTCTGTGAGGTTAGATAGGAACTGGGATTACGAGTATACACTGGCAGGTATGATTTATTCCTGATGGCGAGTCGATTTATAAAAAAGTTTTTAGGATGGTACTAAAGCACTGTACTCTATCAAAACATGATAAAATCAACTTGATAGACATACAAGTGGTTAAATTTAAAATATTGTACAACCGACTTAAATATAAATTATTAAGAATTAACTCAAAAACTACTGGTCAGACCTTGATCAAATTTATATGGGACTACATGAGAAGCATCAGCTTTTAAATAAAAAGAGAATCATCGAAATCGATTCACCCAGAAAAAAGTTATTAGATAGCATACAAAAAAAAACATACAGTCGCATTGAGTACCTCCTCCTTTTTGAAGTCGGTTGAAAATCAGATGCGTGGCGTGGCAGAGATGGCGTGCCAGAGGACTAAGATAGAATGTCTACTATACCTAAAAATAAAAAGAGAAATACCTAGTCCAGCGACGGGCAGCAGCGTTTAAAGTGCCGAGACGTTTGGTACTGCGAACGTCAAACCGCCTGCTAAACTTGCCACGCTTGCAATTAAGAAAATGTTGGCCTATAATGGGAGGGGCTGAAGTTCAGCAGTTGATTTTTCAGACTGATGAAAAAATATTGATATAGAAATGGGATGTTTCCCGCCATTATTCGGGACCTCGTTCGTCAGAAGCTCGTTCTTTTACGCATCAGTAGCACCGCGTGCATATGAGGTTGACATTTGAAAAAAAAAACAAATTTTCCCTTACGAGCTCACGACATCATCCGGTTGTAATATGGGAAATTATAACCTAGACAGAACCTTTCTTCTTTTTTCACCACTATCGTAAGTTAAGAAATTATTTGCTAAATAATTAATCCTCGCTCTCAGATTATCTGATATCTGACTTCTCGCCGTTCTTAAAAGATCGAGACGAGAAAATCAAGCGTAAATCCTTGAAGGCAATGAATACGACAGTCACGTTAAAGCCTTTAAAATGTTCCTTTAAATATTTCGATCTATCGAGGGCGTTTAGGGATTTTTTTCCAATTCATATAACATGATTTCGGAGCGAAACACCTAACCGAGATATCCACGACCAGACGCCCATGTACCTACCGTGCGGTGATCTCCGAAATAGAATCATTTTCGGTACATTGACGTTAGCTCCTGACTTTTGATGCATCTCTGGTGTGAGGCATTTCAACTTCAAGAAATTACGTCTAAAATTTGACAACTTTATGCGTGAATTTTGATTGGCTTGCTTTTTTACTGCTTGAGAGAGATCTGTGGGAGTATAACAATAAACCTTTATTAAAATTTTTACCGAAAATAATGTGTGATATTTGAGAGGTGGTTAAACGTCTACCATCTTACCTAGTTTTGCTGCCCACCAGCAGTACATCCACTGCTGTGTTCAGGTTTGTGGGGTAAGAGCCAGCAATTATGCCGGGTTGAAGCATTTCATCTCCCTAGGGTGACTGGCAACGCATCTGTGGCATTCTTAGTTTAAAATTGGTTGCGGGCATCGATATATGTACTACGCACTAGATTTCGCATTCCGAACATTTGACTATGTTTAACTGAACTGTACTGCAATCAGTACCTACACTAAACTAAATATTGCGTAAATTGAAGATTTCTGAATTCCATAAGATAATTATTATTACACTTTATTTAGTAATATGTTTTTTTAGATTAAAATAAGAGTATTTTATATTAAATTCTTATATTTATTTTATATTAATATTTTATTTTATATTAAACTAAATTCTTCGCCCATGCGCGACTCTATACTCCCGCGCATGCGCGAAGACATAGAGTAGCGCACAATTTTTGTTTGGAATAGCGTCTCTAGTACGTAGTACATATAACTCAATGCCTGCAACCAATGATGTACTTCATGGTTGCAAAGGTCCATAGTAGACATCAGGTAGACTGTTAATTTGATTGTCTCTTTATTATTGAAAAAGGTTTTTTCAATATAGACGTAACTGTATATTTTTTGTATCGATTTCGTTCATAATATAGTTATAAGGTTATAACGATTGCCATCAGTGGTACTAGTTGCTCGTTCGTAACTCAAATAAATATGAACAAGGATATTTAATACCAATGATTCGTTTTTTAAAAAAATATGATTTCATTTATATTTTCTCATTATTAGTTTTTTTTAATTTTGTTTTTAATAAGTAGTAAATAATATACTAAGTAAGCCATGTTCGATATTTGTTTTCTTTCTTCACTTTCCTTCTTAATCTCACCTTATATGATAGCCATTGTTTAGTAGTAATACAATAAGCGTCCGTAATAGAGTACCTAATGCGTGTATAATAAATTCTCGCGGAACCCTCGTTGCAAAGCGACCTCCAAATTTTTTACATGTCGCCTTAGAAGTGTATTATTTTTAAGAAAACTGTGAGGTGCAAACAATTCCAATATTTCAAGTTTCTAGATTCGTTGGTACTGTGACTCATCGACCGTTGAACGAGGACACTTACCTCTGCGGCTTAAGTTTTAGGTGTGCTCTTTACTTTAATGATCGAATGTACTAACCTTTACATGAATTGCGAAGCTAGATTCTACTACCCGATGTCATTCTGTGGATGTCGCCTCGACAGAGAGAAATTGGAACAGGAGACGGGCATCTTCCTCATAATAACCCAAATAAAAAACTGCTTGCCAATGCTCCTGACAAGTGTGACATCTATGGCAAATATCCCCTATATGCGGCAATCAATGGTGAAGGCCAATGTTCACCAATGAATTTTAATAGGCTGCAACGATGATGGTAATGATTTATAAGTGAAGGTTACATAAAACATCGGTAAAGCTTATGAGACACTTATACCAAGCTGTTACTTCGGCGCCATGACAATTCTACAGGCGGAACACGTACGTTGCGCACCGTGGGCAGCACTTCATTAATTGTTGAATGTTGCGGAATGGATACTTAATTCCAAACATATGTATATTTGTCAATATGTCTGCTAAATAATCGGCTCGGACAAATAGTTATTCGCGATGAGCCGCAAACGTTACATAACAGCCTTGTGAAGTTGCTGACCTCACGTCTCTCGCGAATGTCTAGGCAGAAACGTGGATTCAAACGTTCGGCAATGACTCCGCCTTATCAGCATCTAACGCGTTTATGGTGGCCTGGTATCCTATTCCAACCTTTCGGTATACTTCTGAAATATGATGATTTTAATAAAAAAAACTTAGGTTATGTTTTAATAGAGGTTAAATTTGTTTGTTACTCTACATATACTTAACTTTGTCGCTGGTCGTGCGCTACATTCCAAACATTGTCTTAACTTTGATATGTCGCCGGCGGAACCTAGCCGGCTTTTTACGAAAATCCTAAAATTTTTCTTATAACCTTACAAACTTTACATTTGTTGGCAAAAGAGAATCCATCATCCCATGTCTTCCCGTGGATTAAGTAACTATGACAAATATCCGGAGCATTTTACGTTTCGTAACCATCCTGTTTACGCCAGTAAAATATACTGAGGAATAGAAGCAGCACCACAGGTACATAACGTTTCTTCGGTTACGGGCTACTTATAAATGAAAAGACCTTCGAGTGTTTTTATTTTAATATCTTCGTTGTTTTCAACCTAAAGTTTGAAAACAACGATGATATTAAACAACGATTTTACTATGTACTGAAATTCTTTGTATTCTCTCAACACCATTTCGTTTTTTTAGTCGTAGTAGTTTATTTCCGTTATAAAGGGAATAATTGCATAAGTGTGAGTTGCCGCAAAGTAAGGTCTATGTCAGTGCACGGAAGATAGTCCGGGTTGATCAACCGATAACACGACTATTATCGCTGTTATGTAAATCTGGCCCAAGGCACAAAAACTAAGCTAATATTGCACAATGTAACGACTTTTTTAACAACTTTTTAGAATTTTAACGTTCGCTATAATGCATCCTCTCAATTTATTTTGGCAAAATGAAAGCTATAATTTAAAATCCAATCCATTCCGAATCCACTGTGAGTGATGATTTTTTTTTTAAATATGAGTCTTTATCCTATTTTAAGCCACTATTTTGTCTACTGTTCCACCTGATAATAAGTGGCGATCTCGTTGAAGAACACATACCGGCTTAGCTTAACAGGCCACTCTTGCAACTAAACCAATCTTATTTTTTTATTCTAAGTGCCGATACACACAGTAAGGTGTAATTGTTTAATAAGTACTAGGCGTTTATAAACCATCAAGAGCATACTAACTGTCCGAGAGCTCAGTGATTAGGAGCGTTTACCGTGAGAGCTGGCGTTGAGCCAAGCAGGCCACGCCGGTGCGTTCACCCACAGAACACCTCGTAAATATAATTATCATTACGTTTGCGATACTTGAAAATATTTTGACAAGGAACACGGCGTTATTCTCTCCAGACGTGGCTTATCGCAGTTTATGCGGCGCGGTGAATTGCTTGCAAATTTATTGGGCTCTCATAAAATTTGCTTAATATGTTGACGGATACTCTGGTTCATCCTCATCTTTACCTTAACCTTGATTTTACGAATTCGCCTTCAGCATACGAGTCATGATGAATTAAAAATGGATAATATTATGCTGCTAAGAAGTTATTTAAATTAGTTCTGCCATATTTTTCAAGGTGTGTTTGTTTTAAATGCTTCCCCGTGATTAATTTGTTAAGTTTTATCTCTAGTAAATGTTTATCAATTATAAATATAAATATTCAAAGACGAGAAACCCTAAACCTTTTATACTTTTATTATTTTTGATAGTTTAATAGCGACCGTATTATCCTCTAAATCATCCTTACAATATCGACTGCCTTTTTGGTCATGTGGTCCCGGGTTCGGATTCCGGATCGAGCCAAATTCATATTGTATCAAGTAATACTCAGTATATATTCTATCAAGTAATACTCAGTATATATTCTATCAAGTATTACTCAGTATATATTGTATCAAGTAATACTCAGTATGTATTCTATCAAGTAATACTCAGTATATATTCTATCAAGTAATACTCAGTATATATTCTATCAAGTATTACTCAGTATATATTGTATCAAGTTAATACTCAGTATGTATTCTATCAAGTAATACTCAGTATATATTCTATCAAATAATACTCAGTATATATTCTATCAAGTAATACTCAGTATATATCCTATCAAGTTAATACTCTAACACTATAAGAGTGAAGGAATAGAGAGTGCACCCGTTCTTGCGCACACACTTGTGCCCTATAATCCTGTCATGCTCAAATCGCTGGCTTCGGCCCGTGTGACCGAATTTCGGTCTGAAGGACATTATTATCGTTAAATGCAACTTAATACTTCGTACATGATTGTGTTATTATTTTCTGGTAGCAGTTGACAATATAAACACACTTAGAAAGTCAAGAAGCTAACGTTTGTATATCACCTATATTGAATTCAAATTTCGAAATTCGAAAGGCAGACTTTCAATTAGGTTTAAATTAAGAATTGTGTTGTTGACACGATCATTAGAACGTTATTTGATTTGAATTTTCTTAAGATAAATTTAAATATTAATTATTTATAAATATACAAATAAGATGTTTACTTAATTTCAAGGAATTTTGACGTCGTTTACCGCCATCCTCATAAAATATATATAGAAAAGTAAAATTTTGACAACTCATAAAAAATATTTCAATTAATATTACTGTATATTACCCTATATAAGGTTAAAAATACGTTACGTAAATTGTAAACAAATGAAACACTAACACAAATTAATAAATCAAACCAAAGTCGTATTGACGCCGTAATGTTGGCACTCTTGTATGATGCCTTCCATATTATGTATATTATATTATGCGTACTTAACCATCTAAAATGCCTACCTAGGACATCTACGTGTCACGAATACTTATGTAACTATCACAACAACTTGTTTGGGCGGTCGTGTCGAAAAATAAAGATGTTTATCGCAAGTAATAAATGCCTCGCTTCGTTTTGTGTCTACACATCTATAGTTCCAGTTATTTCTTACAATTACTATGTTTCACGTGGTTTATTCACAAGGAAGGTTTTGTGAGCGTTTTCATGCCATTTTTCTCTTTCAATATCGTAGTAAACCTCGTGCTGACAATACCTCATTGCTAACTCGCTCGCAGGCCCAAGAAAACCAAAGCTAAGATATTGCGAAAATATGAAAGTTGTTTCTTTTCCGGCCCATTATCCCTAGCAAGACCACGCGCTTACTTTTTAAAAGGCCAGCAACGCACCTGCTTCCCTTGGTGTTGCAGTTGTTTATGAGCGGCAGCACTTGCCATTCAGGTGAGCCTCATGTTCGTTTGCCCCCTCTTCTTTAAAAACAAATTTGTATAATATAGCAGAATACTGCTCTGTTTCGGAAGGTAAATGTAGAGAACCGGAGGGGTGAGGACACATCCGCATTATGGTTCTTAATTAAGTAGATGCGTCTATAGGCCACAGCATCCATTTAGACTACAGTGAGGCAGACTGAGTGCTCGTTTATCTTATTTATTACTATTACTATTATACATTGCACATTTGAAAAATAACGCCACAAGCGAATCCATTTAAGGAAATACTTTCATAACTGTTAAAAAATGCTTTTCTGTCCGCTTTTACTGGTGTTATAAAGTTGGTTCTAAGATATGTTAGAGAATTTTTGTGTTAATTTTAAAACTTGAATTGATAAAATCCATTCTTCTAGTTTTTGAAACTCGATGCAAGTGTCACTTACCATCAGGTAGACTGTTAAGTAATTGGTCACACAAGTATTATAAAATAAATAGTTTCACACCTTTTCATCAGTCAGCTCGTTTATAAGTCAACTGCTGAAGGTGGGCCGCTCCCGCTTAAGGGAGAATTTGACTCAATAAATGCTACTTTTTCTGTCACCAGGGTGGCGCCTCTTGAATGAGCTGTAATAATATTTGACAGATTTCAGAGGGAGGAAGTTGATTTGTCAGGAAAATGTAAATGTAAACATTAATGTTTCTTTCCGTACTGGTAGTTGTATTTTATTTTAATTAGATTAGAAATGAATAAACTAAACTGCGGATATCCCTAAAATAAGAAAAATCTAAAAAGGAGTTAAAGGTGCAAAAAATTAAAGAGCAAACCACTCAGGCAATGTCTCGTGTATTAATATAATAGTCTAAAAAGTTAAATTAAATGACACTAACAAAATACTTCACCTCAGTCCTAACTAGCGACATCTGGTGAGCGAAAAATTATTAGCCCTCATTGTCTCGCTTGGATGTTAGTCATTATGCCTGGTATTGAAAATCGTTGTACCAGAAGCGCTGTTGCCTTCGTTTTTAGTTAATGTTTATTATTTGATATTAAAGAAAACTATCGAACTGCAAAGTATTATCGAAATATAACAAAAACAAATATAATTTGTAGTCGGAAAAATTGATTCATACATGGAGCCCATTCAATCTCGCTAAGCTATTCGCAAAAGTTTGGATTTTTATGAAGATTTTTACGAGCCATCAAAAATACTTTCATTGCAGTGCTTTAATGAATTCTCGTTTTAAAACGCTATAAATTTGTTTAAAGACTTTTTGAACGCTTTCATATTGACGTTTTTTAGTTTTTGAGTTGCACAATCATCAATAAAAACCTAAATGTCAAGTTGCATTGTGCTTTTTAATTGAAATGACAGATCCATAATTTTAAACTTATTCGTGTTTTTAACAAGAAATTTTGCTAAAGACCAAAAGGTCCTGTATTATTTGAAGACGGCTAGAGCAAGAAGTGCCTTAGTAGTGCGAGCGATTTAACAAAAGCTAGTTGTAGTAGTACTAGTTGTAGTACTTGTAATTATATATTCTGTGATTGTAGGTATATATTTTTGCCTATCAGACCTACTAAAAAAATATGTTATATGTATATATGTATATTTTAAATGTACAAATTTATAATCTATATTGCTTTTCTATTTCGATCTTGAAAAGTTCTTTTTAGCACACCTTTTAAATATTAGCATAATTTTTTGGTATACTTGGGTGGAAATGAAATTATTCATTGTCGTCCAGTACCTTAGATACCACGTGTTTGCATACACATAATACGTTTACTAACTTCTTTTTTTTGTTTTATTTTTTTTGTTTGTTAATAAGTAATTTTTTCTCTTATTGTAATGTGTCAAATGGTGTCATGTGTGTAATAACAAGTGTTGGAATAAATGTCTTTATGTCTTTGTCTTATGTCACGTTGCAAAAAAAAAAAAACGTTAGTAGTGTGTGTTAAGTATGCCACCCAAAGACAAGTTACGAATATCTACCGCAATGAATTAACCTTGGCTATCAGCATAATGTATTGGCTATTTTATTCATTGAAAGTTAACGCCCAACGCACGCGCTCCCTACGCTCCGAAATATCAATGAACGAACCACGTGTTTTGACGTACCTAGCACTAATACAACTTTATATAACCATAAATCGTGCATAAATTTGTTTCTCATCACACCTTGACTAACAATTACTTAATTTTTTTTTAATAATCTAAATCCCCTACAAAATTATCAGAACATTGTTTAATACGATTATTCAATTTTTCTACTAAAAGATGGCAACATTTCAGTGGATTTGAATTTTGAATACAGATCCTATTTATTTAGGCCGGCCACATACATACGGAATTACGTTTCGGGATTCCGTTTCGATATTCCCATTCGGAATTCCGAACGCAACTACTCCATATAAAATCTATGACGCGTCACACACGTACGGTAGTTTTCCGTTCGAAATTTCGAGGGCAAAACGGGATTCCGTATGTGTGTGGCCGACCCGTTCGGAATTCCGAAACGGAATCCCGAAACGGAATTCCGTATGTATGTGGCGGGCCTTATTCAGTTAGTTTTTATTTAATACTAGCGATCCGGCTTCACACGGGTGATTTTTGGATCTCGACAACAGCGCCACCTACCGCTTAAACACACAATAAATTGCATAAACACATGATAAATTTCATCAAAATCGATCAAGTCGTTCTCAATGATCTTTCATTAATGCCGCAATTGATTTTTATTTATATAAATTTTGCGCATATTTTATGCTTTCTATATTAAGTACGAATGTATTATTCAAATATTTCGGACGCAAACCGGATTTATGTCCTTTAACTAATACAAATGGACCGATAAGGAAAATATTATATGACCTCTTCTAAACTTTTAACTTCCTGGTGACCTTAAGAACATTGTCATTTGGTTTAGGGCTACACATACCAATATTTGAAAGATCTGTGAGGTCTACCGACACTTATTGGTACAGCCCGGGCTTTTCCCTACCAAATCCGTCCGTTGTGGTTGTGGCCTTGAGGGACACATGTGAGTGACACATTTGAGTGACACTTTATTTTTGATAATACCTGATGCTTATTTTTTTTTAATTAACTTTACGGAATTCTTACTTTTCTTCTTTAATGTTTTTATTTAATACTAGCTGGTACACGACGCGATGTTGCCGCAGAAGAAATAATTGTGGAAATATCGTTTTAAATTTGGAACAGTTATATTGTTTAATTAGGAATGATAATACATTCATTGAAGTTGAATGATATATAACTTTCAAATAAATTAGTCGGTTCGATACGCGCGCCACCTACTTAAAGTTAATTGTACTATGTCCATAACCTTCGCGCAAGTGCAAGTAATAAATTGACAAAGTTTTAGCGCAAATGGCAGCGCATAAAATACGAAAAAATAAAAAATATTTTTTATATATTAGATTTGAGACATTACGATGTAAAAAGGGAATTTATTTGCCCCTGAAATAAACGGACACTACGAGAATGTTCTTTTTTCATTCATTTATAAAAAGATCTATGTCCCTGTCAATTTTGCTTGTTCTTAATGTATAATTAAGCAGCCGGAGTACTAGTATAAATGCATTGAACTAAATCAAACTTATTAAGGATTCCGGGAAAAGTTTTACTCAGTAAGAAAATATAAGCTGTCCCACACCCTCGTAAAAACGTCTACTTTAACGCGACGTGACGGCTCCGTGAAGTGAACAGTGACTTCGAATTCGAACGTGTGTGGAGGTTCTTGTTCAATTGACCTTGCCCCGAACTTACCTACATCGGAGTTAGTTATAATAATGTATAAAATTAACAAATTAGCTGCGATATAAAATATATGTATCTGTTAAACAAGTTTAGCTATTACGTCAACAATTAGTAAAAATAATATTTTGTTCTATATATTTATTCTTTATAGACGTATAGGTATTTTACTTTTATCTTTTGCGCGTTTGTATTTATTGAATGACTACTCCTTATTTCAAAAAAGGGAAGTGGTTCTCAATTCGACGGTATTTTTTTTTTTGGTGTTACTTCTAAGCTTTTTTCTAGGTGAACCGATTTTGACGATCCTTTTTTTATTTGAAAGCTGGTGCATCTCATGTGGTCCCATATAAATGATCAAGGTCTACCAGTAGTTTCGAGTTATACTTAATAATGCATATTTAATTGACTTCGACTACATTGGTGATGTTCTCATTTTATTTATATTGAAGTCGGTTGTACAAAGTTTTTAATTTTAACATTTGTGTTTGACATGATTTTTTTTTAAATAAATTAATTTTTTTTCTCTTCTTTTTCCAGGTAAATATCCACGCCGAAAAGGAAACGGATAAGTAGCTAAATTAGATCTGGAGTTTGTTTTCAAATAACATGAAATATATTTTAGTTTGGTAAGAGATGGATCGGCTAAACCGAGGAAGGACTAAAGAAGTTTCGGCTGTAGCAAATTACATTTTTTATAGGATAAGGGTGACAAGCGAGCACACAGTCCACCTGATGGTAAGTGGTTGCTGTGGTCCATAGACATCTACATCTATTCTCGTTTGCAAATAAAAATGCATGCGTTGTCAGCCGTGAGGACTAAGATGGAATGCCACTTTTCCGTTAAAAAGAGTCTCCGGTTCTCTACACTCACCATACGAAACACAGTAGCATTAAGGTGCTATTTTAAGCTGGTATTCTGTAAGAGCGTGGACCTTCCCCGGTCGACCCGATCCATTCGTGCTACAACTATACAATTAATATAGCTGCAGCATGACTACCACGTTTAAATTATCATCATCATTATTACAGCCCTTCACAAATCCACGGCTGAACATAGGCCTCCCCCAAGGAACGCCACAAAGCACTGTCCTGAGGATTACATATAAGGGGGAATAGTCGCTGGAGTCAGTCTGTTAGTGGTCGTGAAACTCCTGAAAAACTTGATGGTTCATAGTAACGCAATATCATGCAGATCTAATAGATATAAATATACAATAATAGAGAATATATTAATATTCATCTCTATATAGTACATATAAAGCAAAGTTGCTTCCCGCTATCTGTACGCTTACATCTTTTAAACTTTTTTTTTGAATTTTGATGCGGTTTTCATCAATGACAGAGTAATCCAAGATGAAAGTTTATATGTGTAATACAAGTATATTATATATAAATTTTATAATTCTTCTGTCCGTGTGAATGTTGACTGGACTCTTAAACGGCTGGACCGATTTTGATGAAATTTTGTGTGTGTTTAATTGATGAAATTAAGTTGATTAGAGAATGGTTTAGACTTTAGATTCACAATTGGACCCGGTAAGTAGGCGTTGTTGTCGAGATCCACGAATCAACCGTGCGAAGCCGGGGGGGATCGGTAGTACTATAAAATGTCGACTTAGTGTCACAAAAGAAATCACAATCTGTACCGATTTGTGTGGTGAAATTATTAATAAATTTTATATTATTTTAAAAATTCCGGTGTGAATTAGAAGTGAAAATTATTAATTATTAGCCATCTGGCGGAAATGGCAGAACAATGGCTACCGGGCCAGCTACTTATGTGTATATTATATATAAGCATAATAGGTATATATTCACATTTAAAAATTAAATAGGATGGACATTGCTCGAATATTTTCTGTGAATTTAATCTCAGACTGGCGTTTTACTTATAAAAAGACGAGTTAGCCAACTGCTGATCTAAACATTCATTGATTAACTTACACTTTATTTTATGTAAGAAATTCCAGGTAGGGAAAGAATCGACGTATTATTAATATTTAAAATTGAAAAAAAAAATGCTTACCTACCGGCAAATACTTAACAGCCCAACGTCCAGCCGTAGACTTGATGAATGATATGTAAATAAAAATAAATTGTGTGATAAAAAATACATACTTATTGGTTAGGTACATTTTATTCTTTGATTTTATCATGAGCCGAAAGATGTCGCTACTAGTCGCGTAGTAAAGTCAGAAAAGTTGTCTCGTTATTTAGAATGTGTGTTTAGCGGGGATAGTAGATATCAAAAGTTTATAGAACGAAGAGTGAATGCGGGACGAAGAGAAAATTAATATAATGCACAGAGTAAATGGGGCTCATCAATCTAATTGTGTGTGAAGTCGAATGTGTCAAAAAAGGGACGTATATTCGAAATGCTATGTTAGTCCCTACCTTCGTGTGTGTGGCAAAATAAGCATGAGAGTAGAATTATTGAAAGAGATCAGAGAATAAGCATGAGAGTAGAATTATGGAGAGAGTATTAAAGCAAATTTATGTTACAGTAGTGAGTGGCAGAAGCTTTAGACAGAAATTTATCGACCAAATTGGTGATGTACTAAAAATGGGTCAAATTATAGAGAAAATATCTTAAACCTTAGAGTACATAAGTACGTACGCTCTGAGAATCATTTCATTAAATTTTTTTTGTCAAAATAGTCTCAGTTTTGTATTTCCACAACATAAAATAAATTTTAATTTTAATTATTAATAAACAGTTTCGAGTTTTTGCGAGACTAACAGACAGCAATTGATTTTTATATAAAGAGATAATACGTATTACACATAAACTTTCCTCTTGAATCATTATGTCTATTGACGAAAACCGCACTGAGACGCATGCAGTGATATGTGAAAAAGTGAGAAAAGCAATTTCCAATTTCCAGATTTTCCGACGCTCGTGCACGGAAATGTAACCCGAAAAATAAAACCACGTGGACACGTGTTTTTTGATCTGAACATCTGCGGCTAATTTTGATAATTCCTGCGTAAAGAGGACAACTATACAAAACGTTTGACATATCGTTCATAAAAATTGAACGAGAAACAAAGAAGATATCACGTAAATAAAGTGTTTGTCAGTAAAAAAACTATAAAAATTATTTACAAAAAATTTTCAGCGATAACCAATTTGTGTTTACGCTCACCAGAAGAAGCAACTCAAGACCTGAAGAAAAACACCAAACATTAATTTTTTGGAGTGCAAACTAAATAGTAAAAGGCTTTTTTAATATTAAAAATCCGTCGCGTAGTTTAAAATATATAAGCGTACAGACGGCGGGAAGCGACTTTGTTATACTATGTAGAGATAGTTTACATTATGTTTATAATATGTATGTGTTATATGATGATAATATATTGTGGAACCCTAAATAATATGAATACGGTGACGATACTGTAGCGTAGACAATTATTGTTTTGTTATAATTAGTTCGAGGATCGTTAACTTCCTTCATTGCTATTAATTAAATGCAATGAAATATACTCCTCATATATGTTTTTTTTAATTTAATTTTAATTAGTTAAATGTAGTTTTTAATGTGAATAGTTTGATGATGGCTGGTTACATTTGTAATTTATAATTTTAAAATTAATTATCTAGAAATATATGAAAGTTTTATGTAAATAAAAAAGTCAAGTAACATCCTCCCGCTTAGAGCTCTCTTTTCCCCATATTCGCTTCTGCGTATTCACATCACTCGAAAATTAAAAAAGGACAAACACCTAAAATACCCGCGAGCCATCTTACCAATCTATATATGTCTATCTTGAGGAATCGAAACTATCCCTTTCCCACTTGTGATGCCCTACATAAACTTTCTCACTTACCCTGCTGTCCCTAAGTAGAACGTGTCACTCACCAACAGTCGAATAAATGATGAAGTTGTCTTAATACTTAAACAATATTCTTAAGGTTACTTATTAATTTAATTTTTATATTCTTTAAAATGCAACTATTTTTAAAATATCGGTCATACGTAGATAATTTTTTTTTTATGAATACATTTCATGTTGCAGTCGATAATATGGACCGATTTTTTTAATTTTCATGTTTTTTTTTGTAGTGTATATTAATGGACGTTAGCTAAAAATCGAGTTATAAAATCACGAATGGAAAACACAATTTAAGCAATTCTTTGTAAATCGATCAAGACTTGCCTCGTTCGCTCCAACTCTAGCTAAGACGCACCGCCAATCATTCGCAACGCATAATACTGTGTTTGCTTACTTGCTAATTAAGCTCGTTCTGTTCAGGGTTTAAGGTTGGTTTTACAACTCAACACAGTAGCATGTTAGGCTGTTTATTCACTCACCTTTTACTCCTTGTTACCTCTGCGCCCCTAGTATTACGTAAGTTGAGTGCAATGGCCGCGCGGAAAGGCCGGGAAAAGCCGGGCTACCCGGAACATGGGTGCTGAATTTTCTCAAACATGACTAATGCGTACATTTAAAATATGGTTTATTTTGGTTAATCCCTCTGATATCTATACAAATAAATATTGCAGTGTCTGTTTATAATGACGAAACAACAGTTTTTTACTATATGCATTTGAAAGTATATACAATACTTATAACAAAAACACGATTTTTTAAATTTTTGTCTGTCTGTCTTTCTGTCTGTCTGTCTGTTTGTTCCGGCTAATCTCCGAAACGGCTGGACCGATTTTGAATGGACTTTTACTAGCAGATAGGTGATGTTATAAGAAGTAACTGAGGCTACTTTTATTTTAAAAAAAGAACTAGGGTTTCGCGAAAAAAATTAAAACCCATCAAATCCAATAGTAATAAATTACGCGCGGGTGAAGTCGCGGGGAACAGCTAGTATATATTGTAGTGTTATGCTACTTACATATATCATTTTACATTATTTTAAATTCATTTTTCCATTCTGTTTCGATTTTCTGCATTCACCTCAAAACTGGATATTTTACATCACCTTTATTTCCATAGGATCCTGTAACGATTTTAAACCATAAGAACACAATAACAAATCATTTCTACTTCGTAGTTTCACATTATCAGCACTTTTAAATTGGTGTCAATGGAGTCTACCTTTTTTCGATCTTTTAGCTAGTTTTCCGTAACTCTACAATCTTGGACTTTGTGTGGGCAGTTGCGCTACCTTTTTTCCTATATCAATATCTCATTTTCCACTTAAATCTTATAGTTTTCTTATTATAAACCAAAAACAAAAATTTGACATGTTTTGTCTTTCTTATTTATATCGTTTCCATGGAAATTATATTCAAATTTGCTACCGACCTGTTATTCCTATTTCGATAATTACACATAAATCCTCTTTTCTCTTGACCATTTACAAAAAATTTGCGTATAATTTAAATAATTTTTCCGTTCTCTCTAGAAAGGTATAAAAGCCGAACAATCGGTGAAGAAAGGCATTCTCGCTTCAGTTCGCGAATTGGAAGTATCTCCTAAAGGCCTTATCCCGGGGCCGCACTGCCCCGGGATCCTGCAAGCCTCCATTTATACGTTAAGTCTTCGGCGAAGCCTTCTTCAAACTCGGGCCTCGCCACTCCGGAAGCCTACAAGCCTCCATCTACCTCGGAAGTCGCTTCGAGTCTACTACAAGCGCGGGGGCCACACTACTCCGAGCACTACTACTACTTACTCCAGGCGCCGAGTGCACCTACCGCCGGCGCTACCTTTGGGCGCTGCAACTGCTAGCTCTAAGCGTTGCGCGCCCCTTCTCCAGGCGCTACGTGCGCCGGCTCCGGACGCTGCGTGTACTGGCTCCAGGCGCTGCGCGCCGTCGCTGCTAAGAAACCTACTTCTACAAGCGCAAACGGCGTGTGCTGGCTTCAGGCGCTGCGTGCCGTCGCTGCTAAGAAACCTACTTCTACAAACGCAACGTGTGTCGCTTCGACTTTTAGGCCCCACTTCAACGCTATATTCCCCTATTCTCTCACTTTATTTTTTTTATAATCTAATTGTATTCTCACTTCATCCATCATCATCCTCACATCATTTTTTTATAAAATTGTAAATACCTTTTATAAATTTAAATATATTGTTTTCTGGCTCTACCTTTGTTGTTTTGTTGTACTTAGGTTAGGTTCTATTTTTTTTAATTTTTTTTTTAATTGTCGCTTCACGACAATATATATATATATATATATCGTTAATTTGTTTTAATTTAGAGTGTTAAATATATATTGTTACCCTACGTACTTTCGAATACAGCAAATAAACTAAAAATTGAAATACGTTGAAAAAAAAAAACAAAACATAAAATATCATAGAACAATCGCAAATTACTGCAGACGCGGCGAGCATATAAATGGTAAATATCTCATGCGTAATTAGCGGGGAGGATCCATGGAATGTAGGTTAAATTCGCAAGTAAGGGCTGCCAATGCACCGGTCGCGGACCGCCAGCGGGTCGTTGACCGGTATCGATCGGAGGCACGCGCCCCTGCGGCGCCGACGTCTCCCGCACCCTACCCCAACATAGATACCCCCTTACCTCCCTCACCATACATCGCATACACGAGGAAACGCTACTACCGCATGCGACATTTCGTTCTAGTTGAGACTTGAGACTGCGACTTTTTACCTTTTTCATAGATATTCAAACGGCGGGAAACTTGTGCGAATAGATTTTCGTCATTTGTTATCATTATAGAACTTTACAGGCTGTCAAAAATACGTATTCAACTATTTAACTCCACTAATTAATTAGTAGAAATGAAACCAATCTGTTTCAATTCCATTATTTTGGTGTTGCGGATGTCCAAAGGTGGCGGTAGTCACCCGCATGCTCGTTGGCCTCCCCTTCTACATAAATAAAAATAATTCCGAATATCGTTAAGAAAAATTTGTATATGGGTGATAAAAACAATTTAAATCTTTTTCCACTATTAAAAACAGTGTTCGCTCAAGAACTGTAATAGTTTCAATTTGGTATATTGACACATTTAAATAAATAGCTTCAAGAAAAATGTAATCATATTTCTTGAAAAGATGAAAACACGGTTCTTGGCTTCCATTACGGACAGGAAGCATCCTATAGCACTGTATAGAGAGACAGATGTAGAGTAAGGGTGCGCGGGAAAGTTGCTCGCCTTCCGCGGGGAGGGCAACCCCTGCCCGCCGTTGTTATGGTTACTTCGGCTTGATTTATGTTTTCCTAGTGACTAGTCGCTGCTTTACTTACTTCGTAATACCTTCTTATAAGTCCCTCCTCTCTCCCTCGATTGATTTGTTTGTTTATCTTTTCTCCTATCAAACAAAAAATATTTCATCAATTTCTTTCTGCTTCTAGCATACAATTTTTAACTATGTTTTAATATCCCATCGGAAAGTTATTAATCAATTGCAGCTAGTACCGAGACAAACAAACGAACAGATAGATAGATAGACTAAAAGGTGCAAGAAACAAGTGTTGCATTGTCATCCAGTTCTGAGCTTTATAATTTTTAAAAAGTCCATATTTAAAATTCCCATCAGGAAGTTAGTTTAAATCCCACCAAAAACATAAATTTGAAAAGGGGATGAAGTTCTTTACAAACGACGTTCGTGGTATCTTCGCCGATAGGGTGGAAAACCTAAACGAGCGCTAAGCTCCCATAGCTTTGTATATGTATAAATAAGACTAACGATCTACCTTGATGCCAAATTTAAAAAATCTAAATAACCTAAAAATGGCCTAGGTATTTGTTGAGAGAGTTCAGTAGTGATAACAATAACACTTTTCAGACCTTACTCAATAACTAGTCCCAATAGGTATTAATAGGTTTATTTTTTTGATTAAGTTTATTAACGAAATTTGAATTATATGTATACCTTAGTATTAGGTGAACTACAATTGTAGGTCAAAAATAGTTTTTGAATCGTGGGGGGCTTGAAAGTGGCTCTACACTCTGCCGTTGCATCACACTTTTGGTTTATATTCAGAACTGGCTGTCACACTATGCTTGACATAGGTATTCTATAATAGCAGGCAGTTCCGTTGCTCAAATGCGAGCGATTGAACTTGAGTTACTTGCGTACTATGAAATTCCGCTCTACGAAATTAAACTCTCAAGAAACTTACGATAAAAAATGTTTATAAATGTTGTATCAATCGTTGCTGTCCGTGTCGCATGGTAATGTGTTGAAGGAAAAGGCCAGAAAAGTCTTTGTTATCCGATAGATGGCGCAAAAAATAACTCAGATCTTTAATATCAATAGTTTAATTATCACAAGGATTTACAACGTTTTAGGAAATCAAGTCTGGCGACGTCAGAACCAAGCGTGGGAAAGACAAATTCTGACTACTAACTGTTTGCCTTTATTTTTAACGTTTTACTTACCACCATCATTATCATCATCATCATTACATTCATTCATCAGCCCCCCGACCCTCTCATATTGCCACAAAGCATGGTCCTGAGCCACCTGCATGCGTCGACTTCCTGCATCTTATACCAGGTCGTCACTCCATCTAGTCCACTATTATTTAACATGGCATATAATATTACCATTTCCTTTTTTTGATTTAAAATGACATTAATCATTATTTATCTATACAAATAAATAAAATTAAAGTGTCTGTTTGTAATGTAAAATACAAACAAATGTAAAATAACAGCTTTTTACTAAATGCATATGAAAGTATATACGGTACTTATAACAAAAACACAATTTTTAACATTTTCGTTTATTCTGTCTGTCTGTCTGTTTGTTCAGGGTAATCTCCGAAACGGCTGGACCAATTTCGACGTCACTGACAGATAGCTGATGTTATAAGGAGTAACTTAGGCTAATTATATTTTAGAAAAATAATTAGGGTTCCGCGCA
Source organism: Parnassius mnemosyne (assembly GCA_963668995.1). Lineage (NCBI taxonomy): Eukaryota > Metazoa > Arthropoda > Insecta > Lepidoptera > Papilionidae > Parnassius > Parnassius mnemosyne. Next base: position 6,830,559 of record CAVLGL010000024.1, on the reverse strand, counting down.
ACATAATTAAAACTCTAAATTACACGCGGGCGAAGTCGCGGGGTAAAATAGGCGGGTTCGTTACTATCTAACATTTTGAAAAATGTATTTTAGGGCTAGTTTATTATGGTGTCAATGTGTGATCAGTAAAAATACCACTACGTTTACGTACAAGTTTATTATAAACAAGTAAGGCCAGGTCAAGAGTACCCTAAACCGTAGAGCATGTATGAAAGGAATAATGAAAGTGGGCGAAGCAAAACAAGTATGTAAGGATCGTAGCAAGTGGAAAGAAGTGGTCTCTGCCTACCCCTACGGGAAAGAGGCGTGATTATATGAATTACGAGTATTAAGATTATCCATGGTATCATGATTAATGTCTTACTGTATGTCAGTCGATCTGTATATTTGAATTTTATTTAAGATCTGATTAATTAACAGCAATGCCGAGAAAAATATATAGAATAAAAAGAATGTTTTAATCATAAAAAGTACTCGAGCTCTGCGTAGCACTAACCTAGAGGGGGTAGGGAGGCGCAGTGACCCGGTTCGCTACGGCGTAGAGTGCACTGCCCGCGTAGCAGCGTAGACGACGTAGCGCTCAGTGATTATATTATTATGCGGGCGGTTCTCGTGCGGAAGTAGGTGTTGCTAGTTAGACCACTTTTATGCTTTCTCTAGCAATGTATTGTATTGTATATTGTGGACGCACTATTTATTTTACAGAATTCTATAAAACTCTTTGCCGTGTACACTACGAATTTTTGAAAACACCGTGTATTTAAATGCCATTAAAGTTCTGTGTCCTTGCAAGACTTGTCACTAGCCCCCTTTAAAAGTTTAAATCAAAATACGTACACAATCTAGCTATTACAATAATTTATTTATAGTTTGTTCATAATTGTGAAACTTCTGATAGCATAAATAGTAAATAAGAGAGTAGTGTGGTATCCGAATCTAATATATCGGCCAATAAATTCAGTAATTGACATTATCAGGCTGGAAGGAGGACGATATTTTGCGCCCGTTGCAGTTGGCGGCGAGCCAAGCCAAGGCATCAAAAACTAGTACTTGAGCTCCATAGCTTCAGGACAGTGCGTTGTTAACGTTCTAGTTTATAAGCTATGCCTTTATACGAAATGGCATTTAGTCTTAATTCTTTTAATGACTAATTAGCAGCTTATTTGAATATACTTAATAGAATCAATATAATTTATTAAGTCTAATCTTATACTTTTGGTATTTTCAACCTCTTGTCATTGATATTTGCTTTCATAAAAATAAAAATTGAGATTAACGCAAAACAAAACAGCCTTTACTAATCCATTGTTAGACATGCACTAGTTGGTTTTGATTTTGCGGTTGTATATTGAATTAAAATTAAAGCAATGTAGATGGGGGCTGTGCGATTTGAACACAAGTTATCATTTTTCTCAGCAGTAAAGTGTATAGTCACAAATGAAATAATTAAATTAAAGAATTCAGATGAAGTACTTAGTGTTTTATTGTAACCTCTATAGTACCCAAATTAATTCAACATAGTTCAATAATGCAACAAGATCAAACAATAAACAGTGAGGTAAATAGCAATTAAAAAATTAACAACCAATTATTCAGAAAATTCAAAACAGTTTATCAACCAAACAATTGTATTCGTTTGATAGTTCAGATTATTAGTGATCTTCGGTGGTACTTTACGCCGGATCACCTTCTGACCCTATATAAAGCGCAAGTCCGATCGTGCAGAGTACTGCTATCATGTATCAGCTGGTGTTCCAAAATACCATCTAGCATCGTTGGCGTTAGAGAGGCATGCTAAGAGGCGTATTGGTTACCTTAATTTAGTTGAAACTGATCTTGTTAATCTCGAGCACAGGCGCACAGTAGCCAACTTCTCGGTGTTCTACAGGATGCATTTCGAAGAGTGTGCATAGGAATTATACGCCTTAATTTCTACCTCCCCTTTTTACCATCGGGCTACCAAGCGGTCGGCGGGCCCCATTTTTGTAGATATTCCACGCATTTGTACCAAACGGTTTCTAAGCAAACTTTCGAAATGATTACAATTTGGGTGTTTTTAAGACAAGGGTGAATATGGTTCTGTTAAGCTGAGCCAGTTCGTTTTACCCATCTTTAACTACATCACCACCAAAATTATAATATAGTAAAAAGAAAGGATTAAAAAATCGGCCCTTAGTTAACTTAGGTATTTTAACTTTTGTATTCGATATATTATAAAATTTCCAGTGATATTTCTATGAAAATAGCACAATGGTTGTCACGGTAAAAAACTTCAATTATAATGGTACTAATATACAGGTCAACGACCTGAGATTGAAGAGACCCCCCCCCCACACCTCCACTCAAACAGGCTGTGTCCGCTTTCCTTTTATTAGTGTCTTTAATATAATTTAAAAAGTCGATTACGCCTACGTAAATATAATATTAAACTTTAATTTTCGTAAAAGAAAATATTAATATTTTAAAACTTTGGTGATGAACGAAGCACGCTTATTATTTCATTCCATAGGCTTTTCGGCTTGAGAAAACAATCGTGATATTGATTGAGGGGTCGTAAGTACCCGAGCGTAACTCCGCGGAGACTGCATGCCACTCCGCCACGTTTTTGCCGCATTGGGGTCGCATGAATGGGACGCGACGATGTTCGGTGCACAGGTTCGAGCGAGACAGACGACGTAGAGGCGACCGCCACGTGGCACAGACTAATTCAACTCGAACTTTGTACTATTTAGTTACTGATTTTCGGTTTGATATTTTTACAAAAGGAAAATAGGAAGGTAAATGCTTAAAAAAGCTTTAGTTAAGTATTTACCTTTAATGTTTATGTTATACTGAACAGTCTAAAATTCATATCGTATTTAATTCGTAATCTACGAAACCTCTACTAACGTAACTTACGTATGACTCGAAACACAGACATATGTCGAATAACGCGCTAACGTGGCGTCGCTCCGCACCACGCGGCATTTACGGCGTAGATCTAATGTAGCTAACTGGGTGCGACTCGCCTCGTCACCGCCGAACCATGGTCGAATACACAAATGACCTTCGGCGTCGCCGTACAATGCCACGGAGCGAACCCTAACTTACTTAAAGGGCCTTGAGCTTTATATATACATAGTACCAACGATTGCTCTTTATATTATATTATACTTAACACATTTTTTTTTCGTTTCAGGTTGCAAGATCAAGGCTCTTCGTGCAAAAACCAACACGTACATTAAGACGCCTGTGCGCGGCGAAGAACCTGTGTTCGTAGTGACAGGACGCAAGGAGGACGTAGCGCGTGCCAAGCGCGAGATTCTATCGGCAGCGGAGCATTTCTCTCAGATCCGCGCGTCGCGCAAATGCGGCGCTGCGCCACCGCCACCTGCCGGTGCGCCTGGCCACGTGACGGCGCAGGTGCGCGTACCCTATCGGGTCGTGGGACTTGTCGTCGGTCCCAAAGGCGCCACTATCAAGCGCATCCAGCACACAACACACACGTACATCGTGACGCCGTCACGCGAGCGCGAGCCCGTATTCGAAGTGACGGGACTTCCTGAGAGTGTGGAGGCTGCACGTAAAGAGATCGAGGCGCACATCGCTCTGCGCACCGGCGCGGCGGGTGGCGGCACGGGCACGGGCACCGGGGAGGGCGAGCCGCTCGCACAGCTGTACCGCGCCGCAGGATTGGCTTCTTTGCTGCGCCCCGAGCCCGAAGCCGCGTTCTCGTCTGCCGGCTCTTGCTCGTCAGGCGGTTCGTCGGCGCGTCTCGGCGATTTACTTGGAATCTGGTCGTCGACGGAGCGCGACGAAGGGCTGGGCGAGTCGCCGTCGTTCGAGTCGCCGGGCGCGGGCGGCGTGTGGGCGTGGGGCCCGCCGCGGCCGTCGCCCGCCGCGTCGCCGGCGCGCGCGTGCGCCGTGTGCGGCGAGCGCGGCGTGGCGGCGGCGCTGGTGCCGTGCGGCCACAACCTGTACTGCCTGGAGTGCGCGCAGCGGCTGGCGGCGGCGGCGGCGCCGTGCCCCGCGTGCGCCGCGCCCGCGCACCAAGCGATCCGCATCCTGTCGTAAGCCGCGCCGCGCTCCCCGCGCCACGCCGGCCGCGGACGCACCTTTTTTACTTAAATCGTTACGGAAATATTAAAAAGTATAAGTCGCGTAATCGAAATCCTGGTGCCAAAAGTCGGCGCCCCGCCGGCACGGCCCGTCCGCCGCGCCGCACCTAACGTAAGTCGGCAGAGTTACTCACGATATATTTTCTTATTATGAACGTTTTTTATTAGGTCGTCGAGCGCCCGCAGCGCTCGCCGCCGCAGAGTCGAGGTATGTTACGATAGAATTTCGAAAAAAAATACATAAAATTTAAAAAAAGTTGTATAATTATTATTATTGATAGCGTAAATGAGAAATCGAAAATTTATAAAGCTTACCTAACGTAGTAGCGTAAAGTATTAAGATATCGTAATAATATTATAATAATAGGCGAGAGACGGGCGGCGCGGGGAGCGGGCGTCGCGGCGTTCTCCGTTCGGTTGTTAGGGGCCGCCGCGCGACTAGCTAATGTTTGTAGGAAATGTGCGAGCGGCCGTTCGCGGCCCGCCGCGCCGCGCCGTACCGCGCTGCACCGCGCCGGACCGTGTCGGACCGTGTCGGACCGCTACCGTGCCGCACCGTGCCGCACCGCACCGCACCGCACCGCACCGCGCCGTGCCGCGCCGGACCGCGCAGCGCCGCACCGCGACGCGCCGCTCGCGACCGCCGCCCGCGCCGCTCCCTCGCGCGCCATGCTCACATTATTTTGATTATACGACTATTCGCTTAAATGATATTATACATACGTACACACTATGATTATGATAATATTAATATAATGTTTGTTTTAAGTGTGTTTTAATGTTTAGATTTTTATTGTAATGTTTTTATGAATGATTTTTATCTGTATGATTATTATTATTGATTATTATTTTATGTGTTGACGATGTTTTTTTGTGATGTGCGCCGGCGCCACCGCGCCCGATTAGCTCGAGTGGTAGTTAGGACAAACTAGTTGACATGACGGGGACGTTTAGGGAATGGTTATAGGAAATAGGGCGCGGAGGACGCAGGCGCTAGCCGAGGCTGCCGCGGGCTGTTTAGTGGTTATGATACCGAGTAATAAATTTAAAGTAATAAATGATAAAGAAATAATACGATTCATTCATTATTATTATTATACTATAGTAGTCTGTAGCACGACATTGACTAACCATTACCTATTGATACTTATTAAGTATTATTATTATTATTATTATATTGAATAAATTTAAAGAATGCATAATTATATTTCATAGGAATCATTATTCTGTATAACTCTAGTTAAATATAACGATAATAAATATTATTGTATATGTATCGGACGACATTGTTGTTTGGTTTGACGGGGGGCGGATTTTATGCATTGATATTTTTTTATTTTTTTACCGTTATTAGTTTTTGACTTACTCATGTTAAGATACGCGAGGATGAAAACTGCCTATTAGATTATATTTTAAAAAATAATGGTTGCGTAAAATCAGCCCCCGACGTACGTAGATCCAGTGATTTTTATAAGTTTATTTTCATAATAAAATGGGTAGACGCTTTAGGTTCAAATAACGTTGTGAAAATTTGTGAAATTTTGTAGACTACATATCTTATTATAAATCTAATATAAACTATAACTTTCGAACAAACTCTTTTATTTTTCTCAACTTCCTTATGCGCAGCCTCTCTGCATGTACCTCAAAAGTGAACCAAGTGACCCACGACATACAATATATATACAAATTTAATAAATAATGATTACTTTGTTTGAGATAAAACACATCTAGAAGAATTAAAATTATGACGACTACGTCAGAACAAACTACTGAAGAGTTGATATACGTAAGACATCATCATCATCTTTACAGCCCTTCACAAGTCCATTGCTGAATAAAGGAAAGTTGCAAATTTACTCAAGGAATACAAGATGTACTCATCATTACAGCCCTTCACAAGTTCACTGCTGAACATAGGCCTCCCCCAAGGAATACCACAAAACATGGTCCTAAGTCACCCGCATACATTGACTTCCTACATGTCTTTCCAGATAGCCACTTCATCTAGTGGCGGGCCGCCATTACTTACAAACAATACTCCCATTTCCTTAGTTTTTTGTTTGAAATAAGATTAAGAAATAGTCACAGATTATATATATATATATAGATTATATATAAATTCCCCCATGGAATATCGCAATACACGATCACCACTGCTAAAATATAATTAAAAAGCTAAACATGATGAAATAAATAAATTAACACTAAACTGACGGGAGCTCACGGCGGGTTACACCCAAGGGTCGAGGGCTAGGAAAATAATAGAACCCTCCAGACGATGCGAGAAGTATCGAGGTACACCACACAGTCACCTGCATCCATCGACTTCCTGCTTGTCTTACCAGATCGTCACTTACAGTCGGCGGCGCCCTACGCTTCGTTAATTGGTAAGAGGTTACCAGACGAGAAACTTTAACCTTGGAAGAAAGATATATTGTACTTGAAAATGATTAAAGTAACATATCTACAGAGTCTATAGTCTACAGCTCTCGTCCGTAGGTCTATAAGTAGGGAAGCCCCAGTCCCAAAACTTGGTGGCACATTACATAGTACATACCCTTCCAATATTTTTGATATTTGAGACGTTAAAGTTTCCTCACGATGTTCTTTTTCACCGACGAGCACATGATAAATCAGTATCAACTTAAATTGTGATTAACAATTTCTGAGGTGCCGGTGGGAGTCAACGTTTTTACTGATAACGAGGCATCCCATCTTCGTGGCAAGGTTTAAAACAACGTACCTGAGATTTGATTCTTAATCGAGGATATGATATATGATAATGTAGGATAATAGATATATAAAAATGGAGATAAAGTTACACGTGGTAGAGCCATGCTGCAGCTATATTAGTAGTATATCTGTAGCACGAATGGTTCGGCTCGACCGGGGAAGAAATACTCTCACAGAATACCAGCATAAGCAGCTTAGCACTGATGATAACGTAGTTGTCTGGGCCTCAGCATCCACTTATATATTTCACCTGTACGGGTACATTATTGTCATCAAGTTGTATTAAATTGAATTAAGAACATTCCAAAAGTTTACTTTAGTAAGTTATGCTAGCTGTCTTATCATTTCAGCTACGTTACTTATCTTTCTCTTAATAAAAATGAAATTAAAATGAAACTTACGGTTCACCTGACAACAAAAACAAACAAAGAAGGTTAAAGGTTTTTTTTTATAGAATATGGATGACCAACGAGCACACAGTCTACCTGATGGTAATTACATAGTTGCTGTGGCTCATAGACATCTACATCCATCCTCAACTACGAATCAAAATGCAGATGCGTTGTCACCCGTGAGGTCTAAGATAGAATGAATCATTTCCAGTAAAAAGGGTGTCCGGTTCTCTACACTTACCATACAAAACAGCAGCGTTAAGCTGGTATTTTACGCTGGTATTCTGTGAGAGCGCGGTCCTTCACCTGCCGAGCCGACTCATGCTACAACTATACTACTAACAGAGCCACGCTACAGCTATAGCAGAGCCATGCTACAGCTATAGCAGAGACATACTACAGCTATAGCAGAGCCATGCTACAGCTATAGCAGGGCCATGCTACAGCTATAGCAGAGCCATGCTAAAGCTATAGCAGGGCCATGCTACAGCTATAGCAGAGCCATGCTAAAGCTATAGCAGTAGCATGGCTCTACCACGTAAAAAGGTGCGTTGTCACCTATTGAGGACTGAAATGAAATGCCTCACAAATTATACTGGCTCTCTATAATCTTCAGACCTGAACACAGCAATGCAAGCACTGTCATTTGGTGGCAGAAATATGTAAGAGAATGGCAACCACCCAGATGGACTCTAAGGCAGAAGAAGAGGACAATGACCTAGTAAAAAATCTTTCAGAACAGTACGACGTCTTGAAATGAACTCTTCAACTTACATTACACCCTTATTTTATTGGTCACCCTTATCCAAAAAAAAAACATGAAATTTCAATTAAAATGATTACATTTTTACGTGGTAGAGCCATGCTGCAGCTATATTAGTAGTATATTTGTAGCACGAATGGGTCGGCTCGACCGGGGAAGGACCACGTTCTCACAGAATACCAGCGTCAAATAGCAGCTCAACACTGCTGTGTTTCGTATGGTGAGTGTAGAGAACCGGAGACCCTTTTTACTGGAAACGAGGCATTCCATCTCAGTCCTCACGGGTGGCAACGCATCTGCATTTTGATTCGCAAACGAGGACAAATGTAGATGTCTATGGGCCACAGCAACCACTTACCATCAGGTGGACTGTGTGCTCGTTTGTCACACTATACTATAAAAAAAAAACATTATTTGAAAATAATACTGTTCTAAACGTAACGCTGTAGACTGTAATTATGGACAAATAACGTCCCTAGGAGTTGATGAGAAGGAACAGTAATGAAGATTAAAATAACAGGTATTTTTGATACCTGTTATTTTAATCTTTTGGATGGAGGATTTTCTACTATAAACAGGGCCGTCTTAGGCCATGCAGGGGTTCTAGCGCACAAAAAGTTTGGTTACCTTAAGTAAAAACAAAATCTGAAAAACTGTTGATGCTGCAGGACATCCCTTTAAAATAAGGGGAAAGCCCTTATTTTTGAGCGCAGTGCTCGAAAATCTATAAAATTTTTGTTTTCTTGGTTTTTATTTTTTGAAAATCCTTCAAACGGCTCGACCGATTGACTTGAAAATCTAATCTGCTTGAAGTCTCAATGAACACTTCGGAACGCCGCCCATCTCGATCGGTTAATTCATTCTAAAGATATGGTACGACAAAATTTTATTTACATACATACATACACACGGCCGGACGTCCAGGCGGGAATAGTCGGAACGGCTTTCTAGGACCTCAAAACGTGGAGATCTGATGAAAACTCGCATTCTCAAAATCGTAACGAAATCTATAACTTCCTACTTTTGTAAATTATTAATTTTCAAAGCGGAAAGTTAGAAATAATTATGCGTGTAGTTGTGTACACGCGTACGAAGTGAAACCTCTCTACGACATATCATTCTTCTTTTATTTTAGTACACAATGCAGCCACGGCGTTGAAACGTTTCAAGAAAACGTGAAGTTTTAGATTTTTCTCCACTACGTCGATAAAGTAATTAAACTCATCAACATAACGAAAACATCTAAATATACTTTTAATTAATGAAAGGCAATATGCAAGAAACAAATGTGTTTTAATTGTATTAATAATATTAAGACATGTGATGTATTTCGGCATTTCCGTGTCAGTCCTTGGGCTCTGGGCTCTTAGGGTAAAGACAGAACTGTTTGTTTATAAACCACACCTAAACTTAGATTATTTCTCTTATTTATCACGTTAGGATAACAATGAGCTGGTTCTTCGTCTGATATTATATTAGGTCAGTGCATTTTCTACCTTAAGCACTAAGACTGTCCCATGACATGCTATTTAATAAAAACGGAGTACTATATAAATGTGTGTGCAATGATATAAATAATGATATACGGTTATTGCAGTTTTTGAAAATACGAGTAAATAAGAATTCTACTTACTGACTGTACTGAATGTTTGTGTATTCATCATCATCATTATCATCATCATCATCATCATCATTATCATCATCATCATTACAGCCTTTGATAAGTCCACTGCTGAACATAGGCCTCCCCCAAGGAATGCCACAAAGCACGGTCCTGAGCCACCTGCATCCATCGACTTCCTGCATGTCTTACCAGGTCGTCACTCCATCTCGTGGGGGGTCGCCCTACACTTCGCCTACCGGCACGAGGCTGCCACTCGAGAACCTTTCTTCCCCATCGGTTGTCGGTTCTTCGAGCTATATGGCCGGCCCACTGCCACTTCAGCTTACTAATCCGTTGGGCTATGTCGGTCACTCTGGTTCTACTGCGGATATCCTCATTTCTAAGTTTATCACGCAGAGAAAGTTTGTGTATTAGAAAAGTAAAAAAGTAAAAAAATTATTTATAAAAGATTACCCAAAGGCATATAGGATAAAATATGTGTAGGATTAAAAAAATAAAGTAATAAGTAACAAACACAGTTAATCGAAGTTTAATTTAAAAAAAAAACATTCACAAAAAGGAATTCTATGCTTTCTGAACTATAATATAAGAGCAGGATACACCGTTCTACTGCTGCATTGCAGGTTGGCAGATTTAAATATTAACTTTTTAGATGTAGGTCCTCACAAGGTTTCGCTTAAGAAGATGAAAGGATAAATTTTCAATGCGATATTTTTCAACTGTAGTCGTACTGATACAAGTCGAATGACAAGGAATTTTTTTTCGGAATATCCATTGTCTAATTAGTTTTGTTAGTTTTGTTGCGTCTTTCGTAATGTGTGCAGCACCCGTAAAGTTACAGCCTATATATATATATATATATATATATATATATATATATATATATATATATATATATATATATATATATATAGCCTCCACTGCTGGGCACAGGCCTTGCCGCGCTATTCTAATGCGTGTTGGCGGACTGAGCATTCATTTTATTCTATTTTATTTGTCACAAATGCAGGTATCGCCACGATATTCACGTACCGCCGGGCACGTACTGTGCCCGGGGTAAAGTAAATAATCGAGCGTGCCAGTGGGGATCGAACCTGAGTTGCTTGTCTACTGTGAAATTTAGGGCAAGCGTTTATACCCTGAGCTATCACGGGTCTTTGCGTACACCAAATGAGTGGAAGAATTTGCCAGCGTCTCTCTTTTCGTCCGATTACAATGTGGGTGTATATAAAACATGGATAGCCTTTTGTTGCGCTAAGACTGCAATTTACCATCTAGTTCTTATCACTACCTACCAGTGGCTTAGCAAAGATGGTATAGTTAAACTTCTAATAAGAAGGAAAATCTTAATTCAGAACATAATTATCAGGAAAACGATGCTGCCCATCTCTTGTTTCGGTTTCCGCGGCAGAGGGACTCTTACGAAGCCCACGTGACGAATAATGACCACAACTTATTATTATCGTAACTATTTATTTATTTACTGTGGTCGCTTTTTAATTTTTGGTCTGAGAAATATCAAGAGTTCAAGGTTAAAGATAAAGATATTTTATTTTGCAAATATGGGTACAGTACATGGTAGGTATATAGGTAGTAAGTTCAGCCATATTTTACCAGTAGGCATGCAAAAAATACAGAATTATAAACTAAATCAGCAATACTAATAATAGCACAAAACCGAACATAATTCTGATTGTTAACCTTACACAGTCTTAATCTCAAACGAAAAATTGTTTTCAGTCACAACAGTTACAACTAGAATGTCGTTTAAATAGGTACATCAAAATATCCACCCCCTACTTAGATGGGACTACCATTGATGTATAACTTTAATAAAAATTCAATTAAATCGGTTCAACAGTTTCCGATCAGTGAACATAAATAAAAAAAAAACATACGCGTCGAATAAAGAGCTCTCTCGTTTTTGAACTCGATTATAAACTAGTTTTTACTTCCCAAAAAAGAAAATTAGAAAATAGCTATTTCCATTTCCCTTTGTACAATATCCAACAATTATTTTCTGTTTTCTTTTTAAAAAACTAGTTTTAACGCCTAAAACACAATAATTGTTGCGATGTTGTTAAATTTTGATTTATTTAAAATGTTTTTAACGAAAGTTTATCGACCAAATTGGCGATATATTGAAAATGGGCCAAGTCAAGAGTACCTTTAACCGACGAGCGTGTATGCGTAGGTATATGAATGTGGAGGAAGCGAGAGAGGTGTGTCAGGATCGTGCCAAATGGAAGTCCAAAGTCTCTGCCTACCCCTCTGGGTGACAGGCGTGAGTGTTTATATATATATATTTTAACGTGATAGAGCGATTATGCTTGCAGCACGAATAGGTCGGCTCGACCGGAGAAAGACCGTGCTCTCATAGAATACCGGAATAAAATAGCAGCTCAATGCAGCTGTTTCGTGAGTTCAGTGAAGCGGAGATCCTTTTTACAGGAAACGAGGTGATTCTATCTTAGTCCTAAGTAATGATAACGTATTTGCATCCGCATTTTGATTCTTATTAGATGTCCACAGCATCCACTTAACATCAGGTGGACTGCTTTTTTTTATAGGATAGTGTGACAAACGCGCACACAGTCCACCTGATGGTAAGTGGTTGCTGTGGCCCATAGACATCTACATTTATTCTCGATTATGAATCAAAATGCAGATGCGTTGTCACCCGTGAGAACTAAGATGGAATGCCTCGTTTCCAGTAAAAAGGGTCTCCGGTTCTCTACACTCACCATAGGAAACACAGAAGCATTAAGCTGCTATTTTACGCTGGTATTCCGTGAGAGCGTGGTCCTTCCCCGGTGGAGCACTCATTCGTGTTACAACTATACCAGTAATATAGCTGCAGCATGGCTCTATCACTGCTGCCACGGTTATTCTATAAAATAATTCATTGCATTGTGTCTTTTGCTACACGATTTTCCTTGGGTCGTGTAACCGGCGTAAACTTTGATCATAATGCTTTGGAAGCGAACCAATGCTGTGTTACTCGATAATAAACTGAGCAATAATATATTGCCCCTGAATTAACTAAGCCATGGATTGTTACTCAGACTAAAGCCTACTGCCAGTGGACTGTACTCGTTTACCACTCATTATCTTCATCACAGCCCAGCACAAGTCCACCACTGAATATAGGAATGCCACGAAGCACGGGCCAGCATCCACCAACTTCCTCTCTAACCAGGTCGTCACTCCATCTAATGGGGACAGCGCTACCCTTCATGTACCGGTACGAGGCTGCCACTCGAGAACCTTTCTCCCCCATTGCTTATCGGTTCTTCGAGCTATATGGCTGGCCCATTGCCACTTAAGGCTGGATATTCCAAGCGCATTAGATATTTGCATTATACAAGCGGTCGTTGGAAAGATCGAGTCGGGTTGCGCATATGATCGTGTTTTTACAAAATAATCACAAAAATATTGTTCTAAAGTTATAAACAAATAAGTACATGACGGCACCTGCACCGTTGTAGGTGCGGTGGCGTCGGTCTGGCTAGACAGAATTCTTGTAAACAACACGTGTACCGCACACCTGCGGCATTGCACCTGCGTTGCCACCCGTCCTGCTTGTATAAAACGGACGGAGCGGCCGTCGTTAAGACAGTCTTGGCTCTGACGTGGAACGGTGCACTTGTCGTATTCCGTTACTAGTTTATCCTCGACTCGTTGGATAATTAATTCGTGTAAACGAATTATTAATTATTCCTAACTACAAGATCAGTCTTTGTACTATACCCACTATACGTCCTACATCAGAAGTGGGATAAAGTCCCCATTTTTGCCCACATACAATCTTCGAATAGTATGAGGATTATTACATTTGTGAAAGACTATAATGCATTCTGCATTGATGATTCTATTTTTATGTTAAATACCGTAATGAAATTTGCTGTCCTACTTACGATATTGTCGTGTCATTAAAGTGTAGAGAAAAGATAAAGTGAAATTATTTAAGTCAAAAGTTAAATCTTTTTGAATAAAACTAATTTTACGGATTTTATCGCGTATATTAACTTATTTTACTTTCCCGACGTTTCAAGCACTTTACAGCACCCATGGTCACGGGGGGGACTGAGGTGTATACACCTCAGTCCCCCCCGTGACCATGTTTTTAGTGTGTAATTAGTTTTATTCAAATGTGTAGTGTTCGCGTAAATATAAGAAATCATTAAATCTTTTTATTCAATTTATAATAGAAAGTACCCGCAAGTAATTTCATTATTTCTTAACGTACCCAAATATGATAACAAATGTCGAAAGAAATGTTGGAGATATTCTGAATGAGTTATAGTTTGCATTCAGTGGAAGTTAAACTTGCTCAAGTAATGTTATAATTTGATACACGAGGTGTGATTTACATGGCCTAGTTTTAAAGTTCAAAATGTTTAAACGATGTACCGAAAAAAAAGAACATGATTACTTCAACGTGCTATGACTTAAAAACACTAAGTAGTATTTTTGTGATCTAATGTGATGATAAGTGTTACAGTTTACTCCGAGCATTACGTAGTCGACAAACTTGGAATGGTTTAGTGGAAAGCGTGGAGCTGTAGCGCTCGCTTTTGAGTATGCTGTCGGCTTATGACGCCGCGGACTTATTATTTGTCGCTGCTACTGATCACCATTAGATACATGAGGAAAGTAAATTTATCCTAAACATTGGCTCAGAAACTATTTTGTAAGAATGAGTGTTTACATTTTTAATTGGTTGCGAAAAATGCCGGAAAACCGAAGTATAACTGATGAAAGTGAAGTAGAGCCAATTAGTTCTGACATTGAAGAGAGTATTTAAGTTTACATGAGGACCGGACCATACCAGAGGTTGTCGTGTAGCCGCAGCTCAGTATTTGGTGCCCTAGAAAGGCGAATGGTGTACCAAGAGTAGTGCTGCATTTCTTGAAATCAAGTTCCGACTGAGTATTTTTAATGTTTTCTTTTATATGTTACAGTAGCGCGTGTGATGTGATTACAAGTGCGTGAGTGTGTGCCTTGCTGGTCGTAACGGACTGCCAGGTCCAGCAGCAACATGGCCTGGTTTCGGCAGATGCGTATGCGCGTATACGCATGCGCCATCCCGGAGCGCGCGTATGCTGTACATGGCGATGCCTAGGAAGTCGTGTACTCTGTATGCGTGGGAGTCACACTGTGTGCGCGGAAGTCGTATGCTGTGTGCACGGTAATGTTTTCTGAACATGTATTAGGCTCTGTCCTGGCAGGCGCTGTCCTGGTTCACGTTTTTAATGTGGTTCACGTAGTTAACGTGGGAACTCGCAAGTTCAAGTAAGAGTATGTGTCAGATACTTCGTATGAAGACCTATGTTTACTTGTGAAAGCGAAGTGCTTTATTATAGTCCAAGGTATGAGAACGTATTTCTGTTTTAGGGCCTCGTATGTGTGATAGATGAGAGAACAGGCAACTGTGTATGTTGTCCTTATAGTAAACAATTTGTTTTTCACGCAGATCATGATGACTACAACCCCGACAATGCTTGTAAACCCTCAGGTGCTCCTGCTGCTCTCGTTTTGTTGTAATTTGATAGTTCACGCGAAACATGATTATCATTTGCTATATTTTGAAGTTCAAAACTTTTAAGGGTTGTACTACAATAAAGGATTAACTTTAACACGTTATGAATTAAAAATAATAAGTGACATTTTTGTGTTCTAATGTGTTGACCAGTGTTGCAGTTTGCTCCGAATATTGTGTTGTTGACAAGATTGGGGTTCGATTTCGAGGGATTCGTAGAAGTCTCTACAACAATGATCAATGAGGAAGACGTTGTGATGGCTAATCGAACATGGTCAGGTACGGCCGAGCGCTAGTAAGATTGAGCCTACACCGCTACAGTCTGTAACTTATCGGCAGATCTTACGGCAAGGCAATTCAAGCGGCCGCCGAACACATGGCCTTTGGTGCTGTAAATGAACGTCTGAGGCTTGGTCAGCTTTCGTAGATTTTGCGCAGTTACCTCCTTCCCTTTGAAATATGTGATGGTATCCGTCTCTACACATAGTTTCCGTTTATTGCAATGTTTTCAAATGTACGTACAGTTGCCGTTTCTTAAGAGAATTTGTGATGAATTTTGGAAGCTCGGAATTCCAAGGTTCGCAATACATTTATCTCGATTTCTTTTAATTTTGCAAAGCAGTACGACGATTCGCTAGCGCTAATACGGCGCGACGGCTCGCTGGCGCGAATTATGGCACGGACGCAGCAGAACGGAAAGCTGAAGTGCGTTTGCCTGGAGGTAGCCATATCGGCGCGTTCATGATTTAAATGAAGTCTGGGATGGTCGACCGTTGTAATATTTAACAAGAGTAAATATCTGTTAGCAGGTGGTGATAACTGATAGACCGTATGCTGTTCACTGTCAACCACACGAGTACGCGTCACAGGTAGCCTTGTCTGTGCGTCTAGAAAATACAGAGACGTTGCAACACTCTAGCGAAGTAATCATTCTAGTACAGAAAAGGAAGATGGAGTTGCAGGGAGGCTGGTTTGTGCTGCTCTAGGATATGTGTAGAGTTGCTGTTGGCTTAGATACTTAAGTGTTATCGTGTCACTACGTCCGTCACGATACATTTTTGTGTGATTGTGACGGGGACATGTTTGCGGTATGGTTGGTCTGTAACTGTTCTATACTGTATTGAAAAAAAAGAGAGTAAGAAAAAAAATGTGGTTCTTACTATCATTGCAGGGCGTTTGCCGGTCCAATGATATAGCTAAAGGGAATAGTGATTCCGGACTAGCATAAATAGTACTTGAAAAAAAGCGTAAGAAAAAAAATAGTTCTTACTATCATTGCAGGGCTTTGTGCCGGTCCAATGATATGGCTATAGGGAATAGTTATTCCGGACTAGCGAAAACAGTACTTGAAAAAAAAAAGAGAGAAAATAGAAAAAGCTACAGACTAATCATTCCGATCAAACATAAAGATGATTAAAGTTTTGTAGGGCTTACTGCCGGAACAAAACAGACTGTCACCCAAGTCTGAAGGGTCAATATAGACCGGACCAGACGCTGTTATGTCAGGATAGTCGAACGATGTTTTTTTGTCTACAGATAACTAAAATTGTGATGGAGCGCGTGCGAGGACGCACGCATGTCAGTATAGCCGTGACGGCACCTGCACCGTTGTAGGTGCGGTGGCGTCGGTCTGGCTAGACAGAATTCTTGTAAACGACACGTGTACCGCACACCTGCGGCATTGCACCTGCGTTGCCACCCGTCCTGCTTGTATAAAACGGATGGAGCGGCCGTCGTTAAGACAGTCTTGGCTCTGACGTGGAACGGTGCACTTGTCGTATTCCGTTACTAGTTTATCCTCGACTCGTTGGATAATTAATTCGTGTAAACGAATTATTAATTATTCCTAACTACAAGATCAGTCTTTGTACTATACCCACTATACGTCCTACATACACATTGACAAATAAATACACAAACAAAATCTTAACTATAGTCTATATAAGATTCATAAAACTATAGCTATTTTACAATTTATTTTATTTCCTAAATATTATTTACGTAGCAAAAGAGGTGTGCGCGCAAAAATTTGGTGCAAGTCTCACTTTGGCATCGTCCCGCGGGATACTGTCAAGCGACGTGCGGATCGAAAATCACTTGTATAATCGATAATTTTTTTTAAATGAATGTGATGAAAAGAATAACGATTAGCTGGAATTGATTCCCAAAATAAATTACCTATATATTGATATTTATTTTATAGAAAAATGAGTATCAGTACTTGTTTAAAATGAAATTTGGTTTGTAAAAGAACTGCAAATCGAACGTAGTACGGTAATTTTTTCAATCGAGAAAATTGTATTGTATCGTGTATTGACCGAGTGGTAGTTTTTAAAAGCACCCACTTTAAAAAACAAAGACAATAAAAACATGTAAACAAACAAAGACAATAAAACAAACAGTGTCTTGGAACACTCGGTTGGAACGAAGTTCCTTTCGTAGTATATTATTATTGATAAACGTATAACATAACATAACATAATTTATCGTAAAGTAAATATAATAATAATATCCTGCTAATCTAGTGTATAAAAAAGTAACATGTGTGTATTCGTGTTTATTTGTTTGTTACCGTTGAACAGTGTGTGCTGTTACTGATTTTATTAGTGCGCATGTTTATGAATTTGTGTATGAGACTTGTTAAAAGTGCATATTGCCTGAGGGAACAGATGCAATCATTTAATGTTAAAGTGTAAAATTAAGTGTATACCAATTGATACTCACTATTACGACCGTAGTATGTTATACATTAGTAATTAAAGGAAACCTGTTATTGGCTTTATTATAAGAATAATATTGTTTAATGTAAACTATTTAGAATGCTGTTGGTATCGAAATAAATGAATAAATATTATTGATTAACCAATACAAATAAATGAATTAGTAGCGTCTATTAAAATGAAGCGTCATTTAAAATAAAATATTTCTTTCATGGCCACATAAGAAAAGTGCGAGGGGGATGGATATTATTCCATCTCGCTTTCTTATAGCCGCCAAGCCCGTCTACAGTACGTCAGAAAGGGTCGTGACGGAAAAATCTTAAACTTTTTCTCGCCTAGCCCCCATCCGCCAAATCTGTACCGTCCGACAAGGAACCTCGTTCCAAAAAGGCGTTGATGAACCCGAAAATTGACCTTAAACAAAGATTCACATAAAGCACTGTATCCATTTATTTTTAACATGAAACTTAATGAAGATATGATTCTTTGCAATTTCATTCTTTATTCTTAATCATTTAAAATTAGACAACCGACTTCAGTATAAATTATTAAGAATAACTCAAATACATGGTCAGACCTTGATCAAATTGACCACATGTGAAGCACCAACTTTAAAATAAAAAAAAAAATTATTGAAATCGGTACACCCCATTGATATACAAAGAATTCACCCAGTAAAAAGTTATGAGATAACACACATAAAAAAAACATACAGTCAAATGGAGTACCTTCGCCTGTTTGAAGACGCTAGAAAATACATTAATGCTACCGTTCTTTAGCGTGAAATGTACCTAAATTAAAAACTTTGAACTTGAACGTGTTGCCTTAAGCCCTCTTTATTACTCTTTTAACATTGTTTCCATACACTTTATTAATATAATAAGCACCTACTAAACTAAGTGGATACAACTCAGCATCCTTCCACACAGGATGTTCCCTGTAACCTTATAGTATGTTCTAACAAACTTAAGTTCAAACATGTTACAGTGATATACCACCTTCCTACCATAGTCATAAGGTTAAAAATTAAATAAAGGATGGTTGGATTTGGGCATAATAGATTTTGTTTTTGTTAATAGCTACCTTCCAGATAGTGGCACATCTGTCGCATCTGTCGCACCGTATCGCGTCCTCGCCGCTCCTTGAACACGATCACACGTTTTTCACATATCCGAACGTGGTATCCGATCTATTTTGGGGGGCAGGTGTATTGTATCCTGCCGGATGGTTATTAGGTGTGTTTATGCACGCTACTCCACAGAACTCCCATACTTTGTACGTGGTAGAGCCACGCTGCAGCTATGTTATGGTTGTAGCACGAATGGGTCGCCTCGACCGGCCCTCTTAGAATACGAATAAAATAGCAACTGTTAACTAATCACTCATTTACTGTACATAAGTCCGTAGCGCAGTGGCTTAGCATTGCGTTGCGGCGCTGAGGACTACGGGTTCGAATCCTGCACGGAACAATTTTTTGTATGGCCTAGAAATAATTGTTCCGTATCTGGATGTTTGTCCTTGTGCAATTTATGTTTGTAAATTGCACCCACGATACACCAGAAAATTCTAGTTTAAGAGTAACTTTTTTCTAAACAGAAACAGAATTTTGTTTATTCAATGTAGATTATAAATAATACTTATTGAAAGTCACTCTTTTGTTTAATTCCCACTGGTTCTAAGAAAAATCCTCTGTCCTGGGAAGAATCAGCAAGAAACCCAGCGGCACTTTTTTTTAAATAACAGCTTACAATCATGTATGTTACACAATCAACAACACAACAAATTAGAAATAGCTTGGTAGCGATCACCGCATTTCCAGGGGTTATTATCATCCATAAATTCTTTAATATTATCATAACCCTTTTTATACAAACTTAGTTTAATAAAGTTTTTAAACTATAATCAGGTCAAATTTTGTATATTTTCTGGAATTTTGTTGTAAAAGCGTATACATCGCCCCAAGAATGAATTACTGACTCGATTGAGTCGAGTAACAGGTACTACTAGCTTGTGTCCCTTCCTAGTATTTACAAAATGAATATCACTTATTTTTGTAAAACTACTTTTATTTTTGTGTACGTGTGAATACGTACTTATTTTCATAAATGTATTGAGAGGCCAGTGTTAATATAATAATTTTCTTAAATTTTTGTCGCAGCGACTCTTTAGGCTTTAAATCATAAATTGCTCTTATGGCCCTCTTCTGTAAAACAAATATAATTTTAGTGTCAGCTGCGTGTCCCCATAGCAAAATACCATACGACATTATGCTATGGAAATAGCTAAAGTAAACTAGTCTAGCTGTTTCAAAACTGGTTAGACTTCTTATCTTTTTTACAGCATATGCTGCAGAACTAAGTCTGCTTGCAAATTTTGATATATAATTGTTAATAATCTGGATATACTAAAAGTTTTTAATCGAATAAATTGAAAGTTATTCACTCAGCTGTAAAATCAAATGATAATTAGTTAAGCTGAAGGCGATTGTTTTTAAAATTACTAACGAACTTTTAACATTAAAGATTTATTTAAAGTTAAAAGTTCGTTAGTTACAGCCTAAATACTTTCAGCAATTTCTCATACATTTCTTAGGGCAAGAAAGTGTCCGCCTCGCTCCTACAATACACTTTGGGGAACTTCATATATTTTCGTAATATTTTTTATTTCTCAGACATGTAGAATCATGTAAAATTATTAATGTTGCGGTGTTACGTGAGATGAGATGTCTGTGGGCCACAGCATTCACTTACCATCAGGTGAAATATGTGCTCGTTTGTCACAATTTACCTATAAAAAAAAACATATCCTACACCAGAAACTTTGTCCATGATCGAGAGTTCTTTTACATACTTACATCAGTTGTAGATGAACGTTCAAAAGATAAAGAAGCAAAGTTTTTAATAAAAAAAAAAAATTAAATTTATATACTTAGGTATCGACAACAACTTCTACAATATAGAATAACAATTTAAAAATGATTTTCTAGGGGTGCGCTGGATAAGAGGGTAGCGCCATTGTCACTATACAGTGACCGTGTAATGCCGGATATACCTACTGTACAATTAACTGGTTTGACCAACAGGTTATAGGGTTTCCCACACTTTCAAATTACTCTTTTTTTAATTATGATTTTATCATTAGTGAAATAATACAAAAACTTGAAAACAAAGTCTTTATTCATTTAGTGATTTCTTATATTTACGCGAATACTACACTGAATAAAACTATGATAATGGATGATGAGTGAGTGCTGCTTGGGAAGCAGATGCTTGGGATCCTATAATTAATAAAATTAAATCCAAACCCAAGCCTACCACTGCAAGACTTCAAGATACTGTGAGCACATTCTGACAGATTGAACCAAAAATTAATGTTCTAAAACTGAAGGTAGCCGGGCGAATTATGTGACATCGGGACGACAAACATCTCAGTTCCCCCCGTGACTATGAGTTGCTATAAATCACCTTAAACGTCGGGGATTAAAATAAGTGCTAATTTTTAACAGTGGTAGAGCCACGCGGCCAGCTTTTGCTGTCGCACGGATGGGCCGGCTCAAACCGGGGTGGTACAAGACCTCACAGAAAACCAGCGTGAAGTAGAGATTTATCTCTGTGTTTCGCTTGGTGAGTGCAGGTGGCCGGAGGCCCTTTTTACTGGAAATGAGGCATTCCATCTTAGTCCTCACGGATGACAACGCATCTACATTTTGATTTGTAATAGAGGATAGATGTAGATGTCTATGGGCCGCAGCAACCACTTACCATCAGGTGGACTGTGTGCTCGTTTGTCATCCTTATCCTATAAAAAAAAGTAAATTAAACGCGATAAAATCCTTAAACATAGTTTTATTCCTTTATTCATTTTCAAGAGTTATCTAGATACGTACTCATATCTTGGTGTAAAAGCATTCTCCAACTTCATCTATGTCAGAACGGACTGGCGCTTTCAGCGTTAGATAAACACTGGTTGTGGAACCATCTCTCAGATACAAGAAAGCTAACCGTTTGCTCCACGTCTCTTCAAAGAACGTAGTTCCCATCCTTTTTTCTTTCCTCACCAGCAAGTGCGTGATAAATGAACATTAAAAATTTCGATTAACAATTTCAGCGGTGCCATAGGAGACCGTACTCAAATTACTCCAAGAAAATTAACATCACAGCATTCTATATAAGTTACTGTAACAAACTATTCCACTTCTGATGTTAGAAATTATCCTCAAAAGTATTTAAATAAAAGAACACTACTCGGTAACATTACCATGCAAACCAACAGCATCACTACCCATCTCATTGTAACACAGGGCAGCCTCTTAGCAACACGACCTTCTTTGCCTATATTAGTACCCCAACGGGCATAGTAACGACAGTGGGACTTTTAGAATTACAGACTGATGTCTCTTATCGCCTGTGGGATACTTTATACCTTCATTTGTTCGTATTTCCTTTTCTACCGACTTCAAAAAGGAACCGGTACTCAATTCGACTGTATGTTTTTTTTATGTGTGTTACCTCTATAACTTTTTACTGGGTCGACCGATTTCGATGATTCTTTTTTTATTTGAAAGCTGGTGTTTCACATGTGGTTCCATATAAATTTGATCAAGGTATGATAAATAGTTTATGAGTTATTCTTAATAATTTATATTGAAGTCGGTTGTACAAAATTTTTAATTTTAAATTACACATTTATTATTTTCTTGTTACGCGGGCGGTGCAACACCACGTCACGGTACTAAGTACCTACTAGCTTTTACAATAAATATACAAATAATACTATTAATGTATACTTCTTTTCAGTTAAATACATAATGATGTCAAAAGTTGTGATTATAATTTGTTGTTAGATTAACACCGTTTTTTATTTAACCTTGTGGTCCCTGCTTACTACAAAAAAATCAAAGTGGTCCCTGATCAAGAAAAGGTTGAGAAACCCTGCACTAGATGGAGTAACGACCTGGTAAGACATGCAGACAAGTCGATGGATGCAGGTAACTTAGCAAAAGTTTTAGTTAATCAAAAATTACACAAAAAACTACTCACATCTTACTTTAAACTAAAAATGATAATATAAAGTTTAAAATACAAAAAAAAAACTAAAACTGTAGAGTTATCAATTTCTTTATTTCCCGGACGTAAAAAATTAAAATTTCGTCTATTTCGTCAATGTTCTGCAAAGCTAGAGGCATTTGTAAACCGATTTTTTCAGCAGTTTGCGACAGCTGGCGGTGTTCTTGACACATGCCTGCCATTCGTTTCTTTCAATAACACGTGAACAGTTTTTAGTCATCGTTACCTACCTTTACCGATTTAATTAAACAAACACATGTACTTCCGTTATATGTGTTTTTTCACGTGGTAAAGCCAAGTTGCAGCTATATTTATAATAAAGTTGTAGAGCGAATGGGTCGGCTCGACCGGGGAAGGACCACGCTCTCACAGAATACCAGCGTAAAATAGCAGCTTAATGGTGCTGTGTTTCGTATGGTGAGTGTAGAGTTCCGGAGACCATTTTTACTGGAAAAGACGCATTCCATCTTAGTCTTCAATGCTGACAACGCATCTGCATTTTGATTCGCAAACGAGGATGGATGTAGATGTCTATGGGTCACAGCAACCATTTACCATCAGGTAGACTGTGTGCTCGTTTGTCACCTCTGAGGACTAAGAAAGAACGTCTGACTGTTTGTAATTATACCAGCTCTCTATAACCTTCAGACAGGAACACCGCCTATCAAAGCCCTCTGTTGAACATAAGCCTCCCATAGACAGCTTCATACGGGGGTTATTTGAAGTAATTGGTACTATTGGCAGTAGAGTTGCCATCCAAAGTTTTTGGAATGAAGTTCTTTATCGGACGGTGCGAATTTCACGGATAGGAGATGAAGCTACATTCTTCAATAGATTTGACAGCATACAGGCAACTGAACAGACAGATGTCCAAATACATGCGGCGGGACTTACGCAACTTCAATACAGCTTGTATTGAAGAAACGATCGAGCGGAACCAAGGCTCCAAAGTCTTTGCCAGAGATCTGTCTGCCAGAAAGAGCCAACTGTCAAAGCTGAAGACCGAGTGTGGCAGCATCGGTTCCGGGACACCTGAGATTTTGAGTGAGATTGAGAGGTTCTATGGGAAGCTGTACACGTCATTGTTGGAGCCACTTGCAAGTGTGAGTAACGATCCAAGTGCTAGTCTTATCTGACACTATTCCGAAGATATCCCGGACGTCAGTCTGAGCGAGATTAGAATGGCTCTCCAGCATCTTAAAAACGGCAAGGCCCCAGGCGAGGATGGAATTATAGCGGAGCTTCTGAAAGCGGGTGGAAGACCGGTACTTGAAGTCCTTCAGTAGATCTTTAATTCCGTCCTCCATGGTGGCATTACACCGGAGGCGTGGAGCAGAAGTGCGGTGGTCTTGTTCTTCAAGAAAGGCGACAACGCTCTTTTGAAGAACTACAGACCGATTTCCCTTCTGAGCCGCGTCTACGTGCTGTTTTCGAGAGTCATTACGAATCGTCTCGCGCGCAGACTTGACTACTTCCAGCCTCCCGAACAAGCCGGTTTCCGAAAAGGCTTTAGTACCATTTTGTTAATCAATAATATAATACGTTTATCATAATAATAATATACTACGAAAGGATCTTCGTTCCAACCGAGTGTTCCACGACACTCACGCATGTTTTTTTTATTATTTTTAGTTGTTATCAGGAAGATTTAAATGCCATCTTTCATCATCTTTGACGGCTCCGTGGCGCAGTGGCTTAGCAATGAGTTGTTGCGCTGGGGGCCGCAGGTTCGAATCCCGAACGGCACAAGTATTTGTATGGCCTACAAATGATTGTTCCGGATCTGGATGTTTGTCCTCGTGCAATTTATGTTTGTAAACTGCCTCCACGATACAGGAGAAAATCCTAGTGTGGTGGTAACGTTTTAAAAAAAAATCTACTGTTTCAGTTTCCCTTTGTTGCCTGTTACGACAACTGCAGGATGATATGGAGGAAAATACTCAATTACTTCGCCACTACACGGCGAACTAATTTAATAAGAATCAAATTTTCTTATAGAGAGATCGTTTCAGAATTCTGACAATATTTAGATAAAGATTTTCAAATTAATAGAAAAATTACTCACCTTATTTTTGATTATGACGTCACTATTGTTTTTAGATATTTGGTACAAATGATAACGGATTAGCAAGTTTGAAACAAAATCGCTAAACTTTGAACAGTGTTCATATTGTTAATTTAGTGTAATATAACATGCGTTGGAAGCGTATTATGTAATAAAGGAGGGGAAGGAAGGGAAGACCTTCCGAGGACGCACGTGCGTAGTTCGCTTGTTACTAAGCAACCGGGATAGACACACGTGTGACCAGACAACACGTTTATTATTCTCTATGAAGTATGTTACATTTATAAAAATGTTTAACAAGAAATTAATTAGACACAAAGTAAAGCGTGTGATGTTTAACTTAGTAATGATGTAACGTATTTATTTTAAAATTAAACGTGGTAGAGCCATGCTGCAGCTATATTAGTAGTATAGTTGTAGCACGAATGGGTCGGCTCGATCGGGGAAGGACCACGCTCTCACAGAATACCAGCGTAAAATAGCAGCTTAACACTGTTGTGTTTCGTATGGTGAGTATATTGAACCGGAGACCCTTTTTACTGGAAAAGAGGCATTCCATCTTAGTCCTCACGGGTGATAATGCATCCACATTTTGATTCGCAAACGAGGATAGATGTAGATGTCTATGGGCCACAGCAGCCACTTACCATCAGGTGGACTGTGTGGTCGTTTGTCATCCTATCCTATAAAAAAAATATTGGTAACTCGTTCATAGATTTACTTGCGTCTAAGTTGTATGCAAAACCGTATAATAATAAGAAGCTATATTTACAAAACTCTTTCCTATTTATTTTATTTTTGCTTTTTGTACCACCATCATCATCATCGTCATTACACAAGGCCACTGCTGAACATAGGCCTCCCCTAAGGAATGTCATAAAGCACAGTTGAGTCACTCGTATCCATAAACTTTCTGTATATCTCACCAGGTCGTCATTCTATCTATTGGGGGCCGCACTACACTTCATTTACCGGTATGACGTTACCACTTAAAAACCTTACCTTATCGGTTGTCCGTTCTTCGAGCTAAATTTATTTATTTATTTATTTTATTTTCAAGGGAAACATACATTATTTTAGTCTAATACATAACACATATTAATATTACATTTAATAATAAAGTTTCCACAGTTAAATAACTCATCGACAACAACCGAACATCATTACATACTTTGGTGTGTAGAACTAAAATTAAGTTAAAGTAAAATGTAATATTAAAGTTTTTTATTATATAATTCTTAAAGTGAAATATTAATTTTAACTATTACCCATTACAGTTTCAATTTCCTTTTTAAACTGTCCATATGACAGAGAAAATACATCAACATGTGAAAAGATGTTTAAGATATACATTGGCAAAAAGATGTATAAGATTTACATTGGCAAATGGCAGGCCCATTGTCACTTCAGCTTACTGATCTACCTTGTTAATGAACCAAGTTCAAGATCTACATGTCATCACTGGCGACACACACTGGTTGTACAATCTGGTTTTAAGTTTTGAGGTACACGTGTTGAGAAGATAGGTGCTAATATCCCGAATGCTGCCCAGCCAGTATGATATGTCGATTGACCTCTCGGTCATAGTTGGACTTACCTAGTGCTCCCAACAACTACCGGCATAGGTGTGACATGGGCGTTACATATGACCTTTGTTTTGTCCATGTTCTTTTTAAGACCTATCCGTTGTGAGAGAATATTGAGGACCGACTGACTTTCTATCTAAATCATATCTACGGTGTATTACTGAGGGATCAGCAGCTGGTTTGGAAAATACGTATTAATTTTGCAAAAGCAAGCGATACGACCAATCTACTTGGGGCCCCACGAGTCGCTACACGACCTTTCAAGGACGGGAATATTTTGACACTTCCGTCGCTGTTTATTATGACAATATCATTTACGCACGGAAAAATATAAATGTATTTAATAAAAAAAGCGACTGTCTATTGTAGTACAGGACGCGGATAGCCACGGATAACATGAGATGTACCTAAGTTTAGATTGGCTAACAATAAAACCCTTAAAAATAATATAGTGCGAAAATTATATATAAAATAAAAAAAAAAACGTTTGCTTTTTTAACTGTGTGACAACCAAACTTACAATTTAACTGATAATAAGTGGCTACTAAAGTCCATGCACACCTGCAGCCAGCTTCAATTAAAGAAGACAACAAAAGCGTTGTCACCTCTGGGAAGTAAGATGGACGCCTCACAACCTGTTATTATTCTGGCTCCGTACAAACATCTATATACCTTTAATCGAAACACGGCAGTACGGCATAAACACCGTGACGGCTTCATGGTGCAATGACTGGCAGCGCCAAGGGCCGCAGGTTCGAATCCCGCACGAAACAAGTATTTGTATAGCCTAAAAATAATTGTTCCGGGTCTCTATGTTTGTCCTTATGAAATTTATGTTTGTAAACTGCCCCCACAATATAGGAGGAAATCCTAGTGTGGGAGGTAACGTTTAAAAAATGAAAAATAAAACAGGTGAAAGGGTGGTAAACGGATAAGGAATCATACCAAAAAGACCCATGCTGCAGCTATATTAGTAGTATAGTTGTAGCCCGAATTTTTACATTTAGCACTTAACAGTGGTAGAGCCACGTGGCGGCTTTTGCTGTCGCACGGATGGGCCGGCTCGAACCGGGGTGGTACCACGACCTCACAGAATACCAGCGTGAAGTAGAGGTTTACCTCTGCGTTTCGCTTGGTGAGTGCAGGTGGCCGGAGGCCCTTTTTACTGGAAACGAGGCATTCCATCTCATTCCTCACGGGTGACAACGGATCTGCATTTTGAATTGTAATAGAGGATAGATGTAGATGTCTATGGGCCGCAGCAACCACTTACCATCAGGTGGACTGTGTGCTCGTTTGTCACCCTATCCTATAAAAAAAAACTACTATAAAATTATATTTTGGAGACAAGGATTTAAGGAATGGTCTCTTACACTGAACTTGGTACTTCTTACACGTGTTAGAGTCACGCTGCAGTTTTATTGTGGTTTTAGCACGAATGGGTTGGCTTGACAAGGGAAGGACCACGCTCTCACGGAATACATGCTGCTGTGTTTCGTATGGTAAATTTAGACAACCGCAGATCTTTTTTATTGGAAATGAGGCATTCCATCTTCTATGGCCGTGGCATTCACTTACCATAGACACCCATGGAACGATATTGTTTAGTGGATATTGTTGCACCGCCACTACAACAAACCACCAAACAAGCCTAAATTAAATTATTAAAACTTCACTTTGAAATAATAATCAGCATTATTAGCCAATAAAAGTTAACTGCTGGACGTGGATACTTCCTTTTCTTTATAGCATAAGAATGACAAACGAGCATACATTCCACCTGATGGTAAATGGTTGCTGTGGCCCATAGAACTCCGTGATCCGTTGTCCCCCATGAGGACTAAGATGGAATGGCTCGCTTCCAATAAATATGGTCTCCGGTTCTCTACACTCACCATAACAGCAGCGTTAAGCTGCTATTTTACGTTGGTATTCTGTGAGAGCGTGGTTCTACCCAGGTCGAGCCGACCCATTCGTGCTACAACCACAATATAGCTACAGCATGGCTCTACTACGTTTAAAATATAGTATAAAACAAAATATAACGTATAAATGAATGAAACTAATAAAACATAAAAATAAAAATGCTGCTGTTATATATATATATATATATATATATATATGTATATTTAACATATATATGTGAAAAACACAGACACACACACACACACACACACTATGTATGTGTGTGTTTGTAATGTAGTTGTAATCAGGAAGGTGATGCAACACATCTCCTGTTTCATTTTCCCTATGTCGCTTGTTACAACACGTAAGGGCCGATATAGGGTAGGATTATGCGTCGCCACTAAAAGGATCTTTACTCGTAATATAAAAGTATATTCAATATTTTATTCCCATCAATATCAAGAGCAATTTAAGAGCAATATCACAGCTTGTGAGGTTGCGGGAGGGCTACGAGGCTGTGGTCGCGCATCCGCCCCGTCACTTCCGGTGATCGCGTTACAACAGCTTTCGGAGTTTTTTTCTCTCATGACTCGACAGGATGAATATTCTTTTCGATTGTCGATCGTGGATCAATGGAAATTAACCTTCGTTTGTATTCGTTTTTGTTGTACGTAACTGATTACGTTCAGAAGTTTTTTTTTTAAATATGAAATAAGGATTATCATCAAGCATACAGTACACCTGATGGTAAGTGGATGCTGTGGCTCATAGACATCTATATCTATTCTAGTTGCAATTACATACAACTTATGATACAAAAATTTACTTTTAAATCTCAGTTATATAATGGAGCAAAATGATATTAATGGCCAGCGGTAATTGCAAGTTTTTTAATAGAACAAGGGTGACAAATAAAACAGTGACAATTATAAGGGCGAAAAAATTAATACACAGTTCACCTGGTATAATAATAATAATAATAATCATTTATTTTAATCCATCAGATCATAGTTACATTTGAAATGAAATTTAAATTATATAGAAAACTAAAAACGCAAATTATCATAATAAACATACTCGCAGCATAGAACCTATAATGCTGGTGAAGTTTCTTCGATTCAAAAGCTGGGGGTAACCGAGCTAACTATGACATAGGGACGTCATTAGCTTTTAGGCTGTTTTATAGCCTTTAGGTGAGAAAAAAAATACAGCTATATTGGTACTTCTATTAATCGTTTATTATAAAACGTTTGACTGCGGTCCTGAATGCTGCGAGTTCGAAGCCCACAGGATTAAATGTATGTGTGGTCTACAAACAATTGTTCTGGGTCTGGTTATTGTTCATGTGCAACATAATTTGTAAGCCCCTACGAGCAAGGAGAATTGACTAGGGTGGAGGTAGTTTTTTTTTTTTAGAAAGAAACAAATCTGAAGTTTACAAATATCCCTTTGTGAGGCAATCTATGGGTTATGTTCGGCAGTGGAATTTTGATAGGCTGTAATTAATTTTTTTTATAGAATTTGGGTGACTAACGAGCACACAGTCCACCTGGGTGCTATGGCCCATTGACATCTATTTTTATTCTCAATTAAGAATCAAAATGCAGATGCGTTGTCACGCCTGAGGACTACGATGGAATGCCTCGTTTCCAGTAAAAAGGGGTTTCCGGTTCTCTTCACTCATCATACGAAACACAGCAGTGTTAAGCTGCTATTTTACGCTGGTATTCTGTGAGAGCACAATATAGCTACAGCATGGCTCTACCACGTTTAAAATATAATATAAAACAAAATATAACGTATAAATGAATAAAACTAATAAAAAATAAAAACATTTCGAATACTTTCAAAGTCCGCCATTACACACAGCAGGTGGAGCAGTGCGGCGAGCCATCACTAAGCAATTTACCAAAAGTTATCATCCTCGCACGACTTCTTAGTAGAATAAGCTACTTGGACCTTTAAGGATTGAGCCTACTCCGTGTTAAAAGACCAGTAGTACACCTGCGATTCTGGTTGCAATTGTTTATGGGCAGCGGTAGTTATTTATTTGTTTGATTTTAATCGAGTCTACAAAGAGTAGGTATAGGATCAAAAGGCAGACTCAATGCTAAACGCATTCACTGCCACCTTAGGGCAGTGATAACGTTACGAAGTCGGTTAAAAAGAATATAAACGGGGGCTAAAATTAAAAATTTTGTACAATCGAATTCAATATAAATAAAATGAGAACATTATCAATGTTGTGGAAGTTAATTAAATACGCATTATTAAGGATAATTTGAAAAACTACTGGACAGATCTAGATCAAATTTATATGGGAGCTGACATGAGGAGCGTCAGCTTTAAAATAGAAGAAGAATCATCAAAATCGGTTCACTTGAAAAAAGTTTTGAGTTAACACACATAAAAACAACAGTCGAATTGGGTACCTCCTCTTTTATTGAAGTTGATAAAAATTGTATGTTTACATATACATATCCAAATAATACCCAAGATAATGAAATAACGGTAAGCTTATATACATAGAATACAAACTTTCATATAAACGTATACACACACACACATATATATCATCATTACGGCCCTTCACAAGTCCACTGCTGAACATAGGCCTCCCCCTATGTTAGGGGACGCCCTACACTTCATCCGCCGGTACGAGACCGCCACTCGAGAACCTTTTTTCCCCATCGGTTGTCGGTTCTTCGAGCTATATGGCCGGCCCATTGCCACTTCAGCTTACTAATCCGTTGGGCTATGTCGGTCACTCTGGTTCTACTGCGGATATCCTCATTTCTAAGTTTATCACGCAGAGAAACTCCGAGCATAACCCTCTCCATAGCTCGCTGAGCGACCTTGAGCTTCCTCATCCGGCCAGCAGTGAAGGACCACGTCTCAGTTCCATAGGCCATCACTGGCAACACGCACTGGTTGTACAGTCTCGTTTTCAAGTTGTAAGGTATATCTGACGAGAAGATGTGGCGTAATTTCCCGAGCGCTGCCCAACCGAGTTGAATCCCTCGATGGACCTCTCGGTCGAAGTTGGACTTACCTAGTCGGACTATTTGTCCCAGGTAAACATACTCATCAACAACTACGAGCTTAGTGCTCCCAACAACTACCGGCATAGGTGTGACATGGACATAAAACATGATCTTTGTTTTGTCCATGTTCTTCTTAAGACCTATCCGTTGGGAAACACTATTGAGGTCATTGAGCATAGTGCTTAGGTCCTCCAGCGATTCTGCCATAAGGACTATATCGTTGGCAAATCGAAGGTGAGTGATGTACTCGCCATTGATGTTGATACCGTATCCTTTCCAGTCCAGAAGCTTGAAAACGTCTTCCAATGCACCGGTGAAGAGTTTCGGGGATATAACATCACCCTGTCTTACACTGGATAGGTTTAGTACTCTGGTTCTGTACTCGGTACTGTCCTGTGGGCTTCGAACTCGCAGCAATCAGGATCGCAGTCAAACGTTTTATAATAAACGATTAATAGAAGTACCAATATAGCTGTTTTTTTCTCACCTAAAGGCTATAAAACAGCCTAAAAGCTAATGACGTTCCTATGTCATAGTTAGCTCGGTTACCCCCAGCTTTTGAATCGAAGAAACTTCACCAGCATTATTGGCTCTATGCTGCGAGTATGTTTATTATGATAATTTGCGTTTTCTATATAATAGCTTCTGAAATCGGTGCTTCAGAAGTTATTATGTGGAAATTTTTAGTTTTTTGAAGTTGTTTTTTTAATTTATATTAATTAATAGTTTTGATCCTCGGATATATAACAAAGTAACCACTTACGTCGTATAAATAGATACATAAAAACTTAACACCCCATTTTCCACCTTTCATCATCATCATCATCATTATTATTACAGTCCTTTACAATTCAACTGCTGAGCATAGGCCTCTCCCAAAGAATGCCACAAAGCACGGTCATGAGCCACCTGCATCCAACGACTTCCTGCATACCTATATCCCCTTTTAAGGACGGAATTTCACTCTCCAAATTTAAATGGGAGCACTCCTAAAGTAAAACTTATTTATTTTATTTAGGTTGCAATAAAATCAGTTCCTAATTGACGAAGATATCGCGTAACATACATACAAAAAATATACAGGTGAATTAAGAACCTCCTTCCTTTTCGAAGTCGATTAAAAGGCGATTTTTTTAAAATCAAATTTATTTTGATTTATGAATACACGTAATACAGAATAGATCTGTGGCGGCACTGTCGTCACGCACAAGCGAAAACACATCGAAGCCTAAATCGCGCTATCAAAGTTCCAAAGTAAAAGCAGTATATATAGTATAACTCCGAACTATTACAGCACCTCACCAAGATGCTCCAAACAGCCGTCAACCGCCTAGGCGATTGGTTCTGCTTATGGAGAATCGAAGTGAATCCTGAGAAAAGTGTAGCAATACACTTTCAAAGGATCTCCACTTCAAACCGTCAAAGCAGAAACCCCAAGAAATCGCTACGTACGATTACCCTTTACGGCCGCCAGACCCCCTGGCGGCCAAATATCTAGGAGTCACATATCCATGAAGGTATGACATTAGCGAAACACATTCGCAATGTGCGCAATCGAGCAAAAATCGTCACTAGTCGCACCCACCCGCTAGTTAACAGCAAGAGCAAACTGTCCTTAGGACACAAACTCCACCTATACAAAGCGTGCGTAAGACCCATCATGTCTTACGCAAGCGTAGTTTTCGCGCACGCAAGCCATACTCATTTGTACGACCTTCAAGTCGTCCAAAATAGATTCATTCGCATAGCGACCGGAGCTCGGTGCTACCAGCGAAACTACGACTTACACAGAGATTGTCAACTTCCGCCGATCTCTGAGTATTTCAAAGATATGTCTCAGCGCTACTTCGAGAGGGCCGAAACACATCCGAACCCGCTAGTGGTAAACGCACCCACCTACGCTACGACTCCGAACGTTATGCTAACCCTCCGGAGGCCCCGCAAAGTTTTAATCGAACCCCCTGTTCCGCTAGATGCAGACGACCGAAATGTCGCCGGCCATTCACACTCAACACTACACATTCACCACCACTAACACTTAGGTCAACAACGGACGGGACGCACCGCAGACGGCCGCACCGCACACCCCTCTACACCGCGTACATACCGTACACCCGCGTCCCTGGGCGGTTCTCACCGCCCAGAACATCAAAGCCGGGGTCCGCTTCCTTATTCGGACTGCGGTTAGACAACTCATCCATGTTATATTGCGGCTTTCGGCGACATTTCACTTTTGAAAAAAAAATGGCAACATAAAAATCGTGGTAGATTCACGCTGCAGTTATATTAAGGTTGTAGCTCGAATAGGTCGGCTCGATCGAGGTAATACCACGCCAGCTTAATGCTGTTGTGTTTCGTATTGTGAGTTTAGAGAACCGGAGACCCTTTTTTACCGAAAACGAGGCATTCTATCATTAATACTTAGGGATGACAACGCATCTGCATTTTGATTCATAATCTGGCATAAATATATATATATAGACGTCTATGGGCCACAGCGTCCACTTAACATCACGTGGACTGTGTGCTCGTTTGTCACCTCTTTACTGTAAAAAAAATTCATTGTATTATGCCTGCCTATTATGTGTCGCTTGAATTCATTAATTGAGTAGTAGCGTTTCTCAATTAGAAATGTTTTAAATTCTGTTTTAAATTTATAAAAATTTTCCATTTCATGAAACATGAATTTTAACTTTTCAAATACGTAAAAAACTATGCAATACAGCCTGTATCCCGTGTTGCTCTCCTAACTTTGAAACAGCACTTGCACAAATTTATCTGTATCGAGCGTTCACTGAAACCCGAGTTTGAAACGAATGAAAAATGATTCGTCAGAGTCGACAAAACCATTTTCCTCGTTCACATTCAATAGCGTCGAGAGAATTCAGAGTTCTTTCAATATTACGTCGCATACATTTTTTTTATAAGCAGAATGCAGACTGTTGTGACTAAAGTAGTAAAACAACTAAACACAACACTCGAATTTTGTAACCTTAACAAAACAAGTGCTATTATGATATTGCTCCCAAAGAAGTTTAACTGTACTAATTAATTTTTCAGATCTTTCCTCTGAGTGTTTTCGTATTTCTGTTTTTGTATTAAGAGTAAAACAATTTTTCTTCACTTATCACGCAAGAGGATTGAGGTAAAACGCCAACACTCGTGTATTCTGTATCGCGGGGGTGTACATATTAATAAATATTAATACAATTATTCATAGGCCATAGAAACCAATTGACTCGTGCGGGATTCGAACCCGCTGCGCCGCAATTAAACTTATATAACTTGTGAATAATATGCTCTCTTCTCCTGAAGGGTTTCAAGACGTTTGAGCAGTTTTACCGCAAGCACGTGATTTCGGTTAACTTGCTTAAGCAGCTTTTTTTTTTGCGGATGGAAAATCATCAAATGACGCCTTTCGCTCTGGGTGGAGCGGAAGGGAGTGTCAGACTTTTACTGACTAAAAACCATCCGTGTTCCTTCAGTGCCCTTACGTTCCGGAGCCGCGGTATCTCTTTCGAACATCCCGCAGCCCCGGCAGCTGCTTAAGCAGCTTGATGAACACGTCAAGCCGCTTGAGCATGCACAAGGTTTTTCAAAAGCACGACCGATGGAATGCTTTTTTTTAATAGGATAAGGTTACAAACGAGCAAACAGTCCACCTGATGGTAAGTGGTTGCTGTGATCCATAGACATCCACATTTATCCTCAATAAAGAATCAAAATGTAGATGCGTTGTCACCCGTGAGGACCAAGATGGAATTCCTCGTTTCCAGTAAAAAGGGTCCCCAGTTCTCTACACTCACCATACGAAACACAGCAACGTTATGCTGCTATTTTACACTGGTATTCTGTGAGAGCGTGGTTATCTCTCGGTCGAGCCGACCAATTTGTGCTACAACTATTATAGCTAAAACTACTAATATAGCTGCAGCATGGCTCTACTACGTATGAAAATGTCAAACGTTGTCAAAGGCTCGCGTCCAGTATCAATATATAATCGCATTAAGCATCGGGCCATCGCGTAGATACTTGTGATGTTCACTACGTGTTTATAAAACTGAAGTGACGAACGAACTTACATTCTACCTGGTGGCAATGTTTTTAGGTATGGCTGGCTCTCTGTACCCTTTAGGCCAAACCCAGGATCCCAAAATAACAGTGCAGGCACTGCTCTTAGGTGGCACAAATTGGTAAGGTGATGCTTCCAAAATAGACTAGAATTATCACCTAGTGAAATATACAGGGTTATTATTCAAAGAGTAGACAAATTTTAAACTTAATAAGTTCAAATATATAAATAATGATATATCATTATTGCAGTTTTTGAAAATACGAGTAAATAAGGCTTCTACTTTTTTGTAGATTTTTTTTAAATTATTTCAATCTGAATTCGATTTATGTGCAACAACGTTTTTGCCTACCGCTCGATCCTTACGAATGTGTGCGTGCGCACTAGAATCAGTTAAAATAAAGATAAAAATGACAGAAAGTTTGACATTTGTATGTTTTTTTATGTGTTTTACGTCAAACTTTTTTCTGGGTGAACTGATTTCGATGATTCTTTTTTTATTTGAAAGCTAGTGTTTCTTATGTGGTTCATTTAAATTTGATCAAGGTCTGACCAACAGTTTTTGAGTTATTCTTAATAATTTATATTAAAGTCGGTTGTACAAAATTTTTAATTATTACTTACTTACTTATCTTCACGCACAATCCCTGACGGGGTAGCCAGAGAGAACAGATCGCCAAGTGTCACGATCCTTACATACCTGTTTCGCTTCTTTCAGATTCATTAATTAATTAATAATTTTTAATTATTAATTAATTAATTTTTCTTCACCATTTGCCTATATTACTTAATCTGCACCTTTTCTGCAAATCTGACTAGTTATTGCAAAATAACCCTGTATAACTAAATAGTTTTATAATTTTAATCTATAATAACATAACTTTTACAAAATAATTGAATATATAATTAAAGTTGGCAAAATATTACTTCGCGTACATCCGCTCGATAACTAATCCCAGCACCAAATGTGGTGACGGTGATAGTGCACGCAATTGAGGGAGGGCGGGAGGTGCTCTTCAAACTAGTTAAGACACATCATTTTATTATATCGAGTGGATGTACGCGAAATAATATAATGCCAACTTTAATATAATGGACTTCCGCAAAGTAACGCCTGATTCCATTAATATATAATTTCCTTAAAATAAAAAATGTAAAACTGATCTATTGATATAAAATCATCATCATCATTATGTTTATAATAACAGGCTGATATGAACACTAACCTTTTCCCGTAACATAGCACGGGTTCGATAGACGCATTCCCTAATGCATTTTTTAATTATAATGTAGCATAGGTACTATAACGAAGTAATGTAACTAGAATATTAAATAATCACATTCATATATGTGGTACACGTGTCTTCATGAAATGTAGAAATAGCATCTAATTAGTTCAGTAATATAATACAATATTTATAGAAGAAGACAGAATTCACGCACGTGTACGTACGTCATAATTACTATGTATTATATGTCTCCTTCAATTAAATAGAGAGAGTTGTTAAACTGCATCAGTGAGCTTAATTTCTTGCCTTGCTCCCAACATCGCAACAATTTTAATAAGCTCATTTACCACGTGTTCTACGGCAAAGATAAACATCGTGATGAAAGCTGCATGTCTAAGGAATAAAAAAAATTATGCCTCTAAGACTCCCTTAGAAATCTGAGGAGGTGGTCAGCAATGAAATAGTAAAAAAAATTGTTTTAAACACTGAGATGGACAGTAGATATTTAAACAATGCAATAGGCAACTGTAGCCTTATGGTTTAACGGCCGTACTCAAATCGAAACGTTAAGACATGTTTGTGCTACGGTACACATACGTAATAGATATTTATTCTTGCTTTGTGTTGTATATAATCCGCCTGGTAGCAGTGATAATGAATATTTTTTATTGTTTAACATTATTGAACAGTTTTATGAGAAGTACAGTGAATTATTAGTTTTAGGGGATTTTAATTTGTATTCGTGTTCTATAGCCGTTAGTAATTATTATGAATACTTTCAAACTTTTTGTGGATTTACTCAGAGTAATAGAGTAGGTAACTGCAATGATCGTCAGTTAGATCTAGTGTTGAGTACATTGGCAAAGAAAGGGAGTGTGAGTGTGCGCGTGGCGGAGGTGCCGCTCGTGCCTGTGGACGCGTACCACCCACCGCTCGAGATCTCGGTAAGTACAAATACGCATCTGCGCCGGCACTCCGACTCAGCAGACTCAGCTGCACCAGAAATTAACACATTCGCACCACTAGGTTGGAACTTTAATAAAGCCGACTTTTTGTCATTATATTCCTTAATTGCGGCAGCAGATTGGACTGATATATATATGAGTTAGACTTGGAAAGGAGCTTAAAATATTTTTATAAAATTATCAATTCTGCTATGGATGACTGTGTTCCGAAAAAAAAGCGAAGTCGTGTAAACTCAAGGTACATTTACCCGGAGTGGTACACTGTTGAAATAATTCGCAACATAAAATTGAAGGCTTTACTGCATAAACGGTACAAGGCCAGTAGATCGAGAACTGATTATGACGCGTTTGCTCGGTGTAGGGCTAATGTGAAGAATATGATAGGACTCGCACAGGAACAATATCAACAACGTGTTCAAAATCAAATGTTGAAAGATCCAAAATCTTTTTGGAATTTTGTTAAATCCAAAAGACGTAAGAGGAGCCCACAATTGATTTTGAAAGACGGGGAAGCGTTGTCTGGTCAGCAGTGTGTGGACGAATTCGCAGAGTATTTTTATTCTATTTATAGTACAGAGCGGCCGGAGTTGGATGTGACTTCTGCTATAGTAGGAGCAGGTAGTGGAAACGGAGCGGCGCGGGTACACTTGGACCAATTACAATTGGCAGACGTATGTCATGCGCTTAAAGAACTTAAGCCCAAACGGTCTGCAGGACCTGACGGCATTCCGCCTTATATCTTTAAGGATTGTCGGTCAGTACTAGCCAAGCCGCTATTGTATATATATAACAAATGCCTTAAGGCCGCTGTGTTCCCGGAGAGGTGAAAAGTAACCCGCGTTGTTCCGGTTCCAAAAGGAGGTTCAGCAGAATCAGTGGATGGGTACAGGCCTGTTGCAGTGTTGTCTTCGCCGGCAAAAGTATTTGAAGCTGCTATTCATAAGACAATATTCCATCAGGTGAGCGCACAACTCTCAGACGCTCAACACGGGTTTAGACCAGGAAGGAGTACAACTAGTAACCTTCTCTGTCAGATGGCTCATTTGATACCGAGTGGAGACAAGGGGGTACAGACGGATGCAGCCTAT
The DNA here is from genome assembly GCA_963668995.1 of Parnassius mnemosyne. Lineage (NCBI taxonomy): Eukaryota > Metazoa > Arthropoda > Insecta > Lepidoptera > Papilionidae > Parnassius > Parnassius mnemosyne. Next base: position 6,791,665 of record CAVLGL010000024.1, on the reverse strand, counting down.
TTTGACTTTAAAAAAGCATTTGACCTAGTAGATCATAACGTGTTGCTTAAAAAGCTAGCAGTTTTTGGTTTTACCCCACATTTACTGCATTTTTTTGCAAGTTACATGTCCGATAGACAGCAATATGTGGAATATGAGGGACATCAGTCAGAGCCATATTTCACGTGGTCCGGGGTAAGTCAGGGCAATAACCTTGGCCCTTTGGAGTTCTTGATGATGATAAACGACCTACCAGAAGTGGTGAAAGACGCTAGGTGTTTATTGTTTGCTGACGACCTTAAATTGTCTCTTGCGGTAAAAAATGGGCACGACTGTGCTATTCTACAAAGAGACATAGACAGGGTTGTAAATTGGAGCAAAGAAAATCTTTTGCAATTTAACAGCTCTAAGTGTGTGTTAATTAGTTTTTCTCGTGCGCACACTCCTATTTTAAATAAATATCACATTGACGGGCTGCCGATGACAAGGGTCAGAGAAGTTAAAGATTTAGGAGTAACTTTTAATACAGGGCTTACTTTTCATGATCACATCATAAACATCTGTAAAAAGGCTTATAGAAATCTAGGATTTATGCTTCGTACGGTCCGAGGATTCACAAACATAAGAGCGATAGTCGCCTTGTATAATACATTGGTACGGAGTCAACTTGAATGTAATGCAGTCGTCTGGGCTCCGCATGAAACTAAGTATAGTCTCATGCTAGAGCGAGTACAGAATAAATTTATTAGATATTTATATATGCGTTATTATGGTGTATACCCATTTTATCCTCTAATGTATCCAACTTTGTTTATCTTAGGTATGGTAGGATATAATGAACTAAGAGTTAGAAGGGAACTTGCGCTCACCTCGTATATTTTTAAAGTACTCAGAGGAAAATTGCATAACGCTGAAATGTTAGGGCAATTAAACCTATATGTTCCTGAGAGGTATGTGTGGCGCCGACGGCAGCCGCGACTGTTGGTGGAGCCGCGCGCTCGAACCAACCTTCTGAGTAAGGCGCCTCTGACGCGCGCACTCCATACGCTCAACTTAATAGCTAGTGAGACGGACCTATTCTGTTGTACTCTGAGTGAATTCACAAAGATAGCATTGCTTGTAATTTGTTACAAAAATTAAAGCATGAAGACAAATTAGTTAGACAGCTACACTATCGCATTAGGTAATCCTGTAATGATAGTTGTAAGTTTCAGAAATAAATAAATAAAATAAATGTTAAACAGAATCCGCCATTCGACTTCTACCGTGATCCACTCTTAAACAATCATTTTTAAGTTTACTTGGAGTGGTTTACTATAAAATTACTCCGTAAAAGGGAAAAAAATTAAAATTTCTAAGACATGGGCAGTTCGCCAACACGCATTGGGGCAGCGCGGCGGACACTTGCTTGTCCTAAAACCCTCTCAGAAGAGGCCTGTGCCCAGCAGTGGAACGTACTTATATAGGTTGTGACTTTAACTAAAAGCGAAAAGAAATGAAACAAATAAGAATATAAATGATAAGAAGTATATTAAAGGAAAAAGAATAACATATGTATGTTATTTTTTTACATACGTTATTTTTACCCATTTATGGCAAACATTTTTTTTGCAAAACAACAAATAACTGACGGTTCTCAATTATTATATACAACTAACGATCTATTGATGTGGCGTCATTTGGATTTTTAAAGTGTAGAAAAATAAAAATATATTTATATAAAATAGAGCTAAGATCACTTGTTTGTTCTCTTTATTTGTTACTGCAGTGTCATCACAATCGGTTCAGCCATTCCGAAGATTAGCTCGGACAGAAATGTTATTAGAAATAGTGCCTTATGACATACAAAAATAATACAAACTGAGGGGGTTACAGCGTAATAAAAGGCATTTATTTAGATATTACACACTCTCTGACTAATATAAAATTATCTATGAGACAGTCAATGATTTCTTATATTTACGCGAAGACTACACATACACAATAAAACTAATTGTTATGGATTTTATCGCGTTTAATTTAACTTTTTAATTCCCGACGTTTAGGGTGCTTTACAACACCCGTGTTCACGGGGGGGACTGAGGTGTTTGACGTCCCGATGTCATAGTTAGCCCGGCTGCCTTCAGTTTTTAAATATTAATTTTTGGTCCGATCTACGCAGAATTAGCTTACAATATCTTGAAGTCTTGCAGTGGTATGCTTGGGTTAGGATTTAATTTTATTAATTATAGTATCCTAAGCAGATGGCAGCACCCATCCATCTTCTCTATTGAAATTAGGATGTTTTTTAATGTCAATAGCCTCGCGAATCATCCTCGGTAGGAATCGGTGTTCTTTTGTGAGGATTTGTGGTCTATCAAATCTTTCCACGCCATTACATTAGATTCCCCTCCTAACACCTCAGCCCCCCCCCCCCCCCTTGTGACCATGTGTGCTGTAAAGCACCCGAAACGTCGGGAATTAAAAAGTTAAATTAAACGCGATAAAAGTCGTAAAAATTAGTTTCAGTTAATATGAGACACACTTCAATTTTATTTATATGTATGTACAGACGTGTGAAACTTGAAAACAAGATTTTACAACCAGTGAGTGTCGGCACACACTGGTTGTAAAATAATGTAATTGTGTCAGGATTGCGCCAAATGGAAGTCCGTAGTCTCTGCCTACCCCTCTGGGTGATAGGCGTGAGTGTTTGTGTTGTGTTCTGTTGTGGGCAATGGGCAATGGGTTATTCTATTTATCCACCCTGGGGTGGATACTTCGAAACGCGTTTTCATCTATCTAGCCCCCAGACAGGGGGGGGGAGATAATCGGAATCCGATTTTCTCCCACAGCTGTGTACAGTCATTTATAGAAACATGATAAAAACTGGCCCAAGATACTTAGTAGATATTACCTATAAAAAATTAAACATAGGTTCTTCTTGTTTGAAAGGTCAACGCTGAAATAAAAGCAGTAACCTCACAGGATTACAGATTTATGAAATCTTGGCATAAACAAATTTAAAATTAAGTTTAAGACAAATATCCAATAGTAACGTTTTTGGAATGCTAGCAAAAACGCCCAGTTCTTCGCTAACACATCTGTTGTAGCAAAGAAATTTTGAAAACGATTGCAAATGTACATTAAAAGTGATGAATTTATCCAGGATATCAAATACGTCTACTCAATAATGCAATTAGTGTAGGTACCTGGACATATTGTAGAATTTATTAATTACGCAATAATATTATTCAAAACGAGGAAGTTTAATTTGATTTAAATGCAATACATAATGCATGGACTTTAATAGGCTGTAACGGTAACAGTAACGGTAATACGTAATTTTTTTTTTACTTATTATAAGCCAGTGCTTGACCATAATCCCACCTGGTGGGTAAGTAGTGATGCAGCCCTAGACCATCTAGGGTACCAAATAGCACTGTCTTAGCGTAACAAAAGCTTATTCACTCTTGCCTTGAAAACGCCCATATTGTATTTGGACGGAAAGATAGACGCCGGAAAATTATTCCACTCCTTAAAAATATTAAATAATAAAAACTAATTATAATAAAAGTGTATGTGTACAGTTCAACCTGAGGAAAAAAGTCGGAAGAACAAATAAAAGTGAATTCTGATTATCCTAAGATGAACACGCGTTTCCGAATATCCACCCCAGGGTAGATTCTTTTAGGGTGGAAAAACGGAATAACCCTTTCCACTGATGACTTATAGATCTGAGACGTAGTCCTTCACTGTTAGCCGTATGAGGAAGTTCAAGTTCACAAACAATGGAGAGGTATCCTCAGTAGAACTAGAGTGACCGACATAGCCCAACGGATTAGTAAGCTGATGTAGCAATGGGCCGGCCATATAGCCCGAAGAACCGAAAACCGATGAAGAAGAAAGGTTCTTGAGTGGCAGCCTTGTGTAGGGCGTCCCCCCACTAGATGGAATGACAACCTGCAAAGACATGCAGGAAGTCTGTGGCTCAGGACCGTGCTTTGGGCATTCCTTGGGGGAGGGCTATGTTCAGCAGTGGACTTGAAGAGCTGTAATATTGAATGAATGATGTATAGATTCCTACAAACATTTTTTTTGCGGACGCCATTGATTACTAATTGTACATAAGTCAAGAGATTGACTTTACCGATCTATTTTCTTATTATTTATGACATGAAAATGTTGTATTGTTTAAAATACAGTTGCACGCACCTCCGCCGAAATATTATGAACAGTAAATAAACAAAGAATATTATTATGTTCCCCTAAGACACTTCAAAGCGCCATTATAACCAGCAGGTTCATGAAAATTTCCGCTTATTGCTTACGCCTACCCAAAAATATGAGGATACGCCGAGACACTCCACGCCGCTTAAGGGAGTCTTACCGATAGGGTGCGGCGAAGGATGAGAATTAATAATTAACTAACGTCTTATTTCACCTACATTTAAACGTTTATTAATTTTATTTATCATTCTTTGACGGCTCCGTGGCGCAATGGCTTAGCAATGAGTTACGGCGTTGCTGGCCGCGGGTTCGAATCCCGCAACTGTTACGAGTCTGGATGTTTGTCTTTGTGCAATTTATATATGTAAATTGCTTTTACGATACAGGAGAAAGTACTAGTATGGGGGCAACGTTTTTTCTTTCGTATATATAATCTTTAGTACTTTGAACGAAATTATAATTAAATTATTTCGTTACTTTTTAATGTTAAATAAACCTAGCAAGCTAACAGCATAGCAAAGTGGCGAAGCAATCAGCTTTGTAGCGGTTTCTAACGGTTGCCGTTGAGCAATCAGTTTCAAAATAGGAGGTTCAGATGCCTGGGTGATCAGTAATCGATTGCTGAAAACAGAATTTGAAAATTCAAAACCGTTCTCGAGATAATCGTGGGACAGACGGACAGACGGACAGACGGACAGACATCGTGAAATCAATAAGTGACTTCGCAAGCTTCGCCACTTAATAATAATTTGCATCATATTATGTGCTATTTAACGGATTATAATTATAAGGTACTAAAAAAAAATAAGGTAATATAATAATTATAAGGTATTCTCCATTTTAACCCTCAGAGGTGACAATGAATCTTATACAATGAATATATAAGACTAACTGCTTCCCGCGACTTCGCCCGCGTGTAATTTATTACTTGGTACGTTTTGTGGTTATTAAGGAAACGACATGGTTCTCCATTTCGTTTCCTTGATTAACGAAACTAAAACAACGATTAACGAAAGTTAAAACAACTAAGAGAACTAACTACTTGAATTGTTGTTGTTACTGTTATTTGTTGGCATGTTCATATTTTATATTTTTTATTATTATTTAGTAGATATGTTCGCAATTATTTTTATCTCCCTAGTCAACACAGAAAAATAATCGAAAATAGATATTAATATGCTCAATTTACTCGAGAATCGATTATGAATGAACTTGTTTAAATCGAATCGAAAACCTGTCTTTATATTAATGAATAGTTTTGAAGTTTGAACTGTCAAGTTTTAAAATGAGAGCTCCTTTAATGGTAGTAGATCGCGTTCAGAAATGCGAATTTTACTAGTGTGTCGATTCTTTAGGGTAATCGATTTATTGCAACAAAAAGATTAATTTCCTTATTCCCTATGCGAATAACATATTTTATTACCGAATGAATATATCATTCAAAGTAAATAATAGAATTTTAATGAAACCTTGCAAGCTTTTTTATTATTTTTTTGGCTCCGAATAAATATAAAATTTTCTAACTTATTTCTTATTTTATTGTTTTTTCAAATTCTACATTTTGTAAAGAGGTAGTTTTTTGTATTTCACTGTAGAAAAATATAGCCAATTTTTTAAAGTACAGGCCGATTAATTTCACGCCCAAAAATCCCATTCTCCTTTAAAAAACTTCGAGGACATGTAAAAGCAACAAAAACGCTTTCTTCGGCGGACTTTTTCCTGTTGCAAAAGTATAAACTATAATTGAGAGGTGACCTGTGCCCAGCAGAGAGACGTGTGTTTGCTATTCCTTTTAGTATCGGAAAAATGTTTTAACTCTAGAGCCGTTTTTAATAATCCTATAACTTAAAAGCTCTTTGACGTAAAACAGAACCGAGCAGACCTAAGTCTTAAGCAAAGATTTGAAGTACAAAGTAAATCAACGAGTTACTTTTCTTTTTAATTTCATCGTTTTAAGAAAAGATCATAATTTTTTTTATTAGAAAGGATCTTATCACATCTACTTACTTGAAATTAGTGTACCTCGATCTAATTTTTGACGCAGTGTAATTGGAAAACCCGTAAGAACTGACTCATAGGATTTTCCTAGCATCATTTACTATTATAATGAATCTAATATTTACTTGTAAGGTTCCTAGTATTGTCTCCATCTACTTACTCTATTTATTTTGAAAAAGTTAGTTCCATATTTGAAATCACTAGTGCGTCGTGTCGATATTTTACAAAAATAAATTACATTTTTTTTTACTTATAATCCAGTAGTTGATCACTACTACGATAGGTGTTAAGAGGTGATGAAGCCTTAGATGGTAATTCGCACTGTTTTAGCGTAACAAATGAATGCAGTTACTTTATCTGATGGTAGAATTGTGAAAGTATCTGTACGTGGTGGACGACACGAATGGGTCGTCTCGACCGGGTAAGAACTACGCTCTCACAGAATACCAGCGTAAAATAACAGCTTAACGCTGCTGTGTTTCGTATGGTGAGTGTAGAGAACCGGAGCATATTTTTATTGAAAAAGAGGCATTCCATCTTAGTTCTCACGGATGACGACCCGTATATTTTGATTCGTAATCGAGTATAGATGTAAATATCTATGGGCCACAGCATTAATTTACCATTAGGTGGACTGTGTGCCCGTTTGTCACCCCTACCCTATAAAAATCGTCTACTAATCGCTTGTAGAATCTTGGCTTTACAGGAAAAGTAAGAAGGGCGTTCTTCTCAAAGTTCTCCGTGAATATATCGGCCACAATGGGAGGTACAGGTGACCCAACTACCACACCATCTGGAGACAAAAAAGAAATTAATTTCAAAAAATCATTATTACAGTCAACCTATCAAACAAATGTATTTACGTGGTTTCGAGCAAAAGCGTAAATGTAACCAAGTTACAATAATTTTTTTTATAGGATATGGTGACAAACGAGCACACAGTCCACCTGATGGTAAGTGGCCACTGCGACCAATAGACATCTACATCTATCCTCAATAAAGACTCAAGATGCAGATGCGTTGTCACACGTGAGGACTAAGATGGAATGCCTCTTTGCCAGTAAAAAGGGTCTCCGGTTCTCTACACTCAGCATACGAAACACAGCAGCGTTAAACTGCTATTTTACGTTGGGTTTTCTGTGAGAGCGTGGTCCTTCCCTGGTCGAGCCTATCCATTCGTGCTACAACTATACCACTAATATAGCTGCAGCATGGCTCTACCACGTATAAAATATAATACAACACTCAACAACAAAAATACAATACAATACTCTATATTGTACAAGAAGAAAAGATAAAAATAAACAACTATTGTGGTAATACAAAGGTAATTATCCACTATAAGCAAATGGCACCAAAATCAAGATTTGCATCGACATCCACATCCGCAGAATTGAGTTACAGATACGTCAGTCTAAGTCAGATACAGTCTAAGAAATAATACTTAGAAAACCTAATTGAAATCTATTCAGTAGTTTTTCCGTGATGCGCGCACAACTGCAAACCTCTATCGTTTTATTTATATATACATAGAAGAATATTAACGTTCTCGATCCGGGTAAACATGAGCACCCGGTCGTCGACACGGATGGAACCGGGTAAGGCGTGAGGTGGTTAAATTGGATCGCCCAACGCCGGTAATTTTCCGATCGCGTGCCGCGATTTGCGGGTCACCAATACGCCTCAACATAGATGTCGAGTTAGATTGAAGCGCCTTTTATTTTTATACGAACTGGCAAACAAGAGTACAAGCATGATGACGAACATATCTTCAATAAAAAAATTACAATAGTATAATGGAAATATCAGGTTTTAATATAGATTAAATATTACTAGTAATCGCCTAGTAGTTGTAATTCGACCGTAATTCCATAAATGAGGGCTAATAATCTTCCACTCACCAGATGTTGCTAGTTGTGACTGAGGTCAAGTTTTCGGTTACACAATGTCAGTTAATGGAGAAATTAGTTTTAAATAATAGTTTATCATTATCTAGAGTATTATATTAATACACTACACAATGCGTCAGTGGTATGATTTGTAATTTTTTGCACGTTATAACTCTTTTTTTTTTAATTTTTCTACTTTACTAATATTTATAGTTTGGTTTATTCATTTCTAATCTCATTAATATGAAATATAACTAATAATACGGAAAGAAACATTAAAGTTTACAGTTTCCTAAGGAATTATCGTCCCCGCTATGATCTGACAAATATTTTACATTATTGTTAAGTGGCGCCGCCCTGGTGGAAGAAAAAGTCGTGGATGTCCTCATTGCTTCCTTAAATAATATTAAAACTACTTATAGTTGATATATTATTAAGGAAGCTGTATTTACTTTCCACATTCAGTGTATATTTTCTATAGTTTCATTTGCATATCTTCTTTATATATAAAAATTATGTGTCACATTGTTTGTCCGCGATGACGTCCTAAACTACTGAACTGATTCCAATGAAATTTGCACACTCTGTGCAGTTTGGTCCAACCTGAGAGATAGGATAGTTTTATCCTGATAAGTGACATTTAATTTTTTTTTATTACGAATACAAGGTTTTTTTATATGAAGTGTCGTCGAAAAGGGCAGAACAACGTCTGCCTGGCCAGCTAGTTTATATATAAAACACAGATATCTAATCAACGAAATATGTAATTGGCATACCTACTTTAAGTAAATTTTAAAATTGTATTTAGTGATTGATATACGCTGTTGTTATCCTTAATAAAATAAAAGTAAATAAAATAAATTCTTTTTGCCTCGACTTACACTCTCACTTGAAAAAGGAACGTTTGAAATCACACAAAATTCACAGCTTATTTAGTTAATCAGTAATTATTTTGTTGGCAACATTTAAAAATTCTTTGGCGGCATACTCTACTCTGTTCACTGTTGTTCACCACAGACTAAGTGTTTGACAATTAACATTGATAGAATGGATGTAAACATTGAATGGTTTAATTTATTTTATTTAAGAAATATGTAACAAATATATTATATACTAGTTGTTCTCCGCGGCTTCGCTCGCGTGTAATTTAGGGTTTTAATTATGTTGCTCGGAACCCTAATTCTTTTTCTAAAATATAAGTAGCCTAAGTTACTCCTTATAACATCAACACAACAAATACAAAAAACACCGATTCCTACCAATGATGATTCGTGAGGCTATTGAAATTAAAAAACATCCTTATTTTAGTAGGGAAGATGTCTGAGTGCTACCATCTGCTAAGGACCCCATAATTAATAAAATTAATTTCAAACCCAAGCATACTTATGCATTTATTCTATTCTATTCTAACTATGACATCAGGTCGTCAAACACCACAGTCCTCCCGTGACCATGGGTGCTATAAATCATCTTCCTGACATCAATAATATCTGCGGTTGCCACCTCGCCTACCAAGCGTGGCAACTATAGCAATTATCCAGCTACTCGACAATTTATGGGGGAGGCCTATGTTTATTTCAGTGCACTTTTGATAGGCTGACGATAATGAGTTCTACTCATCTTTGCAACCCTTAATATTTACGTAGTAGAGTGAAAACAAAAAAGCAACATACCCGAAAAAATGAATGAAATAAAAACTGCATATATTTCCCCATGAAAAGTAAAAGAGTAGCAGCTTACATACATGTTACTACCGGGCACAGGCCGCAGAGAGTTTTGGCGAAAAAATTGTTCATTGCGCTGATTGCAACGCGGGATGACCTCAACTGGACACTTCTCAGATATGCAAGCTTTCCTTCACCGCCGAGAACGTGGTATATCGACACTTCAAATTGCAATTAAAATATAATATGCTGAAATATTTAATAATGCTTACGTACTATGAAATTTAAGTTTTAATCAGTTTGATTACCGCATTTGAAAAGTAAAATAACATGAACCTTTTCTAAAGTAAAATTTGCTTTCTTTAATTAAAGTATTTTTCCGCAAAAGCCTGATCATTCACATATACTCATATGAGCTATGAAACTAGGATTATCACAAATCTATCTTAAATTATAAACTGATTTGTAAGTCCCATTTAAGGTAAAAAAGTAAAGTAGCAGTCTCCTTTATCACTTATAGTGTTTTTTGGATAGAAAAATAGAGTATGCTGCAATGTTTCAATGCATATTTACGGTTTTCATATCTCCACGACTATTTTAATTACTCAGACATCTAGGTTTCCCCACGAAGTTATTCTTCACCATTTTAACGGACGCGTGTTAAGGCAGCACATAAAATTTTCTATAATAGATTCATCCTCGAGGAATATATCTGTTCTTAACGTTTTGCTTCCGTGCCACGACGAAACCTCACGGCGAGCTACACGGCCCTCGAATTTGTGTAAATACAATTCATAAAAACTGAAACTAAGCTTTTGCATGATTGTTGAACACATCTGTCTAGTTTAAATAAAACTAATTTTACGGATTTTATCGCGTATATTAACTTATTTTACTTTCCCGACGTTTCAAGCACTTTACAGCACCCATGGTCACGGGGGGGACTGAGGTGTATGACGTCCCAATGTCATAGTTAACCACGGCTACCTCCAGATTAAAAATTATTAATTTTTGTTCCGATCTACGCAGTATGAACTTACAGTATCATGAAGTCTTGCAGTTGTATGCTTGGGTTGGGATTTAATTTTATTAATTATGGGATCCCAAGCAGATGGTAGCACCCAGCCATCTTCTCTATTGAAATTAGGATGTTTTTTGATTTCAATAGCCTCGCGAATCATCCTTGGAAGGAATCGGTGTTCTTTAGCGAGGATTTGTGGTCTATCAAATCTAATGTAGTGACGGGGGCGATCCTGTACGTGTTCACAGACTGCAGACTTCCCGGAGCGTCTATTCTTCACATCAGCTATGTGTTCTTTAACGCGGGTTTTTATGGATCTTTTAGTTTGTCCTATATAAGAGAGACCACATTCACAATCCAGCTTGTACACTCCTGCATCTTGCAGAGGAATATTACACTTGACTGATGGTAAAAACTGACTAATCTTCTTCGGCGGCTTGAAATATGTTTTAATGGAAGCACGCTTCAAGATGTAGCCAATCTTGTCAGTGACACCTCTGACATATGGCAGTACAGCAGGCACTCGCTCGACTGTGGCCGGCTTCACTCGTTCACTGTGACGTAGGCGCGGGACCCGAAGCTTATTGTCGTGCAAAACTTGCTTGACGTGTTGGAGCTCGGCGGCCAGGTGTTTACTGTCACAGATCCCTCGTGCTCTCTGAAACAAAGATTTACCCACGGTAGCTAACTGTGAAGGATGGTGGTGAGAATCACCGTTTAAATATCTATCTGTATGGGTCTTTTTTCTATACACAGTGTGGCTCAAGGTGTTATCAGGATTCCGAATTACTAACACATCTAGAAAAGCTAAATTCGGAATCCTGATAACACCTTGAGCCACACTGTGTATAGAAAAAAGACCCATACAGATAGATATTTAAACGGTGATTCTCACCACCATCCTTCACAGTTAGCTACCGTGGGTAAATCTTTGTTTCAGAGAGCACGAGGGATCTGTGACAGTAAACACCTGGCCGCCGAGCTCCAACACGTCAAGCAAGTTTTGCACGACAATAAGCTTCGGGTCCCGCGCCTACGTCACAGTGAACGAGTGAAGCCGGCCACAGTCGAGCGAGTGCCTGCTGTACTGCCATATGTCAGAGGTGTCACTGACAAGATTGGCTACATCTTGAAGCGTGCTTCCATTAAAACATATTTCAAGCCGCCGAAGAAGATTAGTCAGTTTTTACCATCAGTCAAGTGTAATATTCCTCTGCAAGATGCAGGAGTGTACAAGCTGGATTGTGAATGTGGTCTCTCTTATATAGGACAAACTAAAAGATCCATAAAAACCCGCGTTAAAGAACACATAGCTGATGTGAAGAATAGACGCTCCGGGAAGTCTGCAGTCTGTGAACACGTACAGGATCGCCCCCGTCACTACATTAGATTTGATAGACCACAAATCCACGCTAAAGAACACCGATTCCTTCCAAGGATGATTCGCGAGGCTATTGAAATCAAAAAACATCCTAATTTCAATAGAGAAGATGGCTGGGTGCTACCATCTGCTTGGGATCCCATAATTAATAAAATTAAATCCCAACCCAAGCATACAACTGCAAGACTTCATGATACTGTAAGTTCATACTGCGTAGATCGGAACAAAAATTAATAATTTTTAATCTGGAGGTAGCCGTGGTTAACTATGACATTGGGACGTCATACACCTCAGTCCCCCCCGTGACCATGGGTGCTGTAAAGTGCTTGAAACGTCGGGAAAGTAAAATAAGTTAATATACGCGATAAAATCCGTAAAATTAGTTTTATTTAAATGTGTAGTGTTCGCGTAAATATAAGAAATCACATCTGTCTAGTAATTACACAACCAACGATGCTACGAACGAATTTTAAATTATTTAAATTTTACATCGTATATTTAGTAGCATTCTATTATTTAATTGTATCAGTGACTTGAGTATGAAGTAAAGAAAGAAAGAAGAAAGAAAGAAGAAAGAAAGAAAGAAGAAAGAAAGACATTTATTCACTGGAACTGTACACATCACAAAAATAAAAAATAAACAGTTAAAAGTATGGTAGATTAAAATTACAAGAGATGGGGTGTATATCGAGCCAGTGTAAAGGTTATGACTCAGCGTAATGCTGCAGGCTGCAGGGTAACCTACAGCGCTGATGATTCTGTCATAACCAAAGATACACGCACGATCCGCCTGGATGTGTTTATGAAATACATTTTAATAATTAATAATAATAAGTAGACTATGAAGTAAGTACTCGTAGATGGCGCTATTATTAGATGAAATAATGAAAACCAAAACTGTACTATCTAATAATATCGGCGATAGAAGCGAACATATATTTATTATATCAGTAAAGCATAAAGTGATGTCAATTCTGTTAAAAGTTCTGTTGAAATATCAACGTTGTATTAATATCTTCAAGCGATTTCTATTCATTGATTTGGTCAAGCTATATCATGACATGGTCAACAAACAGTGTTAAAAATCATGAAATGACCACATCATTTTACGAAATGATAGACTACTTTATGATATATGATCAATTCTACGATTTGGCCACGACGTATATAAAAATCTCTTTAGTAAAACTATAATTATAATGAAAATTTTGCAATAATTGCAGACAGACCAGTTTTAATTAGTTTACATATAGATTAGTAATTGAAATAAAAACCTTATCAATTTTAATATTTCTGATAGACATCATTATTACCTATTGAAATTATTACTTTTAAAACAAAATAACAAAAATACAAAAAAGTAAACGTTAGAATTTTTAAATAATTTTAAAAATCCAATTATTTAAACATATAAATGTAAATTATTTCTATTATTTAATTTATTAGTAACTGAAGGCAAAATGTACTACTTTTTCCATTTGATGATCGCTGTTTTGATAACTAAATCGGTGTAGTTTCATTACCAAGTTTATAACTAAACTTTATAAATATGGTATTTATTTGAAAAACACCCGTCATGCCGCCTATAACTAAGATATAATAGAAAACTAACATCTAAAGGAAGGAAAATATTTAACCTTCTTTTTTGTAGATCCGTAATCAGATAAAAGGTAGCCTATAAGTTACCCCGAGTTACTAACTACATACATACAAAATTTCATGTAAATCGGTCCAGTAGTTTTTGCGTGAATCCGTAATACACAGACAGACACATAGACAAAAATTGTAAAAACCACTAATTTGGCTTCAGAACCCTTTATTAAGTCCCCTGGATTTTTTTTCAAGAATATATTAGAATTACAGACACGACTATTCTACGGGTTCATTATATGTATAGATAAATAGCTAACTTCTCCATATAAACGTTAACTATGCCGAATCTCACACTACTTTATGTGCTATAATATTACTACAGCGCGAATTGGTCGGCTTACTAGGGTAAATCCGTATTCCGACTCACAGAATACCAAACTAAAAATGTATATTGGATAAAACTACTTTTACTTTTTCCGACGTTTCGGGTGCTTTCCAACACCCATGGTCACGGAGGTGATTGACGTCCCGATGTCAGAGTTAACCAGTGACCATGGGTGCTAGCACCCGAAAAGTCGGGAATCAAAAATAAGTACAATTATACGAGATAAAATCCGTTAAAGTAGTTTTCTACCGACTTCAAAAAGGAGACGGTACTCAATTCGACTATATGTTTTTTAATGTGTGTTACCTCATAACTTTTTTCTGGGTGAACCGATTTTGATAATTCTTGTTTTGTTTGGAAGCTGTTGCTTCTCATGTGGTCGCATAAATTTGATCAAGGTCTGACTTCTTTTCTTCTTTTGAGTTATTCTTAATTATTTATATTGAAGTCGGTTGTACAAAATTTTTAATTTTAAATTATATACAATGTGTAGTTTTCGCGTAAATATAAGAAAGCAGTATGTAAAAATGGATATGTTAAGAGAACCGTTGAACCTATTTAACGTAACGAAGCGTTTTATATTAGTTAGTTCTCACGGCTCAGGAGTGCGAACGCATCTACATTTTGATTTTTAATCCAACAATCCAATAGATGTTGATGTCTACCAGCCACAGAATCTGCTTACCATCAGATGAACTGTGCGCTCGTTTGTCACCATTTTTCTATGAAACCAGTGGTAAAATTAAAATTTTGTACAACCGACTTTAATATAAATAAACCTAGCAAGCTAACAGCATAGCAAAGTGGCGAAGCAATCAGCTTTGTAGCGGTTTTTAACGGTTGCCGTTGAACAATCAGTTTCAAAATAGGAGGTTCAAATGCCTGGGTGATCAGTAATCGATTGCTGAAAACAGAATTTGAAAATTCGAAACCGTTCTCGAGATAATCGTGGGACAGACGGACAGAAGGACAGACGGACGGACGGACAGACGGACAGACGGACAGACGGACAGACGGACAGACGGACAGACGGACAGACGGACAGACGGACAGACGGACAGATATCGTGAAATCAATAAGTGACTTCGCCAGCTTCGCCACTTAAAAAAATAAAAACATCATCAATGTGGTCGAAGTCAATTAAATACGCATTATTAAAGATAACTCAAACCCTACTAGTCAGATCCTGATCAAATTTATATGGGACCACGAGAAAAGCGCCAGCTTTCAAACAAAAAAGAATCATCAAAATCTGTTCACCTAGAAAAAAGTTCTGAGGAACCAACATAAAAAAGTCGAATTGAGAACCTCCTCCTCTTTTTGAAGTCGGTTAAAAATAATACGATAGATGCAGATGGCGCAGGATAATATTGTTTTTTTTATGTTAGTTTCCAGCGAAAGTACTTTTATAAGTGAGGGTTTTAAACGCGTAAACCGCTAGATATAAGAGGATTAAATTTAAATCCAGTGCTTAGTATAAAGGACACGAAGACATCTAAATGGAAAATTAAAAAATGACAAAATGAAAACATGAAAAGAAGCAATTTATCTACCATCCACTTTTTAAAACGTTGTTAATCAACGTTTCAAAATCCAGTCGATTACATATAATAAACATATTTATTTGTATAAACATTACTTGTTTTTGTTCTCTTTCAGAGAGTGCAGTACACAGTTAGCACCTACAGTTGTAAAATACAGAACTTAAACAACAAAAAATTTTCATCTATTTTTCACAACTTGCACACAAACACACACCTAGGCACGCACGGAAGTACACACGTTCGCACATACGAACGCAAATACGCACGCACACACGCACGCTCTCACAAACATACCTGTAACTGGCCCATTTATGCCCTGTTATAAATACTCTTGAGTTTATGGCAGTTGCTTTTTGGAATAAAAAAATAAATCAGTAAAGAAATGAAAATTCCTAACTTAATCATGATATTTAGTTTCTTTGTCCACTCCAATCAATAAAATAAAACGAATTTTAGTTGAAAATAAGGCATTATTGAGGTTGTAATAAGTGAATCTTCAAAATAGAAAGAGGGCGCATTGAAAAAAAAAGAATCAGCGAGGAACACCAAATTTTTAGTCATGATATAGAAACCAAAAATGCAAGCTCGTCAGTAGCCTAATGGCAGGGCGCGGACCGTGAACTTGAAATGTCGTGGGTTCGAATCTGCCATTCGACTACTGTCGTCAACCACTTCTAACAGAAGCATTTTAGCTTAGCAGAAGTGGTTAAAGGGTATATTAGTAATGTTTAATAGCATTACTGGTATTTTATTTAAAAAAAAGCGTTTAACTGAAATCTCGCAATTCGTATTTCACATAATATATATTTTAATGTCGCGAACTTAGGCTATTAATCAACTTTTGACAAATCAAAATGACAGGAAATTACTCAGTATTTTCTGATAAACCGAGAGCTGACGATTCAAAACTAATTGATTAATGATAGCCTCGTGTCCCGTGTCCCAGTAAGAGTTCTGACTGGTACTGCGAGAGTCAGTCAGAGGCAAAGACGTAACATATGTATCTAGATGTTTTGTATGGTAAACAGATGGCACGTAATGTTATAATAAACTAACGACCCGCCTAGCAGCTTCGCCTGGGCAGGATAGCACGTTTTCATTTAAGACAATTAAAGGCCATTAATTTGAATGATTTCTTATATTTCCGCGAAGACTACACATTAAATTAAACTAATTTTTACGGATTTTATAGACTAACTTGAAGCCCCGACGTTTCGGGAAGTGTGCAGTGTGTGAACATGTTCAAGATCGTCCCCGCCATTACATTAGATTTGATAGACCACAAATCCTCGCAAAAGAACATCGTTCCTACCAAGGATGATTCGCGAGGCTATTGAAATTAAAAAACATCCTAATTTCGATAGCGAAGATGAATGGGTGCTGCCGTGTGGTATGCTTGGGATCCTATAATTAAAGAAGTTAAATCCAGACCCAAGCATACCACTGCAAGATTTCAAGATACTAAGCTCATTCTGCGTAGATCGGACCAAAATCAATACTCAAAAACTGAAGGTAGCCGGGCTAACTATGACATCGAGACGTCAAGCACCTTGGTCCCCCCCCCCCGTGACCATCGGTGCTGTAAAGCACCCGAAACGTTGGGAATTAAAAAGTTTAATTAAACGCGATCAAATCCGTAAAAATTAGTTTCATTTATGCCATAAATTTTATCAATTTTTTTAAATTTGTGTGCTTGTCAAGTTTCATTACAATCAGTTCAGCCGTTCCGAAATTAGCCCGAACAGACAGACAGACAAGAGTCATTCATGTCTTAATAGAAGCTAATTATTTCTATATAACAGACAGACACTTCAATTTTATTTATATGTAATAAGGTACCCCAGAAAGAGTTTCGGTCACGGCGGCCAATCTCTGGTCTGAACGGGGACTAACCGCACCACCACACTCGTGCACTACAAGGAATTGTAGTGCATAAGCATAGGTGCACTGTAGAGTGCACTATATGAATATTATCACACTCTCATAATCCGATGGGACAGCAATCCCGTAAGACCGAAGAGAAATCAGGCGCTAGACCTCTGGTTTTGAGAGATTTCCGATCCCCGGAACTGAAACTACTGATTGACTCTGAATCTGCACTGCTACTGATAATTTCTTGACCAAAAATCCCAATTACTGATTTGTTGGTCCGAATAGAGATTCGAATCCGAGACCATTGCTGCAATGACTGGAAACGAGGCATTCCATCTTAGTCCTCACGGGTGACAACGCATCTGCATTTTGATTCGTAATCGAAGATAGATGTAGATGTCCATGGGCCACAGCAACCACTTACCATCAGGTGGGCTGTGTGCTCGTTTGTCACCCTTATCCTATAAAAAAATGCATACCAGACGTAAATCCCTCTCGTAGGAATCCGTCGTACACTTCACTTGACAGAACGATACGGCTGCAAACGGAGAACCTTTCTTCCACTCCGAATGTGAGATCTTAACTATATGATAGGCCACTTCAGTTTACTGGTCCCTTGGTCTATGTCGGTTGCTCTATTTCTACTGCGAATATATTCGTATGGATTCTATCATGCAGAAAAAAACTCAGAACAGAACTATCTTTATAGGCCGCAGGGCGACTTTGAACTTCCTCATTTATACGTCGTCACAATATTACTAGCTAGATGTCACTTAAGATTTTTATAAATACTAGACAGCAAGATGTGTAATAAAAAAGTATGGTCAAAGTATGTTACCCTTAGGGAATTTTCAATATTTTTAGCATCTTTGAAGATATCTTATTTTTAATTACGTGAGGCTTTTGTCACACTAAGCCATGGTAGCTTAGGAGCTACCATTAGGGTTGAAATCTCACCAATATTAATGAAATTGTTAAGTGCAATTTCAAGAGCTAATTTCCAACTTGTTTGTGAGTGAAAAAAAATCGAGAGGAAACGTGTATGTCTAAGGAATAAAAAATATTTTGAAGACATGGGTTCGCCAAAACGCATTAAAGCAATACGGTAGAGTAATTCCCTTTCAGAAACGAGAATAAGCCTGTACCCAGTTCTATGGGACGCATAAAAGCTGTAACTTTACTGTACATATTTGACAGTATTTTGCTTTGTATTATGATGCATTTTTTTTTTCGAAAAATTCGTCATCATCGTTAGAGCCCTTCACAACTCCACTGCTAAACACAGGCCTCCTCCAAGGAATACCACAAGGCACAGTCCTGAGCCACCTGCATCCATCGACTTCCTGCATGTCTTACTAGGTCGTCACTCCATCTAGTACGAGGCTGCCACTTGAAAACCTTTTTAACCCCGAGCATAGCCCTTTCCATAGCTCGCTGAGTGACCTTGGCGTCCTCATACGACCAGCAGTGAAGGACCACGTTTTAGATCAATAAGTCATCACTGGCCAACACGCACTGGTTGTACAATCTCGGTTTTTTTAAGTTTTGTTGTATACCTGACGAGAAGATGTGCCGTAATTTCCCGAACGCTGCCCAGCCGAGTTGAATCCGTCGATTGACCTCTCGGTCGAAGTTGGACTTACTTAGTCGGACTATTTGTCTCAAGTAAGCATACTCGTCGACAACACCAAGCTAAGTGATCCCAACAACTAACGGCATAGGTATAACATGGACGTTACAAATTTGATCTTTGTTTAGTGCATGTTCATTTTATGACCTATCCGTTGGGAGGCACTATTGAGGTCATTGAGGTTAAGGTCCTCCAGCGATTCTGCCATAAGGAAAATCGATGGTGAGATATGTACTCGCCATTGAAGTTAATATCGTATCCTTTCCAGTCCAGTAGCTTGAAAACGTCTTCCAATGCAGTGGTGAAGAGTTAGAGGATATAACATCACCTTGACTTACACCACTCTGCAGTTGGATAGGTTTATTATTCTGGTTCTGTACTCTGATAGCTATCGTAGCCCTACTGTACAAACACTTCAGCACTACGATATACCGACAGTCAACTTGAGGCCGCTGCAGGAACTTCAGCACCGCCCAAATTTCGACGGAATCAAAGGCTTTCTTCTCATAGACTACATATACAAGACATAGTGGCAGATTGTACTCCTCGGTCTTGTGTACAATTTTACGGAAGGTATTTGTGTGGTCTATGGTGCTAAAGCCTTTTCGGAGACCGGATTGTTCGAGAGGCTGGAATTCGTCGAGTCTGCGCGAGACAATTCGTAATGACTCTCGAAAACAGCACGTAGTAGCCTTTCTTGAAAAATAAGATCACTGCACTTCTGCTTCACTATGTGGTGTCACAATGAAGGACGGAATTAAAGAGCTTGTGAAGGACTTTAAGTATTAGTTTTCCACCCGCTTTCAGAAGCTCCGCTGTAATTCCATCCTCACTCGGGGACTTGTCGTTTTAAGGTGCTGGAGAGCCATTCTATCACGTTTTCAATACGAGCTGTACTGAAGTTGCGTAAGTCCCGATTAAAACTGCAATTGTTGCCAAATTCATTATCGTTACAGTTTATTTAATGATTATGATTATGATTGCAAGAGGTCACCTTTCTCTGTGTGCACTAAAACTGCAAATTTTATATGGTGAGGGACGTGAAGGCATCGTTCTTCTCAGGGGTCATAAGACAGCATTTTAATTGTTTATCAAGGGTAGAGATGATCTTTCCAAAGACATATGCCCATGGGCCTCATATTTGTGAGCTCGCTTGCCATTTTTCCTGTTAAAAAATATACTGATAATTGTGTCAAGAAAATAAAGTCCGAAAACTTTACATATAGTTTTACCACCCACTTACAGTTTTGCGCGCAAAGCGTTCACTCTGTATTTAGTTCATCACATTTGCTATGAAAAATGATTTCAACAAACCAGCATAGCGGCAGTGTATCGGTGACAAAATTAAATATAAATTTTTTACCTTGATGTACTATGGCCTTTATGATAGAGATACTTTGATCCATTGATTCATGAAGCTAGTGATACGTTGAAGCTCCTCATATCTGTTTATTTTAATGACTGGTGTTTAAAAAGTTTAGTGGTGTAATAAAAAACAACTATTTATTTAAATTTTTATATAGAGTAGTGGGCAAATGAGCATGCGGCTCACCTGATGGTAAGTGTCGACCGCAACCTATGAACAACTGCAACACTAGGAGAATTGCAGTTGCTTTACCGGCCTTTTAAAAAGGACTAAGCCCGTTTCTTGTAGGTCCCTAAGTCGTATCGGTCAAGAAAAATCTCCGATTGTACCCGATTCTATAAAAGCCATACGTGAAAGAAAACTCCAAGAATGTGTAGTACTTTTTTACGTGGTAGAGCCATGCTGCAGCTATATAATTATATAGTTGTAGCACGAATGGATCGGCTCAACTGAGCAAGGACCACGCTCTCACAAAATACCTGCTTAACGCTTCTGTGTTTGGTATGGTGAGTGTAGAGAACCGGAGACCCTTTTTATTGGAAATGAGGCATACCATTTTAGCCCTCACGGCTGACAACGCATCTGCTTTTTGATTCTTAATTGAGGATAGATGTAGATGTCTACTACTTACCATTAGGTGGACTGTGTGCTCGTTTGTCATCCTTATACCATAAAAAAAAGAATATCACACAGTGGTATTCCGCCAAGCATTCAGATGGCGTGGAAGGTATAATTAACTTGAATTAATTAGAATTAAATGCGATAGAAAATGCAAGAAGATGCAACATCTCTTCGCAGCGCCTGTGTTTTGCCATATTTGACTTTATTGATATTTACTACATTTAGGGTATCCTGTATCCACGCTTGGTTCTATATTCTTGTTTAGTCTATCACCCCTGCTAAATACACTTCCTAAATACACTGACATAATTGAGTGAGAAGTTAGATAATTGTATATGTATATTATAGTCAGTTTATTTTATCGTTTGTATATTTTAAAAGATAGGAGGAACCGTTGCCACTACAGCTCACTCGAAGTGTAGGCGGGTGTCAAGTGAGGGTGCTAGCCCCGTGTCAAAGATAGCGGTGTGACGACCGCGTTAAGTAACCGAATCGGTCGAAATCCGTTTGATGTCGGATAACGATGGCTCGAGGCTTGAAGTTAAAGATTCGAGTAAAGTGCTGCTCATAAACAGAAGAGTATGGCACGGGGATGTAGTTGAGGGAGAAGGGTAGAATTCCCACCACCATCATCAACTATGAAATTTATTTGGTGGTAGAACCCAGCATCCCTGCTTGGGATCTTTTAATTAATAAAATTAAAACTGAACCAAAGCATACCATTGCAAGATTTCAAGACACACTAAGTTCATTCTGCGTAGATCGTCCCAAAACAAATAATTAAAAAGCTGAAGGTATTCCGGTTAACTTTTACATCGGGACGTCAATCGCATCAGTCCCCCGTTACCACGGGTGCAGGAAAGTACTCGAAACGTCGGGAATTAAAAATAAGAACAATTAAACGCAATAAAATCCATAAAAGTAGTCTTATTCAATGTGTAGTGTTCGCGTAAATATAAAAAATTCAACGACCTTGTTGCACAATTCGTCAATTACCTGCGTTAATTACTTATAAAATATCGAAACCGCTTGTGGTATATACCACATTAAATCATTCGCTTTAATCTTTATTTATAAAAATTCGGTGTGCGTGTGTTCGTAATGCTTCTCCTCCTAAACGGCTTTTGATAAAAAATGTGTGGGGTAATTATGGGCTCACCTGGACCTGTATGGTACTTTGCTATAGTTAGACCCGGTAGGTCTAACTGGAGGTAGGTGTCACTGTTATCGAAATCCAGAAATCAACGAAAACAGCCCACAGTAATTATTTCCTTGTAAAATTTAGACAGGCCATCAAGTCAATCAATCTCCTGTAGAACGTGTCGCGGTGATGCTCTAGACTAGAGGTTCCAAAATTTAGATTGGCTAAAACTGCAAAGTCTTTTTTGAGTATAGTGGACCACCGGTAATCCGACAAACATTTTGCAGGGCAGTGTCGGACTATCGAATTCGTCGGATTATAGAGTACTGCCTATAGACCCGGAATTTTAATTTTTTTTTGGAATGATTTTGAATTATAGTCCGGAATTTTTTTATAAAAGAGTACCTTGTAATCCGACAAATTCCAGATCCAATGATAAGATTCTATATGTTATATATATGTACTCTGAAGTACAAATTATACTTCATTATGTATGTCAAATTTAGTAAATTAAAATTCAAAACAATACCCTACACGTCGAGTACAATAGTAGTGGTGCGTACGGGTTATAATGGGTTATAACTTGTTCAATCATGCATTTGTGAAGATTGTCAAAAAATATTTAATAATAAATAATAGACCATGTCGGATTACAGGGGGTGCCGGATTAGACAGGGGCCGGGTCACCGGGGTTCTACTGTATATCAATAAAATTTTACAATCAAATGCCTATAAACATAGTGCAACAATCGGATACAAACTTTAAGAATTATTTGAGGATTTTAAAAAAAAATAGCTAACTCTATAATATAGATAAATTTATTTAGTACAGTGATGTGTGGAACTAACTTTTTCTCTAAACTCATTACACATCATTCTGAGCGATCAGCTATCGCAGAGCCTATTTCTCCTTATGATGTCGCATTTAGAGGCGAAATACGTGTCATAATATCGACGGTGGCATGTCCTTCCTAGTGTGGTGGTGTTAGGATTAGTTATAACGGGGATAGTGCACGCAATTGAGGGAAAGGGGGAGGTGCTCTTTAAACTAGGTAAGACTCATCATTTTTCTAAATAAGTTTGAGTACAGACTAAGTAAGTTTTAGCCTAACACATGTTGCAAACAACCAAATCTTGGTGTCTCTTTTGTACGTAATACATATTCAGTAGTATACCCCAGTGGTCCTCACGTTAACACACATAAAACATTGGTAACAGCCTGCGTCCAGCTCTGGACTCTAAAGTAGCTTGTAAACTGCTCATATCAGAACAAATTTCTGATCTGATCAAGAAGCTGATCGCGTACTTTGAACTTTCACATTGAGCGGAGTTACCATTTCTCATTATACTTTATTATAAGTTAAAACAATGTTACATGAGAAGCTCTTCAACAGGAATGTTACTGCGGTAAACACCTCGAGGCATATTAACAAACAACATCGCCACAAAAAGCAGTATCTGTATATATTTTCTTTCCGTTAAAAGCTTTGTCATTTAATCGCTCTGAGAGCGAGGGGTGACAACTGACAATTAGACTGCTTGTCTACGCGTTGAGCCGAGGTCGCGGATCCGCGGGCGATGACTCTGTTCACTCTTACTATGTATGTCAATTTGTTTTTTGGATGATTTTCTTCACTGACGAGCATATGGATGGATGGATGTATGGATATCGGTAGGTGGATGTAGTTTTTTTTTTTAAATATAATAATTGTGTTTTTAACACGCGCCATATTAGCTTCACGTGTATGTTTGTATGTTTTGTAACCGACTCTTCTAAATTTGATTTTCACTCACTTTCAAACGTCGAAACTTTACATACTTATGAAGGACCGATGGCAATACAATAATTTGATAATATCGTTCCATTATCCTGAACAGTATCACCAGGATTATTAAAAAGTGAAAAATAAAATACGGTTCCAAAAATAAATAAAACTAAAAACACGCATTAATATAGAACCGAATTAAAAACGAAAAAATATGTTTTAGAAATAAGAATACGACGAGATAAATATTATTGTGAAAAGCGTGGGCTGCTTTTTTCACAATATCTTTATACTAATCGTACCGATGAAATATTCTTAACAACATATACCGATACCTTAATTGGCAAACCAGCTAACTCCATACGAGCAAGTTTTTCAGGAGACACTTAAAACTGTATAATATTTTTTGTAGACTACTTATGAAAAAATCTAAATCACCGTTCGTAGATATTATCGTAAATTATTATTTTTGATACTGTAAAACCCTTTATACGTTTTCATTACAATACTACAGCGTTTTTAGGAGTTATCCGTTTTTCATTTCCTGTTAAAGTATGTGAACTAGGAGTTAGCTGGTTTGCTCGGTAAATTAATTTTAAATAAAAGTTTATTATTCTGTTTAAATTTTAATTACAAGATATGTTAATACACTTAATAATAATTAAATAATGTTAAGTATAGGTACACTATATTAGGCTTCATGAGGAAGGTTGTCATAATAGTTTTGGTAATCTCTGGGCATTGAGTTCTTTAGTTGCTGTAAATCTAAGAACTTTTTTTTTGTAATTTTCCTGCGTTCGTTGTATAGGTTAGGTATATTATTAAAAGGAATGTTGTTAATTCGGGCATTCCTGCGTTGGTTGAGTAATTTATATTCATCAGTTAATTTAAGTTTATAAAAAATTTCTCCAGAGGGTGCATACTTAAGAGCTCGTATATCGGTAACCTGGAAAAGAGAAACAGAACTTATCATATCGATCACATACAGTAGCAATAATAATTAATAAAATTTAAGTAATTTATGTACCTTAGGGTCTCCCTTCATTTTTCCCGGTCTTATGGAGGTGTAAAATGGTAAATTTTTAAAATTCTTGAAGTATGAATAGTTTAGGTATTCGACTGTATACGGTTTTGATTTTTTTGCATTCTTGCAAATGGTAATGTACTCGGCTGGAACATTAATCACTTGATTTTTTAGTTTTTTTTCAATCATTGCGTGCATACTGTCAACCTCCATTTGGGTGTGGCCTAGTTCCAAATATTTTTGCTCAATTGTAACATTATTCAGCATAGCCATGTTGAGGAGAGCATTGCTTAAAGTGACGTTTCTATTTTGATACGTACACCCATCCGTGTACAAAGTTATGAATCTGTTGTTATCTCCCATTTTTGGGACTACTTTATTCATAAAGAAATTGGTTAAAATCGTTGCAAACTCATCAGAATTAAGCCCACCTTCGGCCTCATTCCATAGAAAGCAATACCCATCGCTAGTTTTCATGTCATAAATACACCAGTTGTGAACACACAGCTTAGTTTTGTAGTAGTTTGATGATACATAGGGTCGCGGTGCTAAAAGCACTGCTTGGAGATCTGCAGTAAAGACAAATTCCTTTTTTTCTTTATCAGATTCTTTTTCCATTCTCGCTTCGTTCTTTTTATTTACATGCTCTTCGTAAGTCTCTTTAGTAATATGGCCCATCTTGTATCCATTACAGATGTCACACAAATCTTTCTTCGGTTTGAATAAAGCTATTTTTTGTATGGTTAGGGTATTTGTAAAAGTGGCAATAGATAGTGTTTTTTTATTTTTTGACTCACAATGATCTCTATACATTTTATAAAGTTGCTGTTTGGATGATATGTCTGGTTGTATGTATGTCTGCGTTGTTCTTTTTCTACAATAATGTGAAGGCATTTTAGGTAAGTCATCTAAAAAGTCCTGTAAAGTTTTAATTTCTTGGTCAAATAGATTTCTGCGAGTAGTTTCTGGTAATTGTTCATCAGTATTCTTTCCAGCAACTTCAACCTTCCAACCCCAGATACATGATTTACCCATAGAAAAGGTATTTAGAAATAATGTTTTACAGACTCTTATCATATCCTCACCTTTTTTTAGGTGGTAAATAAAAGTGTTAACTCTTTTAGATTTTTGAGGGTCTTTCCTATCTCTTTGCCTATTTGTATGTAAATTTTTTACTAAATTATCAAGGTAAACTCGTTTTTCATCCCAAGTCATATTCCAAAACTTATCAAATAATATTTTTCTGTCATCTTCAGAAATACTATGACACTGAATAACACTATTTCTCTTTTCCTTACAACTGCACCGGGGCTTCAACACCTTTTTCGGTTTCTTTATATTTTTTTTCCACTCTCCATCAACTTGTTCTTTACCGCAATATTCTTTACCCTTTTCTCTATTCTTTATATTAATTTCACTAGTCCATTCTTCCTTCTTTACTTGACACCTTTTCTTTCGTTTTATAACCGGTTCTTCCGATTCTGAATCAGTATCACTGTAATCGACTAATTTATTTATTAATTCAGGACAGGCAGTTGAGGTTAGGTAGGTAGGTAAGTTAGGAGGTATAGTTTCATGAGCTGTTAGTTTTTTTTGTGTCAAAGGAACGGCCAAATCATCATCCGATTTATCATTACTTGTAGAGAGGTACGATTGAGATGGTTCAAAACTATTAGAGGCATTTTCAGAATTGTAGATAAGTGATGGCGTAAGACAAAGAGATCGAACTTGAACTGTGTGCGAACTTGGACTGAGTTGTTCTGTTTCAAGCGGAAATATGTCTTCAATAACAACATTCTTTACTATTTCATATGTCTGCGTATTAAAGCATGTTTGGTTATCGAAACTTTTACTGTCAAACGATTTAGGGTTATATATGTACTCTACCCCAGGCTTTTCATTTTCAATACAATCAATGTTGCCATTATCAAAGAAAGTCGATGAAGCAGAATTAGAAGCCACGCTATCATGCCCAACCAAAGCGTCATACGGATTTGGAAATTGGTTATTAACAAACAAAACAGAGTTATTGGTTTCATTAAGCTCATGCTGTTCATTTTGCATGCTTATTTGCAGTATTTTTTTAGCACGTGAGTGGGACATCTGCATACAAATTAAAAAAAAACATCACCATAAGCATAAAAAAGAGCCGAAAACGATAAAAGATATTAATTTAACTTTAAAAGTAAAACTATATAATAATATTAAAATTAAATTAATGAAATAAAAACATTAAATTAATGTAACAATAATTTAACTTTAAATTTTAATTAATTTTTAATAAACATAAAAATGGATAACTCCCAACACTAGTGTGATAAATTAAGAAGCAAATCAGCCAACTCCTAGGCAATATTAAATCTTAAAATTACATTATTAACTAGCACTGTTTTGTGAAAAAGTAAATAAGTATCCATACCTTGAATTAATGTTCAACTATTTTTCAACACTACCTTTCCTTTTGTCGGGTTTTAATAATTTTCTTCCTCAAAACGTAGGGCGGTAACCGTACACGACTCGGACGCCATACAAAATGGCCGACTTAGTGGAGTTGGCTGTCAAAATTGTAACATTCCGTGACACACGGAGTTAGCTGATTTTCTAATAGCGATTTATTGAAAAAATTGTGATCATATCGAAGTTCTCGTTTTTGCAAATCACGACGAACTACTGTTGCGTACAATTTATACCAAAATATTTTTTTTACCAAATGTGGAGTTGGCTGGTTTGCCAATTAAGGTATCGATACATATATCGAGCTTTTTTACCTTTTTAGTTCGGTTTACCATCAAAGCGTGTTTTTTTTTAGGTTTTTTTTATTAAAATATAATTTATTTGCGTTACATTTAGATAGATTTAAAGAGATTCAATTAAGTTAAAAGTACTATTACGTTGCCTTAATCTTATACACTTACATCTCCAATGGGAATGTCTTTTTTTATTTAACAATCTTACATATATTATTAGGACTACGGAGGGAAAATCTTTATTTACTTAACAATCCTATGTCTGTCGGCTATTTAAACAATCAGATCTTAAGCATGTTGTGAACAAGAGTATGGTATGAAATCAACAGGGAGGTAAATGGAAAGCGTGATCGAGATGGTGAGCTTGGTTTAAACGCGTCGCCGCACACAACGCTTTACATCGATTTATATAGGCATGGAAGAGTCGTTCATATTTTTTTGAGTATATCTCATCGCATTATTGATCTTTGGTTTAAGGCCTAAATTATATCGATGTATTATTTAAAATTAAAAATTTTCAACAACCGACTTCAATATAAATTATTAAGAATAACTCAAAAACTATTAGTCAGACTTTGACCAAATTTATATGGGACTACATGAGAAGCACCAGCTTTTAAATAAAAAAAGAATCATCGAAATCGGTTCACCCAGAAAAATGTTACGAGGTAACACATAAAAAAAAAACATGCAGTCGAATTGAATGCCGTCTTCTTTTTGAAGTCGGTAGAAAAGCGGCGAGAGTAGTGTGTCAAGATCGTGTCAAAAGGAAGTCGGTAGTGTCTACCTACCTCTCCGACTGGTGTGAGTGTTTATGCATACATACATATACATGTATATATGTAATTTTATAAATTCTATTCTGTGACACTCTAATTATTATTTTATTTCCACTATTATTTAACTTCTATCTCCTTATGGGCCGGCCATAAAGCACAAAGAACCGACAACGGATGGGGAAACAATATTCTCGAGTAATAAAGTACATAATATGAATAATGTCATAAACATAGCGCTACTGCCAGGCATAAGATACCCAGTTCGGTTAATCTCAATATCCGCCAAGTGGACTGATTATGACTAATTCTTTCTACGACGGAACAGGCCCAGGTCTGGACCTACGAAATGTTGATGATGATGATCAAAGATTAAAGTACAAAGATACGTACGTATCTCAGTACAGGTATGTAAGCGAGTGACCAGCCGTAGAACAAATAAGTGTTTCCAGTGTGTACTTAACATCCGTGTTTTTTGATTATATACCCGAATAATTTATAATTAATAATTTTTGCTTAACAAAGTCTCGGATTGGGGCCGACTAAATCTAGTCCAGTTCAATCCCCAGAAGACACAAGTTTGCGCGTTTACCGCTAAAAAGAACCCCTTTGTCGTATCCCCTCAGTTTCAAGGCACTCCCCTTGCTGCCTCAGCCAGTATCGGAATCCTTGGCGTCGACATATCGAATAGCGTGCAGTTTCGTGGTCACTTGGAAGGGAAGGCCAAATTGGCCTCTAAAAAGCTTGGCGTGCTCAGCAGAGCGAGACGGTATTTCATGCCGGCACATCGCTTGCAACTTTACAAAGCGCAAGTTCGGCCCCACATGGAATACTGTTCTCATCTCTGGGCCGGGGCACCCCAGTGCCAGCTCCTTCCACTTGACCGCATCCAGCGCAGAGCGATTCGAATCGTCGACGACCGAGTTCTTTCCGATCGGCTCGATACACTGGCACTGCGTAGAGATGTTGCATCTCTTTGCGTATTTTATCGCATCTATCACGGGGAGTGCTCTGAGGAATTGTTCGGACTAATTCCAGCCGCTCAATTTCACCATCGCACGTCGCGACAAAACTCGCGTTACCATCCATACCATCTGGATGATTGGCGGTCCACCACTGTGCGATTTAGAAGAAGTTTTCTCCCTCGCACAACTTCTTTGTGGAATCAATTACCACCAGCGAATTTTCCGAACCGATACGACTTAGGAACCTTCAAGAAAAGAGCTTACACCTTTCTAAAAGGCCGGCAACGCATCTGCAATTCCCCTGGTGTTGCGGTTGTTCATGGGCGGCGGTAGTCACTTAACATCAGGTGAGCCGCATGCTCGTTTGCCCCCTATTCTATAAAAAAAAAAAAAAAAAATAAAATATTCCAGTAAAACATATCAGTGTACTCGAAAATAATTTCCGCTAATACGTTCTGTGTGCACAACAGAAAGCAGCGACGTTGAGAATTAATTTATGCTCCACATATCTACATTTCGGAATTTATTCCTTTTATAATTTGAAGTACCGTAATAATGGGCAGAGTTTATTTGTCAATTGCATTCCACCTGCATAAGGTCAACTAACGAGCGCGACTATGGTGACAAATATTTTGTTTTGTAGGATAGGGTGACAAACGAGCATACAGTCCACCTGATGGTAAGTGACTGCTGTGGTTTATAGGAGCAATGCGTTAGCATCCCTTAAGACTGAGATGGAATATCTCGTTTCCAGTAAAAAGGGCCAAAAGACTTTTAAAACGATAATTAGAAAATGTTGTACATTTCTATAGTGATTTAAGGAACAACTATGGGCACTCTTTTAGGTCTCCAGTAAAAATTGCGATAATCTATCAGAAAATAATTAATAGAATCAGGCGTTACTTTGCGGAAATCCATTATATTAAAGTTGGTAAAATTACCTTGCGTACATCCGCTCGATACAATAAAATGATGTGTTTTACCTAGTTTGAAGATCCCGCCTCCCGCCCCCCCCTCAATTGCGTGCACTATCCCCATCACCACTAATCCTGATACCACCATACTAGGAAGGACACATCACCTTCGATATTATGACACGTGTTTCGCCTCTAAATGAGACATCATCACTGGAACTATTTCCATGCTGCATGAGCATACGCTCTGCGATAGCTGACCGCTCAGAATAATGTCAGCAGCCAAGAACTTTGCAAGTTCAGAGAAAAAGTCAGTTCCACACATCATTGTCCTAAATATATTGATCTATTTTATAGAGTTCTTCTTTATATTCTACTAAGCCAGCGCTTATCTACGATCCCACCTGATGATAAGTGGTGATGTAGCCTAAGATGGTGAAGCGCACTGACTTAACAAAAGCCTATTCACTCGTCTTGAAGACACCCACACTGTAATCGGATGGAAAGACAGATGCTGGCAACTTATTCCACT
The DNA here is from genome assembly GCA_963668995.1 of Parnassius mnemosyne. NCBI lineage: Eukaryota > Metazoa > Arthropoda > Insecta > Lepidoptera > Papilionidae > Parnassius > Parnassius mnemosyne. The sequence continues at coordinate 6,760,648 of CAVLGL010000024.1, read as the reverse complement.
CCTTTGCTGTAAGCATGATGAACGACGTAGCGAACCGTTTAGTTTGATTGCGTGGTAAGTCAAAAACGAAAGGGTGGAGACTGGCCGAACGTATGGTTGTCCGATGGTGGAAGGGAATACATTTAGATATGCAGTTTATGTGTGTTAAATGCCATTACAATACAGGAGAAAATCAAAGTGTAGAAGAACTTTATTTAAAAAAAAGAGTGGTGATCGCAATAACAAACGTCTCACACAGTTATCACTGCCTCGTTCACAGATTTACTTATTTAATTTACCTGTCATATTTACGACGGTTATTACCGCCTTGAAAATTATTTTCAACAATAATTACTTGTAATCTATATTTAATAAAAATATTCTATTCTATTCCATTCTATTCCATTCTATTGCATTCTATTCCATTCTATTCCATTCTATTCCATTCTATTCCATTCTATTCCATTCTATTCCATTCTATTCCATTCTATTCCATTCTATTCCATTCTATTCTATAATATTCGTTATTCCAATGAGATTCTTCTGGCTTTTCATTTAGTCAACTTTTTTGCCACCCACGGGAAGTAATTTATGTACGTAAATAACGTAACGAAAAAGTACAGTGCGGGGAATGTCATTAATTTTAACTTTTTAAATTGTGGTTTACAGCTTTACTCGGTATATTTGCAATAGCACGCACACAATTTTTGAGCTTATATACGAGTATATCTTCGCACCTTGTAGCATTGCCCCAAAAAATTACACTATAGCGCACAGTAGAAGATACGAAGCCGTGATATGCCGTCCGTAAAGCGTGTTCATTTACTACTTTGGATAATACATGTAGAGCGCAAAAACATTTATTTAACTTTTTGCAAATATATTCTGTATGAGTCTCCCACTTTAAGTTATTATCAATTTAAAGACCCAAGAATTTTGTTACTTTGGTTTCACTAAAAGTCTTACTATCGTAATTAATGTTAGGCAAATCAAGGGGCCATTTTCGTTGATAGAATTAATTATTTGAGACTTTGTTAAGTTTATTATTGAGCCAGCTAATTATATTGTTCCGGTTGTTATTAATTTAATTTTCATAATTATTTATAGAGATATCATATAAAAATAGAGTCATAGGAAAGTTTATGCTGTTAGGTAAGTCGTAAATATATACTAAAAATAATAAAAGACCAAGTAGGCTTCCTTGAGGAACACCAAAATTTCAAGATTGAGGACAAGACCAATAAATATATTCATTTTTAGTCTTTGGACAATTCCGTGGTACTTGAATAATTTTAATCCTGTTTGTCAAGTAGGATTTTATAAGATCACGTGTTTTACCTCTTATACCGTAATATTTATTTAATTTTATAATAAACAAGTTAATACAAAGCCTTCGAAATGGCCATATATAGGGCTGTCACTGGTACTTTTCTATCCACGTTTGTAAATACTGGATATTAAAAGTTGTGTGTGGTTTAATAATGGATATTTTAAGAAATTTAGAAAATACACCCATCTTCAACACATTGGTTTGTAACATTACTCATTATGGGGGGGGGGGGGCATTGTGTTTGCTACGTGTTTTATCACTTTCGTTGAAATATCATCAAAACCAGTGCTAGTTGTGTTTTTTAATAATTTTATAGTCAATAGAATGTCATTAGGTGTAACCAAATTAACGAAAAATGAATTGTATTTATTACGTTGTATTGTATTGTATATTTTATGGAGTATAATTAATAACGAAACTGGTAAATTCAACTCTTGCAATTCAAACTACTAGTTAAGTGTTAACAAAAAATTAACTGAATCAGATTATTTTTTATTTTTATATGCGGTAGAGCCATGCTGCAGCCATATTAATAGTATAGTTGTAGCACGAATGGGTCGGCTCGACCGGGGAAGGACCACGCTCTCACAGAATACCAGCGTAAAATAGCAGCTTAATGCTGCTGTGTTTCATCTGGTAAGTGTAGAGAACCGGAGACCCATTTTACTGGAAAAGAGGCACTCTATCTTAGTCTTCACGACTGACAACGCATCTGCATTTTAATTTGCAAACGAAGATAGATGTAGATGTGTATGGGCCACAGCAACCACTTAACATCACGTGGACTGTGTGCTCGTTTGTCACCCTATTTCTATAAAAAAAAAGATCAGGACGTTGCAATGGTTTTTGATCTTAAGCACTAAGTCACTAAATTCTTCTCCTGCCGTCGCTGAATCATTACGTAAACAAAATGTAAATGCGTACAAAGAATTTTACATCTCATAAAGTATCATCAATAGATATTGTAAAATATTTTAAAACTATTGATATTAAGAAAACTGCGGATCTGTGGGGGATTTCTGTAAAAGTTATTGCGTCTATAATAGACACAATCGCGCCTCATCTAGCTATTATTTTTAATACTTGTATCGAACCTGGTGTGTTTCCTTCACCATGAAACTTCAACAATATGGTGTAAGGAGTGATGCTCTTAAAATAATTATTTCATATTTAAGTAACGCAACACAAAAAATTATCATTAACAGTATGAGCTCTTCCGGGTCGATGGTACAAATGGGCGTGCCTCAGGGCTCAATTCTCGGCCCCTTTCTGTTTCTTGTATACATTAATGACTTACCTTACATAATAGGGGATAACCATGATATAGTATTAATTGCTGATGACACTTCTTTAATTTTCGTATTAAGACGACAATTACTAAAATGTGACGAAGTAAATAATGCTATATCTAAATTAGAAATTTGGTTCAATCTTAATAATTTGCATTTAAAACTGGCACTAAAACGGAACGTACGAAATTCATGACTCCAAATGTCAAACAATTAAATACTACTGTAATTTCAAATGGGGAGGAACTGAGTCTTGTAGATACCACCATTTTTCATGGAATCACACTAGATGCGAAGCTTCAATGGAGCCCCCATATATCAAAACTAGCAAGCAGACTTAGTTCTGCAGCATATGCTGTAAAAAAGATAAGAAATCTTACCAGTGTTGAAACAGATAATTTACTTTAGCTATTTCTATAGCACAATGTCGTATGGTATATTGATATGGCGACACGCAGCTAACACTGAAATTATATTTGTTTTACAGAAGAGGGCCATAAGAGCAATTTATGATTTAAAGCCTAAAGAGTTGCTGCGACAAAAATTAAAGGAAATTGATATATTAACTTTGGCCTCTCAATATATTTATGAAAATGTAATGTACGTACACAAAAATAAAAGTAGTTTTACAAAAATAATTGATATTCATCTGTTAATACTCGTACTAGTTACTCGACTCCATCGATTCAGTCATTCATTCTTGGGGCGATGTATACGCTTTTATAACAAAATTTCAGAAAATATACAAAATTTGACCTGCTCAAAGTTCAAAAACTTTATTAAACTAAGTTTGTATAAAAAGGGTTATTATAATATTAAGGAATTTATGGATGATAATGAGAATGAGGTGAATGAGGTGATTGCTATCAAGCTACTTCTAATTTGTTGTGTTGTTAATTGTGAGCATAGATTATTGTAAGCTGTTATTTAAAAAAGTCCCGCTGGGTTTCTTGCTGGTTCTTCCCAGGACAGAGTTTTTTTTTCAAATCAGTGGTAGTTAAACAAAAGAGTGACTTTGAATAAGTATATATTTATAATTTATATTGAATAAAAAGTTTCTGTTTCTGTTTCTATGTATCAACGTATTAGACAGGGTTACAATATTGCTGGGAACGCTATACGCGCGAAATATTAAAGTAGGTGTACACAGTGCGTACACTGTATATGATTGACCGAGACTGCTCGGTTTCACGCAACAATATAATGCCGCATAAAACCACATTACGATACCGAGATTCTGAGATCCTAATAATGACAAGGAGAACATTTTAAAAACACAATAACCGAGAAAAAAAATGTTAGAAAAAGAATCTACATGCGAAAAAAATACTTTACCGTCTTGCTGAGTTGGTGAGGCTAAAGAGCCTCTTCTAGACCTTCACTCAGTTCCATTAAAGGAGAGTTAATTTTTTCAAAATATCGGTCTTCGTCTATTTTGGTCCCACGAGTAGCTAGGGAAAAATGCGGTCACCCCCAGCAGAGAGAGGGAAGGTCCAAATACTACCCGAATCGCTCTGGTCTCGGGTAGGCACCGTTTGCGACTGGACTCCCCCCCAGCCACGCATCCATCGGCACGGTACGTTTAACACCTTGGAATGGGTTAAGATCCTCAGACTTGCCCTGAGGATCAACACGACTTGGCCTCTCCTCTAGAGCCATTCGCCAAACTGCTCGCCGGACCAGAGAGCAGAATAGGTATTAATCTAGTACTACTGATAATATAAAAATGTGAGAATTAGGAGTAGACTAACCCCCACCCAAAATTCCTTGTTCCTGGCAATCTATGTGAAAGGCCTATATCCCGCAGTGGATTTTTATAGGCTGTAATGGATGAATAGATGACAAACAAGCACACAGCCCACCTGATACTAAGTGGCAGCTATGGCTCATACACACTTAAAATCTATTCTCGATAAGAAGTAATGCCTCGTTAGCAGTTTTTTTTATAGGATGAGGGTGACAAACGAGCACACAATCCACCTGATGGTAACTGGTTGCTGTGGCCCATAGACATCTACATCTATCTTCGATTACGCATCAAAATGCAGATGCGTTGTCACCCGTTAGTACTAAGATGGAATGCCTCGTTTCCAGTAAAAAGGGTCTCCGGTTCTCTACACTCATCATACGAAACATAGCAGCGTTAAGCTGCTATTTTACGCTGGTATTCTGTGAGAGCGTGGTCCTTCCCCAGTCGAGCCGACCTATTCGTGCTACAACCATAATATGACTGTAGCATGGCTCTACCACGTATAGCAGTAAAAAGGTTTCCAGTAACTGTACAAAACACAGCACCATTATGCTATATTACGCTGGTCTTTTGATTCGTTCCTCAGCCGTAATACATCAGTAGAGCCATCTACCTCTGAAAATACCATTTAATTCACAAAATGAATTACCTACATTCTATGTACAAAGGTAACAAATAAATTGAAAACAAATGGTATTTAATATTGAACATTCTTCAAACATTTCAGTGTTTCACCAGTCATCAAAACGTTGTCAATAAGAGGCAAAGCAAATAGGCTAATTATTTTTCAAAAAACGTCCTTTTTTCGTTATACTTAAAGTTCATTTTGATTTGAAAAACCGTACTTTTTATAGGAAATTTCTTTCCCCTATTTACAGAACACCGTGATCCCCAAAGGGATCCTCCGTTGTCACGTAGAACCCAAGCTATAGAAATTATCTAATACATAATATAATATAATTTTTTATTGTAATATTTTATTAAATATTACCTATTATAGCGTTTTAATAAATATTGTGGATATACGTAGTTTTATTTGCGTTTACATCTAATAAGTAGAACAGACTGTTAAAACTATTGCTTTTTTATTTTTTAATCTGTATACATGACGACGTTCATCAGCCAGTACCGTAGCGATAATAACAACAAAACAAACACAATAGTCCCCGGCGTTTGAACGCGCACAATAACAACCCCACACAGATAACCAATTCACAAGTTTCCCGACGTGAACGTTTGAAAATGGAACGCGGCTACATACACTGGCACAACTCGAGCACACAGACGCACTAGCCAGGGTAAGTCAGGGCACACAGGCGTACGGAAATTTGATCGCAGAGCTCCCTCGTCCCCCGCCCGCATGTAAAACGTTAAAGGCGTGTGTATCGCGTTACGTACCGTCGCAGGTCAGAGAGTTTTGGACGGCAAATGATTGAGATAGCAATACAAGCGGCCAGTCACACAACGGCAGGCAGGTTTCCCGGGCTCGGGCGTAGTACTAGAGACACATTGATCCACAGCAGAGCGTCTGGTAGCATCGATTGTGCAGTTTCCTGCAACCGCGCGTTGCCATGGCGACCGCCCACCTCTAGCACCCCGCCTTTTGCTATTTAGAACTTTACTAGTACTTCGCTTTATTGGAATATTCTCGTCCCGTTACCAGGAGTAACGGCTTATTCGATAATTGAGCCTCATTATTATGTTTGGAAAATTTTCCTTACAGTAATTAAACTTGTTGCTTGCTATGAAGATTTTCATTTTATATAATATTTTCTTTAAATGAGCATATAAAATACGAAAAATCTACGAAAAACCATTCGTGTTGTAGTGTGGTTAGATTTGAGGTTAATTTGCTATAAGTCTTGCTATAACTGCTTTTTATTTATAAATTTTTAGGAACATACATACATATTAATATAACGACTGTCACCCAAGGGGTAGGCAGTGATTACGGATTTCCATTTAGGACGATTAACTCGATAGAAGAAGAGCCGTGAACCATTCCTAACACAAGCATTTTAAGCTTATTGGAATTAGTTAACATATTTTTTAACCAACTTCAAAAAGGAGTAGGGAGTAGTTAAATGAGTTAATATTGGTTTAAAATCGAGAAAAATCTTTTAAGATGGGGTGCTTTAAGGTTTTTTTTTTTATATAAAGTTAACGATTGGATCTCTTTTATGTTATTAGGCAATTTATTATATAACTAATAAATTGCCTAATAACATAAATATTTCGAAGCTATGTAAAGTTCGCATACGTAAACACGCATTGCAGGAGCGTGGCGGACATTTCCCAGGAATGAGTGCAGGCTTGTGCCCAGCAATGGGACGTATATAGGCTGTAACTTTATAATACAATATAATGTGTATTTTATTATGCCTAAGTATTTTTCGGTATATATAAATTTTTCATGCCTTAAATGTTGTCTCCTGAACCGAACCGAGTATTTCGACGGATTACAAGGATAAAACCAAGTAATGAGAGGAACTCGACTCTCGGTGAAACAAATTGTATGTGCATCTCCGTTTTTCATTAAAAAAAATTACTTATCCCGTCTTATTACGTAAAGTTGTTTAATAATAATTAGACTCTATTTCAATAAAGAAGTTGCGTGGAAAATATTTAGGACAGCTATGGCTGCCTGACTTCTTTCGTGGATCACACTTCTCCTTAAACTCGAGACTATCGATAAACCACGTTTTATAATAAGACCGATCATGTTTAAAATGCACTCCTTTAAGACTTATTTTATTTAAACTGGCAAGTATAATATGATATCATAATGATTCCTATTTAAAGAAATAAATCTGGTTTTTTTTTTATAGAACTGGCTTCCGTTTTTTTTATAGGATACGGTGACAAACGAGCACACAGTCCACCTGATGGTAAGTGGTTACTGTGACCCATAGACATCTACATCTATCCTCAATAAAGAGTCAAGATGCAGATGCGTTGTCACCCGTGAGGACTAAGATGGAATGCCTCTTTGCCAGTAAAAAGGGTCGCCGGTTCTCTACACTCACCATACGAAACACAGCAGCGTTAAGCTGCTATTTTACGCTGGTTTTCTGTGAGAGCGTGGTCCTTCCCCGGTCGAGCCGACCCATTCGTGCTACAACCATAATATAGCTGCAGCATGGCTCTACCAGTAGAGCCATGCTGCAGCTATATTATAAATATTCCGTCCTATAAATATTTACATTTATTCTTGATTAAAAACCAGCTGCTACAGTCTTGCTGTATTTTCATTCTCCGAATAGCAGTAGTATGACCCACTGTATATTGGATCGGTAGTTTGCCGGAATCGCTGGCGAATGCAATTTTTCCGCATCAATTTTACTGCACATCAAATGCTGGATCTTGTTTATAGAACAAGCGTGACAAACAAGCACACAGTCCACAAAATGGTAGGTGGATGCTGTGGCCTCGATTAAGAATCAGATGTACTGTTCCCCCTGAGGTCTAAGACGGAATGCCTCGTGATCTAAAGGGTCTGCGGTTCTTTACACTCACCATACGAAACACAGCAGCATTGAGCTGATATTTCAGGCTAGTATCGTCGATCCGAACCGTTCGTGCTACAACCATAATTCAGATGCAGCGTGGCTTTACCACCTTTAGTTTTAGTAAAGATTTCATAAATAGAACCACACAAATGAACAACTAGTGTTGTAGTAAGTATTCAGTTGTGTTTTATACTATTTTATTCTAAATAATGATAATGAGGCCGTGTTAAAGAGACCGATATAGTCATAATACATACAAATCCGAAAACCATACTCTTTGTAGTTGATAAGTATCTACATACAGGGTTATTTTTCAAATAGTAGCCAAATTTTAAATTCAAGTTCATATATATATATAAATAATGATATACCGTTATTGCAGTTTTTGAAACTACGAGTAAATAAGGCTTCTACTATTATTTGAAATTATCTATGGGCTACGTTTTTGCCTACCGTGTGTGCCCTACAAATGAGTGCGAGTGAAGTAAAAGCAGTTAAAATAAAGCATTACCACGCATATTTAATTTAATAGCTAAAAAAATAAAGCTAAAAATCTTAATTTCGGTATTTAACTTAGGCTATCAGCTCATAGTAAAGTCTGTTAAACCTAAGTAGAGTTTACTTTGTTGATACTTTATTTCAATTATGTATTCTATTCTCAATCTTGTTTCGGTCGTTTTAGTGCAATACTTTTAAATTGTCTTTTTTGCAAACGGGTTTCTGATTTTTTTAATTATTTATTTTATTTTAGACTTTTTAGTGTCCCGACACACTCTTATGAACTAAATTTCATATGATAGCATGATATCCGACACAAATATGGCCCATTTTACGTTTTTACCATTTTTTCAAAAACTTTAAACCAATTGATTATACCTAATTAAATTTAAACATATAACTTAAATATATTTTTGCAATCGACTTTTTTCGTTTCGTTAATTAATTTTTTTTTATTTAACGTATTGCTATTTTGCGCCAAAATCTGTCATCTTGTTTATTTTTTTCAAAAGCTATTTACGAACACTTGGGTTTCGAAGACGAATAAAACGATACCTTAATTGTCGAAATTCATCCAGCCGTTTGGAAGATACGAGATAATGAAGAAATTTACAAACATTCAAAATACGCGTGAAAAACATAACCCTTCTTTGGCAGTCGGGTAAAAAGAGAGATTGGATATTCGAGATTTTTATTCTGAACCTCCTCTGCAAATTTCACTGGTTATTACAAAATGACCCTGTATATGATTAGATAGAGTCTTTATTAGTAGCGGTGTTAGAATATCCTCTACTCCATATCGTCCTGTCAGTGTCGTGAAAGACGACAGAGGGAAACAAGCCAGGAGATGGGCAGCAGCATCTTCCTAATAACAACTAGAAAACAAAAAACTGCAGTTGCCAACCCTAAACCCCAAGCGAGATAACTATAGCAGATATCCTTTTAGCAGATTATGCGGCAATCTACGGAGAAGTTAACTGTGTTCAGCAGTGGACCTTTAAAGGTTGTTATGAGATATTTATGCACCCCTAGTATTACCAGCATTTAATCAGATTGTATGTTACCATTATTATAACGTCATTTAACTTATTCATGTTTAATCTACTCGTAGCCAATATATTAGCTTAGCTTATCTCTAATATTCTTAAAAAAATACATTATTTATCCATTGCCGTAAGTTCTCAGAGGACTTAAAAGCAGCGTTAAAATGTTTTTAGTATTTATTATGGCCATAAATATAAATTATGCACTTGTTTACCCCCATAAAATTATACATATTGCAGTGTTTAATACTTCTAATTTTAAAGTCTATCCATATTATGTTAAATTTTGTTTTATTTCCTTAGTCTGTATAAGTAAGTTAAGAGATACATTACTTAATTATTTTGTGGTCATTGTAGCATGTGACTGTGATTGAGGCATCCAATCTCGATACGCCGAAACCTCGAAACACCCAGATCCTGCGTTATTTTTTGATTCTGCTAGGAGTGAGATTTGTGGAATTCGAATACTGGTAGCTACCACGCCTTGACGGATGATGAAACGTTCAAATTGTCACTGAAGAGTGAACTTGCGAACGCTCACGCTGCAGCTATATTATGGTTGCAGCCGCGTGCGTCGGATTGACCTGGGGATGACCCCGCTTTCACAGAATATCGTATGGGTGCTGTAACGAACTGGATACCCTTTTTTACTGGTAATGAGGCATTCTATCTTAGTCCTCAGGGGTGACAACACATCTGCATTTTGATTCTTTATCAAAGATAAATTGAGGTGTGCACACAGCCACTTATCATCCGGTGAAATATGGGTTCATTTGTTACCCTTTTTAAAATTAAAATAAATAACATAAAATAAAAGTGTTTTCAGCGTATCATACAAACGAGAAGAGATAAGATAATTATGAGGAAGACGTATCTCTTTCTTTCGTGTCGAATGAAAACGCACCAAGCTGATGACAACCAACCATGATTTTTGTAACTCAAAGAATAATCCGCTAATCTCAGCACCACTACTCCGGATACACAGCCACTACCGATTAGTGGTGACGGTGATAGTGCACGCAATTGAGGGAGGGCGGGAGGCGCTCTTCAAAGTAGGTAAGACACATCATTTTATTTTATCGAGCGGATGTACGCGAAGTAATTTTTACCAACTTTAATTTTTCAGCTTTCACATTAGTGGGCGGTGCAGATTTAAGGACATACATGCTATGTATTAGGTGGCATGAGTTCTTTTGATCTTTTGATGTTATTAATTTATTAATTGTTGTAAGGTTTCAAGACTACCCACATTTTATTTTATTTTATATAATATTCAACTATACGCTTACTATAAGTATATTTTGTTAAATTTATTTTCTCAGTAAGCTAATTGTTGTTAATTCTTAATGAGAAATAAAGTTCTTAAATTATAAATAATAAATGTATATAAACGTTTATTTTAGTGCATGCCTCAATCACCTCAATATCACTCTCACACATGGAGGTTCAAGCAACAGCACTGATACATTTTAAAACAAATACCTCCAAATCCTTTATTGAAAATAGCTATTCATTTTCACGAGATCAAAGAGAGCAAAGATCATTTACACAAGAGAGCTCTTGCAAACACCGAAATCTTGTGGGATCAAAAGGTATTGATCCTGCAAAGTTCGAAACTGCTACTAACCTGCGGGATTGGATGCCCTACCTGTGACACAAAGCCAGCTATCTATCCTATAGTTTAAGGATGCTCAACCAATCACTTCGTTAATTTAGACTATAGCTCTCATATGATTATCAATCGTATTACTTTTATGCGCGTGTTAACTTCTTCTTGTTCGAAGGTTGGGAACATATCTTTTTACTTACCTTTAAGTTTGAGTTAAGATTTTAAGTTGTTTGTTCCACTTTTTCACGTTCCTTTCTCTAGATCAATCCTTGGACGTATCTCCGCAGCACCCAGGATTAGTAGGCAATGCAGCAAGATTTACAAAAATAATGAGCCGGATATTAGTGACAGCGTACAAAAAAAGCTACAAGAAAAAGATCTCTACCTTTTGTATATGAATTGTATAACAATTTTTATTTATGTAATTTTTTTAAACTTTGGAATGGATTGTCTTTGATTTTTAAATTTTATTATTTTATTATTTTGTTAAATTTGTTTTTTTTTATTACTTCTGTTTTTTTTATAGTATAGGGTGATAAACGAGTATACAGTCCATCTGATAGTAACAGACATCTACCATAAACGTCTATCCTCAATAAATAATCAAAATGAAGATACGTTGTCACCCGTAACGACTAAGTTGGAAAAAAACTTTCCAGTAAAAATGTTCTCCGGTACGCACCATACGAAACACAGCATTGTTAAGCTGCTATTTTACGCTGGTATTCTGTGAGAGCGTGATCCTGCCAGAGTCGAGACAGATGACCCATTTATGTTACAACTATACTACTAATATAGCTGCAGCATGGCTCTACCACGTATACATTTTTATAAAACTTACATTGAAGCAATATTATTTCTTTTACATACCTTTAAATAATAACGTGTTGTGGTTTCCTACAATAGAAGGGAAACGCTAAATTAAATTTCATTACTTTTTTTTATCGAATTTCTATGTTGTTACTTTTATTGCAAGCCCTTAATAAAAACAAAATGAATTAAATGAATTAACTAAGTGTAGCTTAATTTACTGTCCATACTTTCCGTACTTGGCAGTTTAGTTGATGAGTGCGCAAAGCAGATTTCCTCGTTAAGCTTTACTTTTCCCCATAATCAGACTGGGGGACTTGGGTTTTGTACTTATAAAGATTTTTCCAACATTAGACGATTTAGGCCCGCGTCCTTTAGTCTGCCATGCATCGTGTAAGAAACAAATAGATTGCGTTGACTTTTTGAAGTGAAAACTTCTTTAGCTGCGTTGATCGATTTTCGGTAGGGGAAAATCTTATGGGTTCGCGTCACCGATGACCTCGACATGCTCGTGGCGTATTGCGCTTGCGCGTCACGAGCATGTCTTTTGAGGCCTGGTGTGTATATGTACGCATATATCATTGAATTTTCACGTCTGTCGACAGTCTTTATGACTGACTCTGTTTTTTTATTATTTTTCATATTATTTTATGCATTAATTACGAAATGTTTGTATCAGTTCTAGATACACTTCATACAATATGATGTATAGACGGACTTAATGCCTGAATGAACTTCTCTATCAGTCAACATTAGGGTGGTGCAGAGATAAAAATATGAAGTAGGTGTGTGAAACGCTAAAAGACAAGAGTACAAATTAAAGTGTATAAATATAAAACAAAATAATACATATACCCATACATAAACTTACATAACAAAAATTATTTAATACATGCATAATATTATATGTCAGAGCGTCTATAAAATACCCGATTGGATCGAGGTAGAATGGAGGGTATATCGAGAAACCCCCTCTTGTGTCTGTAGTATAAAGTTCACTGTAGGTGCCGTGCGCGGGAGATTCCGCTTAAGTCATTCAACGAGTGTGGTCATTCGACTAGTGCTAAGATAGTGTCGTGGTTCGGTTCGTTGTAGTAATTATTCTAGTGCCGGCAAGGAGGATTGGTGTTGCTGAGAGGCTGCCCTGTGTTACATTGAGATAAGTAGTGTTGCTGTTGCTGTACATATTTTGGTGTTATCATGTAATTACGTACCTCACGTTACACTGGTGTGTGATTGTGGCTGAGACGTATTATGGTGTGGTCGAACTGTAATTGTTGTATAATTTAGTGAACTTTATACTAAAGACACAAGAGGGGGTTTCTCGATATACCCTCCATTCTACCTCGACCCAACCGGGTATTTTATAGACGCTCCGACATATATATAAATTATGTACATAAAAATAATTAATTACGTAAATTATATATTTATATAAATACATAAATAAATACTACAAATTCGATGATTCTACCAGTTTATTTGATGTTCGCGAACTTTCTTCTTGAATGCATTACGATTATTAGCAGTTCTAATTTCAAGAGGGAGTGCATTTCAGAGGAGAACAGACTGTACAGTGAGGGAAGAATGCAGGAAGGCAAATATATGAGAGGGACACTTTAGTAAAACTGTCATGGCTGGAGCAAAGGTACTGAAAATTAGACGTTAAGTAAGAGGGGTGAGTAGGAGACATCAGAATGGAGTATGTGGATGGGAGTGCGCGCATACTTTGTCGCTGACGAATGGGAAGCCATTTAAGTTGGGAACGATAAGTAGACACATGGTCATACTTACGAAGATTAAAAATGAATCAAATGCAGTTATTAAGAAGACGATCATATTTGTTAAGAAGGTCTGCATTCAGATCAAAATAACACGCATCACCGTAATCGATCAGGGGAAGAATTAAGGATTACACAATGAGGGCATCCACGACTTTTTCTGCCACCAGGGCGGCGCCACTTTACAGTGAGGTAAAATATTTGACAGATTTCATAGCGGGGACGAAAATTTCAGTGTGTGTGTTCGTAATCCTTCTCCTCCTAAACTGCTTGACCGATTTGAATGAAATACTTATATAGGGTATATATGGGGTCACCAGGATGGTTCTTAGGTATAGTTGGAGCCGGTAGGTGGCGCCGTTGAAATAACACGTGCGAAGCCGTGGCATATCGCTAGTTATTAAATATACCGCACTGCTAGCAGACAGGATTAGTGTTTGGCGTCGGCCCAAAAGATGTAGTTTGAGTGGGAAACTAAATGAGGCAAAAGAAGCTTATCGATCGTTATAATATGTGAACACTTGGTATCTGCAGGACGATGACAACTGAGCAAGTAGGTTTTATTTTAACAATGTTAAGGTAATTAATAGAATCAGGCGTGAATTTGCGGAAATCCAAATAAAAATGTTAAAAACTAATTAGCTAAAATGCACATTAGCGTTACAGTCTATTAAAGTCCGCTGCTGCACAGACCTCCCCCATAGATTATCTCATAGAGGGATATTTCCCATAGTTGTAATGTTACTGTTGATTTGAAAATTTCAACTCTCAGTGGGTCATGTGCGCCTGGTAGATAACCTTCTATACATCCATCCATTACAGCCTATTAACGTTCACTGCTGAACACAGTCCTCCCCCTTAGATTGGCTCATATTTGCCACAGCTGTCACGCTTGGCAAGCAGGTTGGCAACCGCAGTTTTTTGTTTTTATTCGTTATTACGAACACTCTGCTGCCCATCTCCTGATTTGTTTCCCTCTGCCGCCACTTACGACGCCTAAGGGGTGGTATGGGGTAGTGGATATTCTTACACTGCCGCTACACGGTACTCTACTAAGATTCGCGTAATAAAATAAAATAATGTGTCTTACCAAGTTTAAAGAGCACATCTCGCACTCTCTGAATTGCGTGTACTATCTCCGTCACCACTACTTCTAACAACACTACATTAAGAAAGATCCGACACCGTCGATAATTTGACACGCGTTTCGCCTCAACACGTGGCGTAGAGGCATCCTCAAGTGAAATAGGCGTTAGCTGATTTGTAATTACGCATTATATTAAAGTATTTTATTGACAAACTTTGTACGCATGATATAGTATAGCTATAGTAACTATAATGATAGTATAGTTGTAGCACGAATGGGTCGGCTCGACCGGGGAAGGACCACGCTCTCACAGATTACCAGCGTAAAACAGGAGCTCCATGCTGCTGTGTTTCGTATAATCAGTGTAGAGAACCAGAGACCCTTTTTACTGGAAAAGTGGCATTCCATCTTAGTCCTCACGGTTGACAACGCATCTGCATTTTGATTCCCAAACGAAGATAGATGTTGATGTCTACGGGCTACAGCAACCACTTACCATCAGGTGGATTGTGTGCTTGGCTATCACACTATCACACAAAAAAAATTCTCGGTAACTTATTATTTTTTTAGAACTTACACAACATATGTGCATTTTGATTCTTGATCGAAGATGGATCCACTTACTTTCATTTCATATTACTGCCATTTCATAGTCCCTATTTTGTACAATATAAAAAAACCTCATATAGCATAGGCAATGTTTTGTGTGGGAAGTAATCTCGAAAACTAGTCAATCGATTCTGAAAACTTTCATTGTTACAATGCTCACTATTCAAGATACGAATAGACTGTTCAATTCTTACAAATACCTAACCAAACCAGGGCAGTTCGCAAGTACATACAAAATATTTCATTCCGTTACCTTCACTGAAGAAATAATGTAGGGCGAAACGTAAAAGAGATTCCAGGGAGAAACTTCTAAACTTAAATTTGGTATAATAATTAAAAATTATAAATTTTGTACAGCCGACTTCAATATAAGTTATTAAGAATAACTCAAAAACTTTTGATTACACCTTGATCAAATTCATATGGGACCCCGCGAGAAGTATCAGCTTTCAAATAAAAAAAATCATCGAAATCGGTTTACCCTGTAAAAAGTTATGAGGTAACACACATAAATAAAATATACAGTCGAATTGAGTACCGTCTCCTTTTTGGAAGTCGGCAGAAAAAGATTAGAACTCTAGTTTCATGACTGAAGTTTGTGTTTGGGCACTGCTTCTGTCTATAAAGTTATATGAAATTTTAAAAAAATCAACCCAAGCCATAATAATTTTATATGATTTTAAATCTTGCCTTGTCGATGTATTGCGTACTTAAAACATCAATTGCGCAGTCACAGCATATGATCGACTCCGTACATCATCATTGATAAATACATTAAAATTTGTTCGCAATCCATCCGCCTATAAAATACCACAGTTGAACATAGGCCTACCTCATAGATTGCCTTAGGGCGGATTCGACCAAATACCATGTTACTTCAGAGTAACTAACCCTCGAATAATTTTACTCTTTGGTCTTACTCTCAGATAACTTCGTTTGCGTTTTTCCAACACAAACGAGAGTAGCTAATACTGGGTATTGTTACTCTAGAATTGGTGAATAAAAAATGAATGAACGTGTAAGCCAACCAAAATCGAAATACAATTGTTTATGTAGCACAATACAAGATTTTCTTTCCACTTAGTTTTGCCGGATTATATTAGTGTCAACTAACACTGAACACTAGAATATCTTATCTTCTATATTTCGCAAATGTTGCATTATTTCAAAAAATAATCACTACAATTATCACAAAAATACAAGAAATTATAAATCCACAACGTTAAAATATCCTACTTTTTCAAAAAAGCATAGGGAAACAGCTGTTAAAATGTAGCGGCTGCCATTTTTTTTATAGCATAGGGTGACAAACGAGCACATAGTCCACCTGATGGTAAGTGGTTGCTGTGGCCCATAGACATCTACATTTATCCTCGTTTGTGAATCAAAATGCAGATGCGTTGTCACCCGTGAGGACTAAGATGGAATGCCTCTTTTCCAGTAAAAAGGGTCTCCGGTTCTCTACACTCTGTCGTGAAGCGACAATAAAGAACAAAAAGAATCTAACCTAAGAACAACAAAACAACAAAAATACAACAAAAACAAAAATATATTCAAAATTCAAAGATATTTACAATTTTATAAAAAAATGAAATGAGGATGATGATGAATGAAGTGAGACTACAATTAGATTACAAAAAAAATAAAGGTAGGAGAATAGGGGAATATAGAGTTGTAGTGGAGCCTAAAAGTCGAAGCGACACACGTTGCGATTGTAGAGGTAGGTTTCTTAGCAGCGACGACACGCAACGCCTGAAGCCAGCACACGCCGGTTGCGCTTGTAGAGGTAGGTTTCTTAGCAGCGACGGCACGCAGCGCCTGGAGCCAGCACACGCAGCGTCCGGAGCCGGCGCACGTAGCGCCTGGAGTAGGTGCGCTCAACGCTTAGAGTCAGCAGTTGCAGCGCCCAAAGGTAGCGCCGGCGGTAGGTGCACTCGGCGCCTGGAGTAAGCAGTCGTAGCGCCCGGAGTAGTGTGGCCCCCGCGCTTGAAGTAGACTGCCGACGACTTCCGAGGTAGATGGAGGCTTGTAGGATTCCGGAGTGGTGCGGCTCCGCGCTTGAAGAAGGCTTCGCCGAAGACTTCACGTATAGGTGGAGGCTTGCAGGATCCCGGGGCAGTGCGGCACCGGGATAAGGCCTTTAGGAGATGCTTCCAATTCGAGAACTGAAGCGAGACTGCCTTCCTTCACCGATTGTTCGGCTTTTATACCTTTCTAGAGAGAACGGAAAAATTATTTAAATTAAACGCAAATTTTTTGTAAATGGTCAAGAAAAAAGAGTATTTATGTGGAATTATCGAAATAGGAACAACAGACCGGTAGCAAATTTGAATATAATTGCTATGGAAATCAAATAAACAACAATGTCAAAACATGTCAAATTTTGGTTTTAGGCTTATAATAAGAAAACGGCAAGATTTAAGTGGAAAATGAGATATTATTGATATAGGAAAAAAGGTAGCGCAACTGCCCACACAAAGCCCGAAATTGTAGAGTTACGGAAAACTAACTAAAAGATCGAAAAAAGGTAGACTCCATTGACACCAATTTAAAAGTGCTGATAATGTGAAAATACGAAGTAGAAATGATTTGTTATTGTGTTCTTATGGTTTAAAATCGTTACAGGATCCTATGGAAATAAAGGTGATGTAAAATATCCAGTTTTGAAGTGAATGCAGAAAATCGAAACAGAATGGAAAAATGAATTTAAAATAATGTAAAATGATAAGTAAGTAGCATAACACTACAACTCACCATACGAAACACAGCAGTGTTAAGCTGCTACTTTACGCTGGTATTTTGTGAGAGCGTGGTCCTTCCCCGGTCGAGCCGACCCATTCGTGCTACAACTATTCTACTAATATAGCTACAGCATGGCTCTACCACGTAAAATTACCATTAAAATACTCTGGGATAACTTGTTTACCTATGAATTTTGGCGGTATAACAATTTACTCTCGGATAGACAGTTATACCTGGGTAAGATTTGGTAAAAAGTTCTCAAACCTGAGAGTTATTAGTGATTTTATTCTTAGGATAAGACTTCTACTAAGTTTGGTCGAATCCGCCTTTAAGGAGGGGATTTTGCCTTTTTTGCCACGCCTGTCGGGCGGGTTAGCAACCGCATTTCTTCATTATTTTGAGGTGTTATCAGGAACTACTAATGAGTAAGAGTAACAAGGAATGCAGTCCATCTGACAGTCAGTGGTAAAGTGGCTTATAGATACATCAGTCCTCGATTAATATTAAAAATCAAAATGCTAAAAATCAAAATGTTTGCCTTTAGGACTAAAATGGAATGTCACATGTCTTGTTGTAAGGCCGGCCACATACATACGGAATTCCGTTTCGGGACTCCGTTTCGATATTCCGATTCGGAATTCCGAACGCAGCAAGTCCATATAAAGTCTATGACCTGCCACACACGTACGGTAATTTTCCGTACGGAATTTTCTCCGATTCGAGATTCCGTATGACCGCCCGTGCGTTCGGAATTCCGAACAGTAACAAGCCGCTCCGAACACAAGTCTTCCATAGATTTTGTATGAATCGCAACACACATTCGTAAATTCCGTACGGAACGCGCTCAGTGTTCGTCGCACGACTGAAGCGAGTAGGTGTGTTTATGAATGTTTCCGAAACGAAATCCCGAAACAATTCCGTATGTATGTGGCCTGCCTAAGTGCCTCCGGTTCTTATGATTTACCCATAAACAAAAATAGCGTTCTATTAATAATTTCTGTAATATTCTGTAAGAGTTACAGGGAGAAATGTCAACGGATACCATCTCGCAAGTGCTGTGACAGGTCATGTCAGACCCGTACCGACTATAACCCCAAGGTGTTCCACTTTTGCTTATAGGCAGAAACGTTCGAGATCCCAACAGTGCTAGCCGCTTATTTCCTGCTCATCTTCGAGAGAGGACAGCTCGAGACCATGCCCAGCCCACGTTCAGGTCCAACAGTGGTAATACGGACTGACGAAGAACCATAAGGAATTCTAAACACATATTAAGAAATCACAATAGTGACTTTCTAAAATATTTCAATGTTCCAGAACCATACTAACGAAATTTCATACGATATAAGATAACAGACAACAAGTTAACAAGTACATATAGGCTACGATTATTTGATTCCCGCTCAGACGGCAGACGAGATCGAAACAGCGTCCCTACGTATTCACGCACACACGGACACGCCTTGCACTTCGTTGCACCGCACGCATTAATACCATAACGATTTATGTGCTTAGAGCTGCTACTATAATTTATGACTTGAGTACATGCAATAAAATATATTTTTAACGGAATAGCGAATGATGTTGGTCCTTTTAAGCAAAGGCCTGAAAAATTAGCTGTGTAGACATAACGTCGTAGCCATTTATAGATTTTATTGTGCGAGTCATGCTACATGAGTCATTAATGAGTTTTTCGTCTAATCGTAAATAAAACAAGGTAACGATAGTGGTGAGTGGTGTTTGCTTTCATAAGATTTTATAATTTAACCCGACGATCAAATTTCTAAGGGATCATTGACCTGCTTGATGGGTGATGTCCTCAGTTCGAAACTCAGTGAAACACAACATTTGTCCAACACACAATTTATTTAGTTTTCGTTCAGTTCACGTCCATGAATTTAATATAACCAAAACGACATACCTAGATACAATATAGAAAGGCCCTCTTTAGGGTTCCGTAGTTACACAACAAGGAACCCTCATAGTTTCGCCATGTCCGTCCGTCCGTCCGCGGTTTTGCTCAGAGACCCTAGGTGCTACAAATCTGTAATTTGGTATAGTTATAGATATTAATCACGCCTAAAAAAACTGTGATATATAATCTTAAAAATCATTTTTATTTTAGGTATTTATTTATAAAATGCACTTGGATAAGTAACAATTTCTTTACAGCTCCATAGAAAATTCCCTAAAACTAGCTGCTTTATAACTTTATAATGTTATTGTAAACCGTTAAAAATAAACATTTTGTATGAAGAAAACGACTTATATGCATTACTACCATAGCTTTTCTTTTTCATTTGCGGGATAGGCAGTGAGGATCTTTCTTACTTATTTACTACTTTCACTTATTTTTTCGTTGGTACGAGTTTAGTTATTGTACAATGTACAGTTTCATTTGTCACAGTCAGAGGTAGCCCGCCTAAAGCAAGAGGCTTTACGCGGGCTACCTCATGATAATTTAAGGCAGTGTTGGTTTATGTTAATATTCGTTACGGTCATATATGTATATCTTAGGGTTGCACTGCCGGGAATATATAGATTAACATCAACTATGATCATCTTTGTACCTTGGCATATTAACGATTGGATGTAAATTGAATTATTTTATTATCGAAAAGTTTTTTTTTAGTCTTTTTTGAATATCACTCCCAATAAAGCTGATTAATAAAAATAAAATAAGTCCTTCAGTTACGATCTTCGTATTTGGGCCCATTTTGAGGCGCTATAGCGGTCAAACCACTTTATTATGCTCATTATCAAGAAAGCCCACGTATTGTCAGGGGCAACTACGGAACCCTACCTCTGCATTGTCCGTGGCCCGACACGCACTTGGCCAGTTTTATTTATTATTATATACTAGTGGTCGTACAGTGGTCGAAATTCGACGGGAATTCATTAAATTTTTAAGTTTGTACATTAAACAAGCTGTATATCATTTTCAACTCACAGTATACTATACGCATTATCTATGCTTTTTACGTGGTAGAGCCATGCTGCAACTATATTATGGTTGTACCTCCTCGTTCTCTGTCTTTCTCACAGAATTTTTTCTTTAAAGTGGTATTCTTAGTCTGATTCTTCCTTATACGTCCTTAACACTCCACTTCTTGAATTTTCCTTGATCATATTTAAATTCCAATATTACGCGAACATTCGTGGGACAGCAATGAAATGATGAACTCTCTTACGCCGCCGGCTTCATGTGCAATTTATATATGTAAAATACTGTTAAAATTCGTAGCGAGGGTAACTTATTTAAAAAAATACGGTTGACCCTACAGGTCATCTCTGGGACTTCCCGCTAATTTCAAATGCAAAGCACTCCAAATTTCACATATTATGACGTTTTTTATTTTTATTTTTTCAAAATTGAATATTTCATGAACAAATGAACCGATTTTGACGAACTTGACGGATTTCGACGCAGTTCTTTCATCTTGTTTCACTCATAGTTCATTATTACATCAAAAACGAACTGACAAGAAATTTCAAAGTTATTTGAGAAAAAATATTTTTAACGAAATATTTCTTTAACGATTTCTCTTCAACGCATCAACCAATTTTGATGCAGTTTGCAACATCTGTTTATAAGTTAAAACAAAAAAACATTTTTTCGCAAATTTCATTTTTGAGATTTCTCAAAATCTACCAGTCCCATACGGGTCAAATGGTATAGAAAATCTAAGTTTGGTGAAGCCCTTTCGAACGCCGCCAAGTTCGTTCAAATCGGTCAACCCATTCAACAGTAATGAGAGGGTTACATCTACACACACACACAATCGCCCACGCATATGCACACGCACACTTAGAATATCTTCCTAGAACCTCAAAACGTCGAGATCTGATCAAACCACGATTTTCGAAAGTATAGATTACGAATGTCATACATTCATTGAAGTAGAATGATATAACTTTCAAATAAATTTGGCGGTACGTTACGCGCGCCATCTACTGAAAATTAATTATACTGTGCCTATAACCTTCGTGCAAGTGCAAATAATAAGTAATGGTATGGTAGCGCATAAAGTACAAACAAACAAACATTATTTTTTATATATTTGATGTCTTAGCTCCAGATTAGGAACAGGAGATCAAAGGTGCGAATCATCTGGCAATCATCTGAATTCGCCTTCCAAACAAGACGGCTAAGGCAAATATTTCTTTCAACGAGAGACGTCCATATCCAAAAGGCGAATTTTATATGCTGATGAAGAACATGAAAAATTTAGAAGCAATAAGAAAAATGTGAGCTCTATTATTTTACACCGTAACCGTTACAGCCTAGTAAAGTCCACTGCTGAACATAGACCATATTATAGATACTACAGATTGCCTCATAGGAGGGATGTTTGCCATAGTTGCCACGCTTGGCAAGCGGGTTTGCAACCGCAGTTTTGCTATGTTTAATCGTTATTAGGAAGACGCTGCTGCCCATATCTTGATTTGTTTCACTCTGCCGCTACTATATGGTATTATTTTATAAGCATACGTAATACTAAGTACGTTAAGTATACAAACTCAAAGGTACTAACACAAGCATAAATATTTCTCTCTTAGCCTGCATATTTCTCTAAATGTATTAAACAAAATATTTATATTTGTATTTGTATTGCAGTCTGCGCATCGTACTCGAATCGGTATTCAGAATCACGTCTCTGCAAGCTTACAGCCGTCCTTTGAAAGGGAGAAATATGGCTGTGATGCTAGTTGTTTAATGTCGGTTAGCAAACTTTCTACTGAAGGGTACACATATTTATACTAAACGAATTACTCGTTTCGAATATTTTAAATGTATAATTATTTCTCGAAGGCTGCTATGGGAGTTTGTTTCAATATATCGATTAAGTTTTTTTTGACTAACTAATCAAAATATCTAATAATTTATATTTATAATTAAAATAAATATATCATCATTCATCATCATTACAGCCTTTCTCAAGTCTACTGCTGAACATAGGACTCCCCTAAGTTATGCCGCAAAGCACGGTCTCAAGCCACCTGCATCCATCGACTTCCTGTATGTATCTAGTCTTACCTAAAAATATTGTTTTAATTTTTTTATGAACTATTAAAGTATGTTACGTAGGTCACTCAATAAGCTTTGAGATATACAAAAAATATTCTAGATAATATTAATATATATTTTACATCTTTTTAAATTATTCTCCATCATGCTCTATACAAAGTTCCATTCGCCTAAACCAACTCTGAAAACACTTTTGCCAGTCTTTATCTGACAGGTCAGAAATCGCTTCTTCGTAGGCAGCCACGCCTTTTTCGGCGCCAGAAAAAAACTTTATTTTTATTTTTATTTGACTCTTGGGAACAAAAAGAAATCACAAGGAGCTAAGTCAGGGCTGTAGGATGGGTGACTTAGAGTTTCAACACCAGATTCCTCAATAAATACTTTCGTTCTAAGGAAGGTATGTGAAGAGGCGTTATCGTGATGCAGCATAATTCCCCGAAGCCCGGTTTTTGGTATTCTCTCCCGCACAGCTTGAAAAGCTTTGGGTAATGCAACTGTAGTATACCATTCAGAGTTGACTGAGCTTACAATTTTCCAGCATTGACGTCGACAAATGTCGACGTCTTTGCAGTTTTGTCGGTAACTGTCCTTCTGAGTAGACCCATACCGATGGTTGCATTTTATTTTCTGGATCATATTGATAGATCCATATCTCGTCAACAGTAACGGTTTCTGAAACACGCCCAGATGCCCTGTTTTCAAAACGTAGACGCATTTCATGGCACCAATCCACACGAGTCTGTTTTTCACTTTTGGAGAGCAAACGAGGGATCCATCGACAACAAAGCTTCCTCACTCCAAGATGTTGATGTAGAATGGTATGAATGCTCCCTGAACTAATTTCTACAATCTTTTCGATGTCCGTATATGTGATTCGTGGGTTATCTCGCACCAAAATTTCAGTAGTCCATACATTTTCTGCCGTTACTGCTGTTTACGGGGCCCCGGTTTATGGAGTTCTATTTTTAAATAAATTTGCTTTTTAGAAACATATAACACGGGTGCGTTCCATTTTTAAATTACGAGAATCTCAAAACTTATTGAGTGACCTACGTAGACATGTGTACCCATCCATTACAGCCTATGCAAGTCCACTGCTGAACACAGTCCTCCCCCATAGATTGCCTCATAGCGGAAATTACGCCATTGTTGTCACGATTGGCGAGCGGGTGGCAAACGCAGTTTTCTTATTATTTTGAGTTGTTTGTGGGAAGATGCTGCTGCCCATTACTCGTTTCAATTTACCTTTGTCACCTCTTACGAGAAAATATTCAATAATAATAAGTAGTAAGAGCATTGCAAGCGCCCCACTGACCCTCTGGTCCCTCTCTAAAAGAGATGAAAGTATAAAAATATGGAATGACCTCATTTCTAATTGACTAATTTAAAATCAAATAACAGTTCTTTAAGTTTTTTTTTATAAGATAAGGGTAACAAAAGAGCACACAATCCACCTGATGGTAAGTGGCCGCTGTGGCCCATAGACATAGGTGTTTCATAGTCGAGGATAGATGTAGGCAACTATCCTCGACTATGAATCAAATGCAGATGCGTTGTCAAAAGGAACTTTTTTACACGGTAGAGCCATGCTGCGGCTATATTAATAGTATAGTTGTAGCACGAATGGTTCGACTTGACCGGGGAAGGCCCACGCTCTCACAGAATACCAGCGTAATTTTTTTTTTATAGAAGAGGGGGCAAACGAGCATGCGGCTTACCTGATGGTAAGTGACTACCGCCGCCCATGAACAACCGCAACACCAGGGGAATTGCAGATGCGTTGCCGGCCTTTTAAAAAGGAGTAGGCTCTTTTCTTGAACGTCCCTAAGTCGTATCGGTCCGGAAAAATCGCTGGTGGTAAACTATTCCACAAGGAAGTTGTGCGAGGAAGATAACATCTTCTAAATCGCACAGTGGTGGACCGCCAATCATCCAGATGGTGTGGATGGTATCAGGAGTTCTGCCGCGATGTGCGTTCGTGAAATTTGGCGGCTGGGATTAATCCGAACAATTCCTCAGAGCACTCCCCATGGTAAATGCGAAAGAAAATGCTAAGAGATGCAACATCTCTTCGCAATGCCAATGAGTCGAGCCGATCGGAAAGGACTCGGTCGTCGACGATTCGAGCCGCTCTGCGCTGGATGCGGTCAAGTGGAAGAAGCTGGCACTGGTGAGCCCCAGACCAGAGATGGGAACAGTATTCCATGTGAGGCCGAACCTGCGCCTCGTAAAGTTGCAGGCGTTGAGCCGGCATGAAATACTGTCCCGCTCTGCTGAGCACGCCAAGCTTTTTAGAGGCCAATTTGGCCTTCTCTTCCAAGTGACCACGAAACTGCACGCTACTCGATATGTCGACGCCGAGGATTCCAATACTGGCTGAGGCAACAAGGGGAGTACCTTGAAACTGAGGAGATACTACAAAGGGGTTCTTTTTAGCGGTAAACGCGCAAACTTGTGTCTTCTGAGGATTAAACTGGACTAGATTTAGTCGCCCCCAATCCGGGACTTTGTCCAGCAAAGACTCGACTTCAGACACAAGTTTGTTCCGGTACTCGGTGACGTTTTCCCGAGAAATATTGGCACGGCCGGTGTATAGAGCATCACTAGTACTGTCATTCGCATAGCAATGAATGTTACCAGTTAGCAACATATCATTGATATGCAGAAGAAACAGCGTTGGTGATAGCACACAGCCTTGTGGAACACCAGCGTTAATAGGCTTGTAGTCAGAACATGCACCGTCTACAACGACGTTGATGCTCCGATCTGCAAGGAAGCTGGTGATCCAATTGCACAATTTCTCGGGAAGCCCATAGGAAGGGAGCTTCGAAAGAAGCGCTTTGTGCCATACCCGATCGAAGGCCTTCGCAATGTCCAAACTAACGGCCAATGCCTCCCCCTTGGACTCTACTGCCAACGCCCATCTATGAGTTAAGTAGACCAGAAAATCACCAGCTGATCGACCCCGACGAAAACCGTACTGGCGGTCACTAATCAGCTGGTGATCCTCAAGGTACCGGATGAGCTGGCAGTTTACAACGGATTCCATTATTTTGGAGAACAAGGGGGTGATGGCGATAGGCCTGTAGTTGGACGGGTCTGAGCGGTCGCCTTTTTTAGGGATCGGGTGGACAAAAGCTGTCTTCCATGATTTCGGGACTACGCCTTGGGAGTAGGAGTACCGGAAAAGACGCGTTAAAACCGGAGCCAACTCCGGAGCACACGTCTTCAGCACAATGGGAGGGACTCCATCGGGCCCACTCGACTTGCTGACGTCCAGGGAGAAGAGTGCTTTGCGAACCGAGCGCTGTGTAAACCGCACATCCGGCATGGAGCACTCACATCGCGGGATGGTCGGCGGTGTATTCCCCCCGTCATCTAGAGTCGAGTTGGACGCAAAAAGAGAGCTCAACAGATCGGCTTTCTCCTTTGCGGCATGGGCCAGTGAGTCGTCCTCCCTGTGCAATAGGAAACACTCACAATAGGAAACATAGCAGCTTAACGCTGTAACGAGTGTAGAGAACCGGAGACCCTTTTTACTGGAAACGAGGCATTCCATCTTAGTCCTCACGCGTGACAACGCATCTGCATTTTGATTCTTAATCGAAGATAGATGTATGTCTGTATGTCTATGGGCCACAGCAACCACTTACCATCAGGTGGACTGTGTGCTCGTTTGTCACCCTTATCCTATAAAAAACAGGGCTTTCCGGTACTCTACACTCACTATACAAAACACAGCAAGCATGGAGTTGCTATTTAGCGCTGGTATATTGTGAGAGCGTGGTCCTTCCCCGGTCAAGCTAACCCATTGGTGCTACAACTATACTATTATTATAGCTATAATAGCTGCAGCATGACTCTACTACGTACAAGTTTGTCAATAAAATACTTTAATATAATGCGTAATTACAAACATCGAAATATTAAAGTGGAATACAGTATATAGCCAGGGCTACACTGCAGCTATATATCATGGTTTCCTCGACAATTATCATCAAGGACTACGCTCTCACAAAAGACCAGCGTAAATACTGCTGTGATTCGTATGGTGACTGGTAACGAGGCATTCTACTTTAGCCCTTAGGTATGACGACGCATCTACATTTTGATGGAGAAGTAATTAAATGTTAAGCCGTAATAAAATTTGGTTAGCCACAAAAATCAGCTTTTAAATAATTTAGTTAGCATTCAAAGATTCTGTTTTGTTTCGCAAAAATATGTAAACCAACAGCACACTTCTTGTTTCAATGTAACACAGGGCAGCCTCTCAGCAACACCAGTCCTCCTTACCTGCGCTAGACGAATTACAACAACGAACAGAACCACGACACTATCTTAGCACTAGTAGAATGACCACACTCGTAGAATGACTTGAGCGTAACTCCTCACGCACGGCGCCTACAGTGAACTTTATACTACACAAACAAGTGGGGTTTCTAGATATACCCTCAATTCCACCTCGATCCAGCTGGTATTTTATAGACGCTCTGACACTACTATAAGAATATCTACAAAAATAGGTAAATAAAATTGAAGCGTCTGTTTTTTTTATAGGATAGGGTGACAAACGAGCACACAGTCCACCTGATGGTAAGTGGTTGCTGTGAACCATAGACATCTATCCTCAATAAAGAATCAAAATACAGATGCGTTTTCATCCGTAAGGACCAAGATGGAATGCCTCTTTTCCAGTAACAAGGGTCTCCAGTTCTCTACACTGCTATTTTATGCTAGTATTCTGTGAAAACGTGGTCCTTCCCCATCCTGGCGGATCCATTCGTGCTACAACTATACTACTAATATAGCTGCGGCATGGTTCTACCACGTATAATAATATAAAAGTTTGTAATGTCCAAATAATAGCTTTTTACTAAATGCATATGAAAGTATATATGGTACTTTTAGCAAAAACACATTTTTTTTAATTTTTGTCTGTCTCTGTCTGTCTATTCGACACGGCTTGATCGATTTTAACGGGATAATCATTGGCAGATATCTGATGTTAAGGAGGTAAGGAGTAACTAAGGCCACTTTTATTTTAGAAAAAGAATTAGGATTCCGAGCAAAAAATTGAAACCCAATAAATCCAATCGTGATAAATTCCACGCTAGTGAAGTCGCGGTGACCAGCTAGTATATTAAATATAAATTTTATTAAACATAGGGATGTACATTCTGCAAATACTAGGAACAAGCAGAAGTGAGTTATGCTAGTTTCTCGACTTCAAAGAGTAATTCCTTTATGGGGCAATGTATACGCTTTTACAACAAAGTCCCAGAAAATATGCAGACCTTATCTATCAAAATTTAAAATTAAAAATTTTGTACAACCGACTTCAATATAAATTATTAAGAATAACTAAAAAACTACTGGCCAGACCTTGATCAAATTTTTCGGGACCACATGTGAAGCACCAGCTTTCAAATAAAAAGAATCATCGAAATCGATTCACCCAATAAGAAATTATGAGGTAGCAAACATAAAAAAATATACAGACGAATTGAGTACCGTCTCCTTTTTGAAGTTGGTAGAAAAGGTTTTGTAGTAAATGATTGATAATAACCCCTATGAATGAGGTGATCGCTAATATGCTGTTTCTAAATGTTTTCATACTGATTGTATAAAACAATAAATTGTAAATTAATTTTATTTAAACAAAATTCCGCTAGGTTTCTTGCTGGTTCGTCCCAGGACAGATGTTTTTTCCGAACCAGTGGTAAAGCTTAAATTACTTTCAATAAGTATTCTTACAATCTATATTGAATAAAAATGATTCTATTCTATTCTATTTTCAAATATAAGTATTTCTTAAATTAAATTTAAGATAATAATAATTAAAATTAATGAAAGATTTAACAAATTAACAAATTATTATTGAACGAGTTTCTCGATTGAATTCATTAACTACGTGCATTATTTATTTATTTTTTATTCATTACGTGGTAGAGCCATGCTAAAGCTATATTAATAGTATAGTTGTAGCACGAATGAGTCCGCTCGACCGGGGAAGGACCACGCTCTCACAGAATACCAGCGTAAAATAGCAGCTTAACGCTGCTGTGTTTCGTATGGTGAGTGTAGAGAACCGGAGACCCTTTTTACTGGAAACGGGGCATTCCATTTTAGTCCTCACGGGCGACAACGCATCTGCATTTTGATTAATATTTGAGAATAGATGTAGATGTCTATGGGCCACAGCAATCACTTACCATCAGGTGGACTGTGTGCTCGTTTGTCACCCTTATCGTATAGAAAAAAATGCAATTGTATCTGCGACTTCCAATCCAAATAATTATTGCAGTTGCAAGCTACCTTTATTCCATAAAAAAATAAAGGCCAATCAACTGAAATGAACCTCATGCTATTGATACTTATCAGTATTTTCTTTACCTCACTCTCCGCAAATAACAGGGCATATAATGTTATTATCATATCAGAACATCGAGCATATACATATGACATATGAATACAGCATAGCTGTGGTTTGTTTTCTTTGGGGGAGACCCATAATTTAGCTGCAACACCCTTATTACCTTAAACCAAATAATATTCATTATCGCTACAAAGCCATCCATTACTGTATTTACTCACTGCGGCACATCACACTTCAGAAGGTAAACAGCAATGTACAATACGTTTTGTTAGATGTACCGTAGTTAGGTGAACATGAGGTGAAAGCAACTGTCTCGCCTGCTCATAACATAGCGGGCGAGACCTACCCCAAGGCAGAGCGCGTTGCTCTGTCTGCCTGTACATTGCAACAAAGGAAATGCCGAAGTTGACTTCGAAAGTAATGGATTAGTCAGACGCGGTTTTTCTGATTAGTGATCTAATAGCAGGAGATAAGCTTCATTATAATGGGGTTGTTATAAATTTATTTGCTTAATTCCGCGTAAAGAATGATGTGTCCTGCAGAGTTGTGATGTGTTTGAAAATGATGTGACTCTGTCGAGGCTGGCCGCTAAGACTTAGTGGCCAGGCTCCGCAGAGTCTACTTCACCTGAGGATGCCTCGTGTAGAGGCGAAACAAGTGTTGTATTTTCGAGAGAGGTGTGTCGTGCCTAGTGTGGTGGTGCTGGGGATGGTAGTGCTGGGATTGACGGCGACGGGTACAGTGCGCGCGATTGCGGGAGGGTGGGAGGTCCCCTTAAAACTGGGCAGGACACATCATTTTCTTTCTTTACGCGGAATTAAGCAAATTAATTTATATCAACCCCATTATAATGGATTTCCGCAAAGTAACGCCTGATTCTATCAATTATAAGCTTCATTTATTTTCTATTTATATTGTGATCTATTTTCAATGAAATATTTTAATGCATAATGCAATATTTGAATAAACGATTACATATCGTGCTAAAAATACATACATATACTTATAATTTAATTATTTAGCTAATAGATTGGTGAAGTAGTTTGTGTATCTGGGTTTAAAGTTTACAAGAGATGGAAACTGTGAGGGTGATATCGAAAGAAGAGTGAATGCAGGAAACATGGTGAATGGAGCTTTGCGCTCCTTTATGAGCAGTCGGAAGGTGTCTACTAAGGCTCGCTTGGCTGTGCATGAGGTTGTGTTGATTCCGACACTCATTTACGGAAGTAAAGTTGGGTATGGCAGAAGAAACATGAAAGAGAATAATGAAGAACGATTGACGAAAAAAGTATATAAGGCGAGTGTGAATGAAAGTCTTGGAAGGGGTAGACCTAGGCGGACGTTTCTAGACCAAATCAGGGACGTCTTGAAAAAAGGCCAGGTCAAGAGTACACTAAACCGAAAAGCATGAATCAAGGGAATAATGAAAGTGGACGAGGCGAAACAAGTATGTGATGATCGTAGCAAGTATTTACCATAACCTTAGCCTCATAGGGGGAATTTTACCTTAGATGCCACGCTTGGCAACCGCAATGTTTTATAATTTTAAGAAGTAGTTATCAGGAGGATGCTGTCACCCATCGTCGCCTCTTACGACACCCACGGGATGATACGGAGTAGTGGATATTCTTACACTAACGAACCGGTTAAGGATAGAATTTGGTTTTAAAAATACATATGTGCATTACATGGAATTGTTAATACCAGTTGGTGCAATCTTGAAAACACTTTTTTTTATAGGATAAGGGTGACAAACGAGCACACAGTCCACCTGATGGTAAGTGGTTGCTGCGGCCCATAGACGTCTACATTTATCCTCGATTACGAATCAAAATGCAGATGCGTTGTCACCCGTGAGGACTAAGATGGAATGCCTCTTTTCCAGTAAAAAGGGTCTCCGGTTCTCTACACTCACCAAAAGAAACACAGCAGCGTTAATCTGCTATTTTACGCTGGTATTCTGTGAGAGCGTGATCCTTACCCGGTTGAGCAGATACATTCGTGTTACCAGTATCCAGTAGAGGAATAAATAAAGCTGCTAGAATAGAAAAGACTTGTAACAATCCATCACTCAACCTCTTCCCCTTTCCGCGAGTATAAGATATGGGTAGATTTTAGGAGGTCACGTTTTAGAATAAGTGATAATTTGCCTTCTTATTAACATACTAGATATTAAAAAATATTATCTACATATATAAATAATATAAAAGTGTACTTATTGTTTTATTTATATAGAAAATGGGTGACAAACGGGCACACAGTCCACCCGATGGTAAGTGGATGCAGTGGGCCATAGACATCTACATTTATCCTCGATTAAGAATCAAAATGTAAATGCGTTGTCACCCCTGAGGACTAAGATGGAATGCCTCGTTTCCAGTAAAAGCGGTCTCCGGTTCTCTACACTCACCAATCGAAACAACAGCAGCATTAAGCTGCCATTTTACGCTGGTATTCTTTGAGAGCCTGGTCTCTCCCCGGTCGAGTCGACCCATTCGTGCTACAACCATAATACAGCTGCAGCTATTAGTTATTACACCAATCTACATACATACATAAATATAATCACGCCTCTTTCCCGTAGGGATAAGCAGAGACCACGTTTAAATGCGCATCAGACAACTCTTTTTATGAAGTAGGATCATTGGTATTGGAGAGAAAAATAAAGGATAAATATTAACCGATAAATATTGGATAAATATTTTAAATAATACATATTTAATACAGAGCTTAATTTTAACTAACTTTGATATTCCGACGTTTTGATTGCTTTTGCGGTATGGATTGGTCAGGTCACAGGATTAAGAGGAAGTAGTTAGTATATTTTAGAAAGTAATTAGCTGGTACCCCCCGCGCTATGCAGCCGCAGAAGAAATAATTGCTTAAATATTGTTTTAAATTTGGAAGACTTATATTGTTTAATTGGGAATGATAATAGTTACATTGATTAAAGTTGAATGTTATATAACTTTTAAATAAATTTGTCGGTACGATACGCGCGCCACCACTGGAAGTTAATAATAATATGGCTATAACCTTCGCGGAATTTGTTGACAAAGTTTTATCGCAATATGATGAACGGTATGGCAGCGCATAAAATACGAACAAACAAACTTTAATTTTTATATGTCAGATGTAGAGTTTATGGTAGAACAGGAAGACCACCTCATCGTAGCGCTGTCTATAGGTATTTTTTGGAAAAAAAAACTTTTTTGTCTTAAAAGATGTTACTCCTTGTGTCCTGGAGGCAGTTACAGTTACAGTGGTAGTCCTTGTTTCGTTCGGGATGAGAGAACCACGGCTCCTTAGCACTGCAACTCATTGCTAAGACACTGCGCCACGGAGTCGGCAGTTTACCCTTAGTAAGCAATTTAATTAAATTGTACAAGGACATATTCTCCTGATCCTGAACAATTATTTGTTCCATACAAGCATTTGTTCCAGGATACGGGATTAAAACCCGCAGCTCGCAGCACTCCAACCAAACGCTTAGTGACTGCGCTATCGAGCCGTCAAAGGTAACAATATCTCCCTCACATGCTTCCTACTTGAGGCTAATGACGCCCATGAAATATGAAATCACGTACGAATTACAAGGAGTGCATCAAGGGAGTCCAAGAGCTAATTTCACACTTTTATTTATTAAATTTTTAATCCTAAAATTTATATTATACATTTTTAATTAATTTTAAAAATGAAAAATTCTGTTTAAAAAAGAAAAACAAGTATTTATTATTATAAAAATCGTTTTAAACAATATGGCGCTACGACGATAATTTCAACTGGCGAATAAAATTGATCAAAACCATTTTCAATTTACAACGCCTTACACTGTTATCGGTTTGCCCGATTCCGTTCTGGAAATTTCGACCTGAAAAATGAAGCCCGTGGTTGTCCGAAAACTATGGTCAACGATGACGAATTAAAGGCGATTGTGCAAGCTGATGATACTTAATCTACGGATGAATTAGCTACAGCGTTCGACGTTAGCATCAAAACAATATTGGTCCATTTGCGTGCCCCACGAACTCAATGATCGCCAGCGCGAATTACGCGTCGAGACGTGCCTTGCAATGCTTAACAGGCACACTAACGAAGGAATTTTGAACTGCATTGTTACCTGCGACGATAAATGGATTTTGTTTTATAATGGCAAGCGCTCAGCAAGTTGGTTGGATTCTGCTTCAGCACCTAAACAATGCCCTAAAGGAAAAATTACCCATAGACAAGTTATGATCACTGTTTGCTGTTCTAGCGCCGGTGTGATTCATCACAGTTTCTTACCAAACAGGAAGAGCATTACTGCAGGTGTGTACCATGAAGAACTGGATACAATGATGGAGAAGCTCGCACGTCTCCAACCAGCTTTGGTCATTCGCTCGTCCCCACTGCTCCTACACGACAACGCGCGACACCATATTACAAAACAGACGGTATTTAAGTTCCAAGAACTGGGGTTAGAAGCTCTCCGTCATCCACCGTACTCACCAGACCTTGCGCCTACAGACTTCTATTTTTCCAAAATTTGGATAACTTTTTGGCGGGAAAAAATTCAATACCCGAGACGCAGTACAAAATTTTCAAGAATTTGTTGCCTCCCATCCAGCTGATTTCTTCAAGAAGAGCATCAATAAGCTGCCACTGCGTTGGCAAAGATGCATCGATTGCATAGGAGATTACTTGGAATAATAGAAATAAAAAAATATAAAAAATTATGTTAGATTTCATAAAAAACGGCAATTTTATAGGTAAAGGCCTAATAAGTAATTTTAACCCCAATGAAATTGGATCTCATTTACTGTTACAATTTTATTAATAACGTCTCATCAATGTCTCGTTTATGTATATAATGTACTTTTCTTTTCCATTTATAATGTGTACCGATATCATTCGATTAGAATCGCATTCTGTTCAGTAGGGTAGAAAAATATCAAAAATATCAAAGATTGTGTTTACACGCCACTTTATTCCACTATTATTCATACTATTAAGGTGCAATATCATTAAATGTAACGAGCGCGATGTTATCAGATCTCTTGTTCTCATCAGTTTCAATCTTTTGTCGCGTAATGAATATAACCTCGAGCTGTCATTTTGCAATGACATTTATTTTGGCGGGAATTCGATATACGTCTGATTTTGATTAAAAAGGGACAAGCTGCCATTGACCTATTGGTTTTATAAATATTGTGTAAATTACTAACATTTTATTAAGTTAAGAAGCTCCGAGAATATTCATAAATATATTTTACAATTAAGAAATATATAATACATGGATTATGATGAGAATAGTGTACATGTAGCTAACTACCACGCAATAAGCAGGTAATTTGTCTAGTTACTAGGGCTTGGACTAAGTTAGAATTATCGTTACTGCAGAATATGTATTTAGGATTGCCAGAGACAAAATTAAGTTTTAAGATACAAAGACATCTGCAATTCCCATGGTGTTGCAGTTGTTCATGGGCGGCGGTAATCACTTACCATAAAGTGAGCCGCATGCTCGTTTGCCCCCTCACCTATAAAAAAACCCACGATTAACCTACAATTTATTATTGTTTGAGACAACTGCAATTATGTTTATCCATCTTATCCAACCAATATTTCCAAACATCTGCCTTTACTACCGAAGGATAGGCGATATACGTTTTCTTCTTTAGAAATGTGTCAAACTCCGTCCAACTATTTATTTTACTTTTGGGATAAGCATTTTCCATAATTATTGACAGGCAACCATTAATAAATTCTTAGACGGAAGAAAGAAAATCTTTAATTGATTAGATTATCTGTATTCAAAAACTCTGTAGTTATATATATTCTCTGTAGTTGAAATATTTACAATATTAAGAAAATATAATTAAAAAAATAAAACTAAAAACGTAAATTATCATACAGTACTAATCCCCGTGGTATCGTGCCAAAAACCGCTGCTAGCTGCGTTTCTCGCTGAATGGCTGTACTTAGCCTTTGAGCGAGCAAAGAACCAGCCATTTAATCACCAGCAGCGAAGACAAGTCGCGGATACAATTGCATTTTTTTCTATACGATAGGGATGACAAACGAGCACACAGTCCACCTGATGGTAAGTGGGTACTGCGGCCCATAGACATCTACATCTATCCTCTATTACAAATCAAAATGCAGATGCGTTGTCACCCGTGAGGACTAAGATGGAATGCCTCATTTCCAGTAAAAAGGGTCTCCGGTTCTCTACACTCACCATACGAAACACAGCATCGTTGAGCTGCTATTTTACGCTGGTATTCTGCGAGAGCGTGGTCCTTCCCCGGTCGAGCCGACCCATTCGTGCTACAACTATACTACTAATATAGCTGCAGCATGGCTCTACCACGTACAAAACAACCAAATTAAGAACTTCACTGCACGTGTACCCCACGGACCCATAGTCTCTACAGCAAAGGGCACAAATATGTAGTCATCTCTTAACACTACTTTTAATTATGTCTATCTCTATATGTAGTTTGTTTTGGCAACTTTTAAAATACTTTGCCATAGCTGATCCTCAAACAGCAAAATTCGGTGTACATTATGACAGAATCAGTTTCAAATCGTCTTTGAACTTTGACTACGGCCTAACTCTTGTACAACGATACCACGCAATACCGAGTTATTGCTTAGTAGCCGTAATACCGAGGTACGTGAACTGTAAACCACTGCGAAATACAAATCCAACTCCCAATGCGTATTTGAAATTTCCTCTACGTTTCTAGGAATCCCTGGACATGCGCTCTCATTTCAGAACTACGCCGACAGGTCCCGCCCACCAAACAACCAAAATGTACAGGAACAATATGATTAAATATTATTTTCTTTTATTTCTTTTAACGCAACACGTGGTATCCCCGTCATAACAACAGTTGTTAGTTGTAGTCGTTATGTTGGTAACCACAGTTTTATATTTTATTTTTGGTTGTTATCAGGAAGACGCTGCTGCCATCTCCTGTATTAATTTCCCTCTGTCACCTCTTACGTTATCTAAGAAATAATATGGGGTAATGGATATTCTTACACCACAACTACACAGAAAATTGAATCTTAAAATAATAGGTTTAAGAGCTTTTATGCTCGCTCAATATATATAAATATGTATACTTACAACAAAAAGCTAAAAGTTAAAAAGCTTCTTAAATATGTACACGTACAATACAATATTTTACTATTTACAAAACATTAAGAAAATCTAAACTACTTAATCACACAACCAAACCCAACAAAGAAAATGATGAAAATTACAATTATTTTGATAAAAACATTTTTAAAAGGGTTTTAGAAATTTTATTCGTTACAAAAAAACAACGCTTTTAACCTTTTATGATTTTAAATAATTTTAGGTTTTTATGTTGTTATGTTAAAAAAAGTAATTATATTATTATATAAAATAAAAAAAACTCGCAGACATGTGAAGTTCGCCAAAACGCATTGAGGCAGCGCGGCGGACATTTCCTTGCCCTAAAACCCTTTCAGAAATGAGGGGAGGCCTGTGCCCAGCAGTGGGACGTATATACGCTGTAACTTTATGTTATTAAATAATGAGCGTCGCCGAGGTGACTGAGGGAAATTAAAACAGTAAATGGCGGCAGCATATCAGAATTATATAAAACTGTGGTTGCCAATACGCCTGCCAAGTGTGGCATGGCAAAATCCCCCTTAGAGGCACTCTATGGGGGAGGCCTAAGTTCAGCTGCAGACTTTTATAGGCTGTAATAGATGGATTAAATGTTGCGAAATTATCATTTAGTATGGCATTACTTACTTATATTTTCGAAATAAACATTCATAATTGATTCTTCTTCTTTTTCAGCCCACAGCAGTCCACAGCTGGAGATGGTACCCTCGTGTTCTAGGGAGAATTTCTTGGCTGTAGAATTGACGCTCGCAGTGTGAGAGGTCAACTCATCATTTTTTTTTAGAATAAGGGTCACAAACGAGCACACAGTTCACCTGATGGTAAGTGGTTGCTGTGACCCATAGACATCTACATCTATCTTCGTTTGCGAATTAAAATGCAGATGCGTTGTCAGCCGTGAGGACTAAGATAGAATGCCTCTTTTCCAGTAAAAAGGGTCATGGCTGTAGCTTCTCGTCGCCGATTTAGGTTTAGTATTTGACGTAAATGAGATTTTTATACCGTCATCTATCGCAATTCGAAAGCCCAACACCACGGGACGCAAGGAGGTGATGCCCCCACTACACGGCAACATGCTAAAATATTACTACTTTATGATAAAATATCAAACCTACACTAAAATCGTCATCTGAACTGTGTGCTGTGAAGTGAACTGGCTGCTGAATTTTTATTTAAAAAAGTAACATTTGAAACGTCAAAATGAAACCTCTCTAATTATAGAAATGAAACCATTGAAAACTACACGACTCGGTAAGCATAACGATGAAAACTGTGCACCGCGTATTTCCATAGAAATGATATCATAAAAAAAATTACGTGAAAAACTACTCCAAAGAATGCTCAACGTGTCCGCTGGGGGTGGAAAAACTAAAAAATAAGTAAATATTCCGCAGCATCGATGCCTAACAGTGGATGGTACCAGGTAAGTATGGATGTGTAGGAGGAGCTCGCTAGCGGCGGTAGCCATGGCGACCGCCGGATGTGCCGCCATGACTCGCCGGTTTGCAACCCTGGATTTTAGGGTAACCAAAATTTTGATTTCCCTTAAAAATATTTCTTTAAGATATTAATTATAATATCTTCTATCGGGAATAAAACAAAAACCAATCTTGCATTAATAAAGACCTAAAGACTCTTCTATTTGTAGTATAAAATTTTCTATATTGTTCAAATTAGTTTTTACAACATTAACATTATTGATAAGTAAACCAACAGTTCTTGTGATGAAAGCCACTAAAGTCTACGGACACCTGCAAGCAACTTCAATCAAACGATACATATACTATACACTATTCAACTACATAATACTACGACATACTACTCGCCATAATACAAGTCTGTTATTATTAAAATTGTAGAGTTAAATTATTATTACAATTGTAGTGGCGGTTTAACACTATTAATTAACCTATTTATTGCCGTGTTCAACATAAGAGACTTTAGACGGAAACTAAAAAATGAGATAAACAGCGGCATATTCCAGATAACGCCTTTCGAGTAACGTAATTATGGCAAAATCCCCATATGAGGCAATTTATGGGGGAGTAGTATGTCCATCACTAGACTTTTGATATGCAGTAATGAATCGTGCTTATAACAATAGGGCCTGTTAAACTCTTACGCATAAAATCACACGGAAATGATTTAAATGCCATTTTACTATATGAAACGAAGTCCTTTTGGCCCATTTCGAAAGGTAACTTTTTTTTATAGGGTGACAAACGAGCACACAGTCCACCTGATGGTAAGTGGATGCTGTGGCCCATAGACATCTACATTTATCCTCAATTAAGAATCAAAATGCAGATGCGCCGCCACCCTTGAGGACTGAGATGGAATGCCTCGTTTCCAGTAAAAAGGGTCACCGGTTCTCTACACTCACCATACGAAACACAGCAGCATTGAGCTGTTATTTTACGCTGGTATTCTGTGAGAGCATGATCCTAACCCGGTCGAGTCGACTGAATCAAGCTGAGGCAGCAAGGGGAGTGCCTTGAAACTGAGGAGATACAACAAAGGGGTTCTTTTTAGCGGTAAACACGCAAACTTGTGTCTTCTGGGGATTGAACTGGACTAGATTTAGTCGCCCTCAATCCGAGACTTTGTTCAGCAAAGACTCGATTTCAGACACAAGTTTGTCCCGGTATTCGGCGACGTTTTCCCGAGAAATATTGGCACGGCCGGTATATAAGGCATCACCAGTGCTGTCGTCTGCATAGCAATGAATGTCACAAGTTTGCAACATATCATTGATATGCAGGAGAAACTGCGTTGGTGAAAGCACGCAGCCTTGTGGAACACCAGCGTCCATAGGCTTGAAATCAGAGCATGCACCGTCTACTACGACCTTGATGCTCTGATCAGCAAGGAAACTGGTGATCCATTTTCACAACTTACCACTGATGAAACTTACTTACCACTGATGAGTGAAACCTAAGTTCGTAGGCTACTTCCGTTTTTTTTTTGTTTTTTTTTTTATTTAGCAGCCAGGTGTACTGAGCAGTAGGCCACACGGTAGTCAATGCATTAAATGATTTTATTTTTTAATAAGGTTTAATTAATTTGAATATGCTACTAGCGTTGTTATAAATTGTTCTGATGCATGAGTTCGTGTCGAATAGGATTTCTTCTTTTTCATAATCAACAACATGTAAAAGTGTATTGCTGAGCATACACTTCTCTCGAAGTATGGCGGATTTACCACCATTAAGACTAATAGACTTACGATCACCAGATGTCACTCGTTGGAACTACGGTGAACTAATTTGTTACGCAGGATAGTCACACAGTGGCATCATCATTGAAAAGCATTTTAAAATAAAAGTTTTTCGGATTCTAGTGTATGTATAATGTATTATATATACATAAACAAATTAAAATTAATCGAAATTAATTAAAATGATTTGATTTTTACACATTTTTAACTTTATTCTTCTACTTTTAGGAATATTCGTAGTTTGATAAATTCATTTCTAATCTAATTATTATATATAAATAGAACTAATATTTCAGAAAGAAATATTAATCTCTACACTTTTCTAATAGATTAACTTCCCCCGCTATCAAATTTGCCAAATATTTCATCTAAGTGGTGCCGCCTTGGTGCCGGAAAAATTCGTGGATGCCTTCATTGGCACGCTTGGCAGGCAAACAGCATAAAAAAACCAAATTTAATCGACAATAGTTCTAAATAGCAAAGATCAATATGGATCCTGCTTAGAATATGTAGAATCTTATTTAACACTATATATCTCAATCTATTGCTTACATTTGTATTAAGCAAGCAGACTCACCGACGCACAGACCAACGGACGGCAGTCCATATATTTTCTCAATTAAATTTTTTTTATGTAATCTATAGCGAATCAGAAAATAAACTAAACTTATATTTCAATATCTGCAGTCATTGTAACGTTAATAATAATATAACTAAAAGTATAAGAACGATTTTATGTAGCGAAATTAAGGTATAGCCACATATCGAGAGTAGAGCACTCCCGTTGTGAGGCGTGCAATTATTGATAAAAAATAAAATAGTTTATTTTGTTATTGTGCTTACATACATTTTTATATCGATAGGGCATCCTTTTAAGAATAATATACTTGTGTTAGGAGGTTTTGTTCTTTCATATCTTGCAGAGGTAACAAAATCAACTTCTAGGTACTTGCAATTTCTATTACATTCAGTTACAGTGACAGTTGACTGACTCGTTGGTCTAGTGATCATAAACACGGTTGCTAATCATGAGGCCCTGGGTTCGGATCCCGGGCAGGGCCAAAATCAGTTACTGGGTTTTTCTGGCCAGAAAATATTAATAGCAGCCCGAAGTCAGAAAGTTGGCGGTGTTTTACCTCTATGTTTAGTAAAGCACGTAAAGCCGTAGGTGCGGCGCCGGATCTCTGTCCGGTCCTATCGGATTACCGTTCCATCGGACTATGAGAGAGCACCTTTGCTTGCGTATACACTTGGCCACTATAATCCTGTGGACTCCGTTGGGAATAGCTGCCGTGACCGAAATTCGGTCTGGAGGACATTATCGTATATCGTAGCAGTTCATCAAAGTCCACTGCAGGTCATAGGCCTGCCCCATAGATTACCTTCCATCTGTCGTCTCCTACGACGCCCAGTTATAGTAGAACGAAGTTTCTTATCGCACGGTACGAATTTGGCGGATGGGGGCTACGCGAGATAATGTGTTTTTACGTGGTAGAGCCATGCTGCAGTTATATTAATAGTATAGTTCGACCGGGGAATAACCACGCTCTCACAGAATACCAGCGTAATATAGTAACTTAATGCTGCTGTGTTTCGCATGGTGAGTGTAGAGAACAGGAGACCCTTTTTATAGGAAAAGAGACATTCTATCTTAGCCCTCACGGGTGATTGATTCTTTATTTATTTATTTATTAGAATTAGATATTATTTTGTTTTAAATAACGCTTAATTTTAATAGACGCTAGTAATTTATTTATTTGTATTTGTTAATCAATAATATAATACCCCAGTTTATCAATAACAATATACTACACAAGGAACTTCGTTCCAACCGAGTGTTCCACGACACTCACGCATTTTTTTTATATTTTCCTACATGGTAGAACCACACTCTAGCTATTTTATGGATGCAGCACGAATAGGTAGGCCCGATCGGAGAAGGACCACATTGGCGTTGAACCAATGTAAAATATGTTTTGTTCGTCTGCTCAAGTTAGTATCATTAACGGGTTACTCACACCACAACAATTAATCGTTAACTAATCTTGCAGTATCGTATAAAATAAATCTTGAAGTTTTTTTACGTAAATGGCCACCCTAGTACTGCACAGGAGCAGCTATTTTAGCTACGCGTAGATTGCATTTTAGTTGCAGGATCACTGCAGTGTTTTACCTATTTTCATTTTTGTACGTATCACTAAAAAGTAGCCTCCATATTTGAAATAACGCTGATATCATGTCGAAAATGAAACTTTAATCAAAAACACGTTATTTGTATTATAAATCACCGAATAATATTAAATAATTTAAAATTCAATAAAAATTATTAAGAATAACTCAAAAACGATTGGTCAGACCTTGATCAAATTTATAAATCATCGAAATACAGTCGAATAGAGTACCGTCTTTTTTTTAAGTCGGTAGAAAATAGAGAGGATTTGTTAACTTGTCTTATTTCCTAGATATCCTGTGTACACCCTGAATATATATATATATATATATATATATATATATATATCTGATGCGCCTTACTACCTGAGAAGGAGATGAGGAAGGAGTAGTCCTCTCCCGAGTAGGGGCCGCCATGGGGTGGCCAGCGCTGGTGGGGCCGCGGATGTGTGTGAAAGCGTTCCCGTGGCCCTGCCAATATGCAACGACGGTGGAACACCATGGGGTTTTAGTCGGTGCGAGTCCGATATAACTCGTCCTTGCCCCCGCGAGGCGGATATGCGTAGGCGTTTCCCGTGTAAAAAAAAGGTGTAGTGGGTTACGCGTTTGGCTGCAGCCCTGTTGGTCGCAGGTTAGAATCCCGCACGGAACAAGTACTTGTATAGCCTATAAATAAATATTCCTGGTTTAGATGAGTGTTCTTGTTAAATTTTTTGACAGTAGCCTAATAAGTAAAAGGGTACGGATCGAATTCTCAAAAGCCGTGGACTCAAATCCGCCATTCGATTACTGTGGAAAACCGTTCGTAGTACTAACATTTGAAGTTATTTCAAATGACGAACGGGAACATTAGTAGTATTTGGAGCACATATATATAGAGTATATACAGAACACATGGCGGGCCCTCCTCCGCGGCCTCCAACTCCCGTGTTCGATGCGCGAAGGCCATGAGGCCAGGAAATACAAGCACTCAGAAGCACCATTCTTCCTAACCCCAGCGGCGTATCTGGTCTATGGCTCCACCGCCAGCCAAGATTCGAGGGTAGAGAGAGCGGCGCCTCGCAATAACACTCCTATTCCCCCGCAGCCCCACCACCACCGCATCAATTAATGGTGCGGCGCCGTCAAAGTCGCGGAGGATAGGGCGAGTAGCGCATCGCCATACCAACACTCCTCCTCCCCCGCGACTCCACCTCGGCCGCAGCGGTAGGGGGAGAGGGCACCCCTCTCGCCGCAGCCCACCGACACACATCCAAATCCAAGCCCACTCGGAGTGGCCACCTTGGGCCGGCCCTACACCACGCGCAAGCCAAGGGGTTCCTCTTCTTTGTTCACCGCGGGTGACCAAGCCGCAGCTACTAAGCCCCCCCGCCACGACAAGGCGGGAAACTGTTCGGGTAACCCACTACACTACCGAGCACAGCACAGATAGTGACTTATTCATATCTTTACAAGACTCACAAAACCATTCAAAGTTACAACAAACATTTGCTAGATTTGATTTATACGAGTACACGGATGTGTGCGCACTGCAGTACTACAAATACGCCGTAGCTGTGTGGGTGTATTGCACACAAGTAAGGCACTGTTTCAGCTACCGCTCAAAATTTTTTGTTTTTTTTTTTTTATTTTTATTTTAAAAAAGAATTTGGTTGCGTTACTTTCTCACTTACAATGTCGTATGAGATTAAAATGTTAAAATGTTGTAAAAGCACTCTTTTGACTTATCATAAGCCAGTGCTTATAATAATCATTGAGATTATGAAACAATACGGTTATTCGTAATTTGCTAAAGTTACACTGAGAAACCGGGTAGTGGCGGTGTAAGAAAATCCACTACCACAAATTCCCAGTGGGTGTCGTAAAAGGCGACAGAGGGTGACTGGAACACGAGATGGACAGAAGCATCTTCCTGATAACAACTCTAATTATAAAAAACTGCGTTTGCCAACCGGTCTGTCTAGCTTGGCAATTATGGCAAAATTACTCCTATGAAGCAATCTATGAGAGCGGACTATGTTCAAAAGTTGACTTTTATTGGCTGTAATGAATGGATGGATGGCGCTGAAAATACCTGCAGCATCGTAAAACCCATAGAATACTATAATACATATAATGTTTGTCGAAAATGAATATCAGATAAAAATTAAAAATGTTAACAATTTCTTTCGGCATATTTGTCATCACAAAACATTCTAAGTATAACTTTTCATTTTTTTTTAATATTTAAATGATGTTTGTTTTTGGATGCATTTTGGTAGAATATTAATTTTTTTAACCTGATATCCGTGATAAACTTTTTTTATCGGGCAGAAAAATTCACACATGAAAAGGACAATGCTAGAATCTTTTTTTTTTCTTCTTGTTTGGTAAGTGATTACTGTGACCCATAGACATCTACATCTATCCTCAATAAAGACTCAAGATGCAGATGCGTTGTCACCCGTGAGGACTAAGATAGAATGCCTCTTTGCCAGTAAAAAGGGTCTCCGGTTCTCTACACTCATCATACGAAACACAGCAGTGTTAAGCTGCTATTTTACGCTGGTTTTCTGTGAGAGCGTGATCCTTCCCCTGTTGAGCCGACCCATTTGTGCTACAACTATACTACTAATATAGCTGCAGAATGGCTATGGAATATTAAATTATTTTTGGTTTTATAAAGCCGGTTTTTGCTTTTTTGTAAGATTCATTTTCTTTCAGAAATTATAAGTGAGTGAAGACAAAATGTAACACTCATTTTACATTGTATGTGCTTGACAAAATCTCTATATGGTAATTTGTTATGAAAATATGCACAGTAAGTGAGCAACCCGGGTTCCATCCCCGCCGGCATCAATGAAATTTTTAATAGCAATTTTAAGTGCTGATTTACCACATGCTCGGCGGTGAAGCAAAACATTGTGAGGAAACCTGCATGTCTGAGAAATAAAAAAAATATTTCGAAGACATGTG
The DNA here is from genome assembly GCA_963668995.1 of Parnassius mnemosyne. Lineage (NCBI taxonomy): Eukaryota > Metazoa > Arthropoda > Insecta > Lepidoptera > Papilionidae > Parnassius > Parnassius mnemosyne. Next base: position 6,715,722 of record CAVLGL010000024.1, on the reverse strand, counting down.
AAGTTCGCCAACACGTATTGAGGTAGCGTGGCGAACATTTCTTTGCCCTAAGACATACTCAGAAATGAGAGGAGACCTGTGCCCAGCAGTAGGACGTTATAGATTGTATTTTAAACTTTAGTTAAATAAATCCATGAAATTATTATTTTCGAACCTATTTTAAACCTAAATAACGACACGTTAAGTGTCATATATTTATTTTTCTATTTAAAAAAAACTTTTACTGATAAAGTATAGCCTAAATCACTCCTGGAATTGCTCTCCATCTATTAGTGCAGTTTCATTAGAATCGGTTCAGCCAATACGAAGAATAGCCCGGACACAGATAGACAGACAGACAAATTTTTAAAATCAAGTCTTAGTGGCATGAAAATAAACACCCCATGCTTAAAAGGCAATTATTTCGATATTACAGACAGACACTTTAATTTTTAAGTCGGTCATTCTCGTTCTCTACTTCGAATATATTTTTTTTCATTACAAATCATATCACGTAGCGAAATTTGGCGGAGGACCACGCTCTCACAGAATACCAGCGTAAAATAGCGGGTTAACGCTGCTGTGTTCCGTATGGTGCGTGTAGAGAACCGCAAACCCCTTTTACTGCAAACGAGGCATTCCATCTTAGTCCTCACGGGTAACAACGCATCTGCATTTTGATTCTTGATCGAGGATAGATGTAGATTTCTATGGGCCACAGAATCCACTTACCATCTGGTGAACACCCTTATTGTACATTAAAAAAACTAATCACTATTATTATGTGAGAGCAGTTCCGTAAAATTGTACTTTATTTAGATTTTTCGGTAATCTTGTTGCTACATAATCCTGTGTTATATGTCATCGTAAGTACTTTCCGTGATTTTAGGGTTAGTTGGCAGCTTAAGGCGAAGATTTCCTACGCTTAAAGACTTTTAGCGCTCCCTTTTCTGCTGCATGCATATTTGTCAAGCACGAAATCTACGTGTAAACTTATATATTCAGGTAATCAATATAGATATACCATACATAAAAAAAAAACAACAACTTGATTAAATATGATAACTTTTTGTCCACCGCATTTCGCACGTTTTTGAATATTTTTTCTTGTCATCTACAAATAAAAGATCTGAATAAAAATATAGCCTACAAAGAATCCAATTTCATAACAACATCCCTTTCATATTTATCGATAAATATTATAAAGTTATCGCTTAAAAAACGGGAACCCGAACGTCTAATTTTTTTCCCGGCTATTCAATTATATTTTTTATCTAGTTTAAGTAAATTAATAAAAATTTCATTCGACTAAGAATTTAATTGAGTATTACTTGTACGCGCATATTTTTTACTCCCCACCACAAACTTTAAAAAAATTTTCGACTCATATTCAATTTAGATGTAATCAACATCTAAATTCTGCTAGTTTCTCTAGCATGAAATCACTGGTGTATTATTCATGTACATAACTCACTTTTCATCCCCTGTTAAAACATTCTGCAGCCATTCATTAGTACCTACAACAGTAAGCTTAGTAGTAGTTCTAGGCATAAGTCAGCTTTCTTCTCAAGTTCATGCGACATCAGCTCATGTGACACCCAAACTGAATATTCCCATGACTTTCTTAAAGTGTGTTATTTTTAATGCAGTATGAGCAATGAAAATTTTTTGCCAGACAACGTGAAGTCAATCTGGGACCCATTTTTATGAGCCTTTTAAATTCTTCAACACTTGACGAAATCAGACTACTGATGGTACTAGACGCCTTGCACATTTGCCACAGCCTGTCACCCGTCTGTGTGTAGAGACTATTTGTTTCTAAAGTACCGCTACTAGCTATACGTTGTATAGTGGTATGCTCTGTGTATGTTCATTCAGTTTCGTTGGGCTTTAGGTCTTCAAGCCTCCCGCGCGGTTCGAAGTCTCCTGGTTTGGGAAGGCCCAGCTAACTTGCCATCAGCGTAGGTGACTTGGGTACCTCTTCTTTTATGTAAATTCTCTTCTTTTCCTTCTTTCATTTCAAACTGTGATATGATATCTGTGAGCCTTTCCTTCAGCATCTAGCATGGAGAGGAGCAATATTGTTGATACGATGTTTATATTCCGATGCATCCGAGCACGCGAACATATTGGTCTTGCGGTGCCGCATGAATGCATCGAGATTTTCTATTTTTAATTCACGACGAATCATGGCTTCCCTGTAATACCGGGGGCTGACTATGTTCGGCAACGTTAGGTCCTCTTATATCTCTAGTTTCTTCTTGTTTGGAACGCTGCTTAGTACGTACCAAGCCCGCGCGGCGTACGTGAGGCGGGGACTAATGTACTCGTATGCTTATAAGTCCCGACTTTAACCTTGTGGAAAGTCTTGGTTGGAATTTTGGTCGGAGAATGACTCTTGCTGACCGAACCGAACTCAGAATACGTTTGACATGATGTGTCATCGTCAGTTTGCGGTCGACATTAGGCCCTATTAGCCAAGTATTTGACCGTTCTCAACAATACAATCTAATCATGATTTTCAATCTATTTCAAATATTTACAGCCTGTAAAGAACAAAACAAACATAATTCTGACAGTAAGTACACTCCAAGTTGTCCGAAAATACTAATACAATTTTAGTAATAACCCCTTTCAGAGGGGTGAATCCAGACAGTACGTCTATGAGTTGCTGTAGAGTGAAATAAATCAAAAAGCGCTATACATCGGAATATATTAGGAGGAGTCTGCGTTTCCCCTCGTGCACCCGCTAATGCCAATCGTAATTAACGAATTGTTGTTTATGACGTAGGTTAAAATAAAAATCTATCCTTTGTATTACATACGAAGAATTTAAATATCGAGCGGTTACTCACCACGGTTCTGATTTTTTATAGAATAAGGACGAGAAACGAGCATCAGCCCTTCTGATGGTAAGTGGTTGTTGTAGCCCATAGATATCTACACCTATCCTTGTCACCACCAAGGACTAAGATGCAATACCAGTAATAAATGTCTCCGGTTCTATACACTCACCGTACAAAACAGAGCAGCACTAAGTTGTTATTTTACGCTGGTATTCTGTAAGAATTTAGTCCTTCCCCTGTCGAACCAACCCATTTGTGCTACAATCATAATATAGCTGACGCATGTGGTTGTAGCCCGAAAGTCTACCACGTATAAAAATATTGTTATTATTAATTATTTTTTAGCTTTTGCCCAAGTAATGCGCATCTTGATAACGACCTTACAGCTGAATTAGCAATCCTAATACTGACAAAAATATTGGTTTGTGATGTGCAACCTCTAGTAAACCTTCGTCCGCAAAATTAAAGATTATCCAGACGTCTTAAAGTGGGTAAAAACTGGATTACAAAATTCCATTAAATTCATATATACATACACACATACATACAATGATATATGTTACGCTAATATAAAAAGCTTATAAAAAGAATATTATAATGATAAGTTCAAAACAAAAGTTTTTTGCAAAAACTACTAATAATATATAATATAATGATTTCTTATATTTACGCGAAGAGTACAAATTAAATGAAACTAATTTTTACGGATTCTATTGCGTTTAAATTAACTTTTTAATTCCCGACGATTCGTGTGCTTTACAGTACCCATGGTCACGGGGGCGACTGAACTGTTTGACAGATGTGTGTCATGACAGTGTTGTGTAGATCTGACCAAGCAGTGAACTTTCGATAGGCTGTACAGTCACGGTAACACGTTAGGGGCCATTCTTTAATTACATAGGGATGATTTTGGCGATTTTTGACCACCCCGTAAGGATAAAAAAAAATTAAAAGAAGATGTAAAACGAAGTGTACGTTATATCTTATAATATAAAAATAAATCGCTGAATGTGTTGCTAAGCGCAAATCTCGAGAGCAGCTGAACCGATTTTGCTAATTATTTTTTTATAATATTTCTTGCAGTACGAAGATGGTTCTTCCGGAGAGAAAAATTTAAAAAATTGCCTGAATAAGTCTAAAAACAACAATTTTCTATATTCTCATACAAAAGATTCGTAATTATACTTAAAAGTCAATTTGAACTTTACTACCATACCATAAAGTTTAAGTGTTAGTGGAGGGGTTCCGGGAAGGTAAAACAATTTATTGACGTTAGTATCGTATAAATATTAATGTCAATATTTGTCAATAGTGTTTTATAATTTTTATTTTTTGACATAATGTAATTGTTAACTTATCAACTTTCTTTTTTCTTTTTATCTTAGTAGCTGACCCGGTGTCCCGAATAGCAGAATAAGTATTAAAAAAAAATTAAAGAATCGACTGTTGGGCGGTACGAAGTTCGCCGGGTCAGCTAGTAATGAATAAAACCATTCGACATCCGACATGGAATTAGATTTCTAATATTAAATTTCAATGTAAAAAATATTACGTAAGAATGGGTTTTACACCCGCTAGATGGAGTGACGACCTGGTAAGACATGCAGGGAAGTTGATGGATGCAGGTGGCTCAGGACTGTGCTTTGTGACATTCCTTGGGGGAGGCCTATGTTCAGCCGTGGACTTGTGAAGGGCTGTAATGATGACGACGATAATGAAAGAATAAAAATGCGAATAATAAAGTAATTTTAATGATGTACTCTTTCTTTATTAGTATTTTATACGATTCTCGCCTAAAAACTTCTTTCTCTGGCTTTTAATCAGTTTCATTTCTTATATAAATGTTTACTCTACCTAGAGTAAACGCGTATCAATACTAAATGTGTTTAGATAATCTCCGAAGTGTTTGCTACTTTCAGAAAGAAGTTTAAAATCAATTATACTGTCGGTAAACTAAACTTGGATAGAACGGGACCGGCGCATATCCGCTCTGCAGATTTTCCGGGCGAGCTGTCAAAACTCCCGCCAGGGGGCTCGCGCGTTTCCGTGAAACATCGGAAAGGTTCGACACCTTTGTAGTGACCAGTCAAAGTAGATCCCTGGTTAGTTGTTCCCGTTCCCCTATTACTTCTGCCTTTACTAGCTTTGTAGGGGAGGTTGGAGCTCTTTAAGCTTTGTGACTGGTCACACGTATGCGCAGAACACGTCTCCGTATTGTCCTTGCGTTCGTGTGCGCTCCGTACTAGTGAACTTTGATAATGAACCGCGGGGCGATTGCCCGGGCGGGGTTGGAGGTAGGGTTTCGCCGCCAACACCCCCGTTGCATCGGCCGGGCTGTGCATCGATCTGCAGCCACTTCCTAGACACTAGGCAATATCGAAATGGTTTAATAAGCTCAATCATTCACCTCGCTTCTCTGTTACCTTGGTAATTAGTATCGGTATTTTCTAGATAGAAATAGATTCGTAAATAGATAGAGATATTCTCTGCTACAGATTATTTCACATATTATCAAAATCTAAATATTATTTAAGTTAAAGTAAAGTTACAAATACGTTTCAGATTATTTACTTAAAACAAAATTTGATATTTTCCGACCAATATTCAATACTTACAACAACAAATATATGAAAAGAACGTAATTAACAATATATTCCAACTTGAGGATTATTTTATTAACGAATTAAAATGTAGGTACTCGTATACTGTATATTATGCGAAGTTTTTTTTGTTTTTTGTTTTGTTTTTGGCCACCTGATGGTAAGTGACTACCGCCGCCCATGAACAACTGCAACACCAGGGGAATTTCAGATGCGTTACCGGCCTTTTAGAAAGGTTTTTCTTAAAGGTCCATAAGTCGTATCCGTCCGGAAAAATCTTCCGTGATAAACAATTCCAGAAATAGGTTGTGCGAGGAAGACAACTCATAGTAAAACGCACACAAGTGGACCGTAGTAAGTATTTTACATTACATTTTTGGAATTATGATGATGAAAACAAAATGTATTAGCCTGAATATTTTAATACATTTATTAACATAGTGTGTCTTATTTATTACCATATTAAAAAAAACAAATACTTAAATTATGATACAGTCCTGCACCCCAAGGTATAGTTTCATCGCGCAAACAGTTCCTTTAAGAACTTCACCGCAAGTGGCAATAATATATAGTCATCTATCAGACTTATACTTGCGCTACATACTCTGTTCAACCGCCTCTGAGGTCGCCCTGGTTCTAAGTGTCATGATTATGATACCCCCTGAGATCAGAGGTTTCCAAGGCGTCTATCTATGCATGTAGCAAGAGATCAAAGTCATATATATTTGAGTTTGCAAACTAAACTTACCATTTTTTTATTAACACGCCTTTATTAGCTTCGCGTCTATCTATCTATGTAACAGAATATTTTAATGTAATTTTCACCAACTTGTAAACGGCCGATTGACTTGAAAATTTTATCAAGTACCGGTGACTAAAATTTAATAACTATGACCTAGTGTTCTCCTAGGATCAGGTCATGATCAATGCATGTTGTTTAATATATCTTAACCTCTAATACTATTTGTTTTACAACCAAATGTTGATGTTATTATTGCGGTTATTAATCTGTCTTCATGTTTCTGCTGCTCTCCTAGTAAAATGGAGAGAATGCTCATCATGGAGAGAATGTAGAAACAATTACATAATCAGATTGTTATTATAAATATAGAAAAATTTAAATAAAATAATTAATTATTTTATAGGATAATGGTGAGTATAGCACAAAGTCCATCGGATGGTAAGTGGTTGCTGTGGCCCACAGACAGTCTACCTCTATCCTCGTTTGCGAATCAAAAAATGCAGATGAGTTGTCAGTCGTGAGGACTAAGATGAAATGCCTCTCTTCCAGCAAAAAGGGTCTCCGGTTTTCTACACTCACCATACGAAACACAGCAGCATTAAGCTGCTATTTTACGCTGGTGTTCTGCGAGAGCGTGGTCCTACCCCGGTCGAGTCGACCCGTTCCTAAACAAATTATACCAGTAATATTTTCTAAAATATATATAGTCTAGTATAGTCTAGCCCACGGAATATAAAAAACAAGGTCTAGCCAATGTCGCTGAAGTGGCTGAAGTGTCGCGCCTATTGGTGACGTGATTACGTAACGTCTATTTTTAATATATTTTGTATAGTTACTATCATTTTATGTCCAATACTATGAGTAAATTTCGTTCCGTTCGCTGTTGATTAAATTATACGCGTGCGTTTGTTATTTTAAAGCAATGCCAATAATGTAATATTATTAAAGTCTCCGTTAAGTACTCCAGAAAACATAAAATTTTTGTGTTAGGAGTAGGTACACGACAGTAGTTGAACATTCGAACTGAAGTCTATTAATTTTCAAGAAATCTGTATGAAATCACATAAATACCACATATGAAACTACGAAAAAATATCTGTATTTCTATTTGATTAACACTCAAAAGAAAAAAAAAGATCAACAAAGAAAGATAAATGGATAATTAATAGAATTAGGCGTCACTTTGCGGAAGTCCATTATCTTAAAGTTGGCAAAATATTACCTCGCATACATCCGCTCGATAAAACAAAAAATAATGTGTCTTACCTAGTTTGAAGAGCACCTCCCGCCCTTCCTCAATTGCGTGCACTATCACCGTCACCACTAATCCCAGCACCACTAATCCCAACACCACTACACTAGAAAAGACACACCACTGACTACAATACGACACGTGTTTCGCCTCTACACGTGGCATCTTCAGGTAATCTAGACTCTGCGGTGGCTGACCGCTAAGTTACTTAGCGGTCAGCCACCGTAGACAACACACAACTTTAAGATAAACGGAATTTTGCGTATATTTCAAATGACGCCAAAATCATTAACAACTTCGTGATACAATTCACCACAAGTGAAATCTATTGCAGAATTCAAATATTAATATGTTTTAGGTCCAAGAAGATTAGTATCAGAGCGTTCTGAAATACCTTTACAAATTTTCGTTACGATTAAATATACCAGGGTGTCACAAACATTTATTTTGGAAAGGAGAGTAATTACACTTCAGGGATAATTCGAAAGCTACTTTCCGCAAAAAAAAAATCACGTGTGTTTGCCATTAAGGCAAGTGAAATTGAGTGAATTTTTTTATACAAAATACTTTAAACAATTAACATTGAAAAAATGTGTTTGGAACACGTTTATAGCTCTGTGTAACTTAAGATCTCTTTGGCTTCCCTACACGGGAATATATTACAAAAAAAAGTTATGACATCAAACACTCAGTGTAGTTTTCGCATAACAGGGAGTTAATGAAATTGGAGAATTAAAGATAACGAGCGACAAAGTTGTCTAGCCAACACTAGTCTAGTCTAATTTAAATGCGACACTTTATCGACTTTGTAGCCACCGCATCGTCTGATCTACGAGTATGTAGGTCTTATTTTGAGATAATTAATTTATAATGGACGGTAAAATATACCAGTTTTATATAAAGATTTCATGATTTTTACCACTAACTTTTATGAAGCGTTTTAACTACATTCACGGTGTCTTTAATTAGCTCAAACAGTTGTAAGTCATCATACTTTATAATGGAACTGCCTGCCTCGTTGGTTTATTGTTTGTAAACGTGACTGTTGATCATAAGATACCGGGTTGGAAACTCGGGTAGGGCCAGTTTTAAAAATTTCAAGTTTCCGTCAGGAAATTCTCAGTGGCTAACCGGAGTTAGGAAGTTGGCGGAGTCTCACCTCCGTGCCGCAGAAAGCACGTAAAACCATTGGATCTGCGCGTGATTTCTCTCCGGTCGAGTTGGTTTACCATTCCATCAGAGTATGAGAGTGAAGGAATAGAGAGTGCACCTGTGCTTGCATTCACTCGGGCACTATAATCCTGTCCTGCGCCGATGGCTAATCTCCGTTAAGAATATCCGCCATGACTGAAATTCGGTCTGGAGGACATTATCATTATTATTATTCTAATGGAAATATCGGTGACATACGATTACATACACCTGATGGTAGATGGACGCTATGGTCTATAGATACATCTATCAACGATTAAGAATCAAAAGGCAGATGCACTGTCACCCCTGAGGACTAAAATGTAATGCTTCGTGACCAGTAAAAACATTTACCGCTTCTTGTCAACAGCATTATGCAGCTATTATGCACAGATTATCCCATGAGGTATTCTGTGCGGCCGTGATCCTTTTGAGCTGAACCACATGTGCTGTAGCCAAAATACGCTGTTGCTTCCACTCATAAAACGCGTTTACTCGGTCTGTGTAACCTGCTGACTAACTGAAAAGGATTGACCACCGACAGATTCAAAATTTCACTGACTGTTATTTTTATTTTTCTGTCGACTTCAAAAAGGAGACGATACTCAATGTAACGTATGTTCTTTTTATATGTGTGTTACCTCATAACTTTTTACTGGGTGAACCGTAATTACCGTTTTTATTTGAAAGTTGGTGCTTCACATGATGGTCCCATATAAATGATCAAGGTCTGACTATTAGTTTTTGAGTTATTCTTAATCATTTATATTGAATCCGGTCGTACAAATTTTTTAATTTTAAATTATATATGATGGCTTTTGATTATTTTTATATAAGGGTGACAAACGAGCACAAAATCTACCTGATGGTAAGTAGTTGCTGTGGCCCATAGATACCTACATCCATCCTCAACTACGAATTAAAATGCAAATCGTTTCCAGTAAAAGGGGTCCCCAGTTTTCTACACTCACCATACGAACACAGCAGCCTTAAGCTGCTATTTTACGCTGGTATTCTGTGAGAGCATGGTCCTTCCCCGGTCGAGCCGACCCATAGCTGCAGCATGGCTCTACGACATGTAAATGGGCTGTTGATTGGGTGTATTTTTTTTAATAACTAGTTTCATTTAATTTAACACTATATATCGCCAACCGTGCGTCTATCACCAATTTTTTTCCCTCCATCATCAAGCAAATATTTTAATAGACCAATCAGACTTTATATTGTATATCAATGTAGAATATACTTCCTTGATTCAAGCTACTCGCTCCTCTCGGAAACCTATAGATTACACAAGTACGAAATCCTTTTGTTTTGAATTTCGTGATAAAAATGTAATAAAGTTACATAGCGATTCCTTATTGCCGCTAATTAAAAAAGTTGGAAATTTTCCATTCTTGTTGACGTCGACCTTTGCTCATAAACAGCAAAAGCAACTGAATGAAACCGAACAAACTCGAAAACTGAACAAGAAGTGAAAAATCTAGCAAAACAACGATCATCGTTAAGTTAACGTCAGACCGCTCACTGTAGAGTACTTAAATGCGCCGTCGAATCGTTTTCTTTTCTGTTTGTAAAATAACATAAAACCTGCAACAATTTTAAATATTTATTTATTTATGTACACGAGATTACAATATACAAGATTTTTGCTGCAATGCTGCTAATGTACACATCAACTTAGACACTAATTGCATAATCAATTGAACGCACTAAAAAGTTACCAAGGTCCTGACTCCGTAAACTAAAAACCTGGGGTTTCGAACCCGGTACCTCATGATCAATAGTCACATTTACAACCAATAAATCAACGAGGCAGTCAGTTCTATTAAAAAGTGTGATGGTGCCTTACAAATCTTTGCGCTAATTAATTCTAGAGCTAATCACGGTGTCCGTGAATGTAGTTAAAACGCTTCATAAAAAGTAGCGACGAACGCCGTGAAATCTTGATATAAAACTGGTATTTTGACATTCTATTATATTCTGTTCTATAACATCAATTTAAAAATTTAAAAAAGCAAGCCTTTCGTAAGAGGCGTAGTTATGGAAAAATCCCCCCTAAGAGGCAATCTATTAAGTAAGGCCCATTGTATAAATCTTTTATAAAATATTTATTTACCCTGTAGTTTAAGTCCCATATATAAACATAATTTAGTCCCACAAATAAACATTTATTTTTAGACGTGGTAGAGCCATGCTGCGGCTATATTAGAAGTATAGTTGTAGCACGAATGGGTCGGCTAGACCGGGGAAGGACCACGATCTCACAGAATACCAGCGTAAAATAGCGGCTTAAGACTGCTGTGTTTCGTATGGTGAGTGTAGGAAACCGGAGACCCTTTTTACTGGAACAGAGGCATTCAATCTTAGTCCTCATAGGTGCCAACGCATCTGCATTTAGATTTTTTACTGAGGATAGATGTAGATGTCTATGTGTCACAGAAAACACTTACCATCAGGCGGACTGTGTGCTCATTTGTCACCCTTATCCTATAAAAATAAGGATATTGGGACTAACTATTGTTTGTGCGCAAACTTACTTGACTGCTGCTTATGTACGCTCCACGAATGGACACAAGCCTCCTCTTAACCCTGAAAAGGTTATAGAGAAATTAGTCCACCCGCTACTCTAGTAGTTGGCAGACTTAATTTTCCTCAAAATATTTAATTCCTCAGGTTTCACGATGTTTTCCTTTACCGCTGAGTTCTTGGTGAACCAGGACTTGCAATGGCTATTAAAAATTTCATTGGTGCCGCCGGGAACCAAACCAGCGGTTTGCTCGCGTATCGTGAAATTTACGCCGAGCACTTAGCTACTGCAGCTCTACAGAAAATTGTTTTATTACATTTAAAATTAAATTTATTTAAATAAGAGAAAGGTTCTTGAGTGACAGCCTCGTACCGGCGGACAAAGTGTAGGGCGTCCCCCCACTAGATGGAGTGACGACCTGGTAAGACATGCAGGCAGTCGATGGATGCAGGCTCAGGACCGTGCTTTGTGGTATTCCTTGGGAGAGGCCTATGTTCAGCAGTAGACTTGTGAAGGGCTGTAATGATGATGATGATTTAAATAAGACTCAGTTTTCAGTTTTAACTGCTCGGTGACGCATTTTCTTAGTGTTTGGCTGCGGTGTTGCGAAGCCGCTAGTTCAATATCCGCACAGAACAACTGATTGTATTGTTAGCATTTGCTCCGTGGTAATCGTATCTACAATGCCTCCTGCAAAAATACTGTTGTAAAAATAAATTTATTTTTAAATTTAAAAAGGATTATTAGATTATGTTAGTTTTTTTAATATAAGTAAGGGTGACAGCAAACATGGCGGTGGCGGTGTAAGAATATCCACTGCCCCATGTCGTAAGAGGCGACAGAGGGAAACAAACCAGGAGATGGGCAGCAGCGTCTTTCTAATAATTTAGTAGTATAGTTGTAGCACGAATCGGTTGGCTCGACCGGGGAGGGACCACACTCTCACAGAATAACAGCGTAAAATAGCAGCTTAACGCTGCTGTGTTTCGTATGGTGAGTGTAGAGAACCGGAGACCCTTTTTACTGGAAAAGAGGCATTCCACCTTAGTCCTCACAGGTGACAATGCATCTGCATTTTGATTCGCAAACGAGGATAGATGTAGATGTCTATGGGCCACAGCAACCATTTACCATCAGGTGGACTGTGTGCCCGTTTGTCACCCTATTCTATAAAAAAAACTGCGGTGTCCTACTTACTTGACAAACGTGGTAACAGCAGTGGACTTTTGATTTTGTCAGGCTATAACTGTAATGGTGACAAACGGGCATATAGCCTACCTAAGGGTGATACCATTGTTCGACGTCAATCGATGTCGATCGATTGCTGTGGTAGCTTTAGCTGATCGACGGATACTGATCGATAAAACGTTGTTCAATCATCGATCGACAATTAATCGATGTGCTTGTGGGATATGGGCTCATCATCAGTATCTTTCAAAATGTCTTCAGAAGAGGACGCGATATTGTTGGCCAATACGCTCTTGCTTGTATTATTATTACGGAGATGCAAACGCAGAAAACTCTGGATACGACAATTTTTTAAGACCAGAGATGGCTTAAATTCATCGACATTTTAAATAGCGGTCGGTGGAGTGGGGTGGGTCCTCGAATAATCAAGAAGCTCGATCGACGTCGACTAATCCATTCTAACATCGATCAATGCCATTGATCGATTGGTGTGGTAGAAACTATCGATCGACGTCGACTAGTCCATTCCACCATCCATTGATACCATGTATCGACGATCTATCGATTAGTCTGGTAACACCCTAATAAGATACGTGAGGGTAATATGGTCACCTCAAGCTTTGCTGCCCAAAACAAGGAGGAGGACAGTGACGACAAAACAAAGTCGTATACTTTAACTTAATATTAAGAACAAAATAGCAGACAAGCTTCACCAATAATTAGGAACACTTCGAAAAAATCATGTTATAAAAAAACTAACTACACTACACAATACTAAAGTCGACTAAAATGTTTACTATATTCTCAACTGTGAAAATGGCATCGATAAAGCAGGGCCCTTTTGACCCTTTATTATTTGATTGACTAATAAAAAGTTATCGTAACACAGTGCCATCAATGCAAACAAGGCTGTAAGTTTTTGAGTTTTAAGAAAGTGACCATATTAACCGGATGACCATATTACTCTTACGTACGTACGTTTGAAAGTAATACTGTAGTCTATAGACATCTACATTTATTGGAACGAAGTTCTTTATCGGACGGCACGGATTAGGCGGATGGGCGCTAGACGACAAAAAGTGTAAGATTTTTCCGTCACGACCCCTTCTGACTTAGTGTAGACAGCCTTGGCGGCTATAAGGAAGCGAGATGAAATAATATCCATCTCCCTCGCTCTTTTACTAGCATCTATTTAAATGACTTCATTTTAATAGATGCTAGTAATTCATTTATTTGTATTTGTTAATCAATAATATAATACGTTTATCAATAATAATATACCTTGATAGGAACTTCGTTTCAACCGAGTGTTCCACGACACTCGATTCACAATTTAATTGCAGATGCGTTATAACCTATGTGGACCAAGATAGAACTCAACATTTAAAACACGAACGCTTTATGGTGCTATTTCACGCTGGCAGTGTACGAGAATGGTGGTGTGCGAGAGTGGTCCTTCCCCGGTCGTGCCACCCCATTCTTGCTGCAGTCTAAATATAACTGCAGCGTAGCTCTACTACGTACAGTTTTAAAACAAAACCCCAAAACGCTAAAATTGTATTTATTACATTACGAGTACTAGACTAATAAACACTGTAATGTTATTTAAATATAAAGTAGCTAAAGTATATATTAGAACCAAATAATAAATTATTATTAAATACTATAAATTAAAACCAAATAATAAAGTAAAAACTAGATATCGACTCTAAAGTAGGCTTCTCTCAATTTGCTCTGCATTAAATTAAATAAAAAATAAAGTTATAATGAACTGGCGATCCGTCCCTACTTCGCACTGTTGATTTCTGGATCTCGACAACAACACCACCATCGTCATCGTTATGTCAAAGTCATGGTCATCGTCATGGTCATCATCATGGTCATCATCATGGTCATCTAAATGGTCATCTTTATTGTCATCGTCATGGTCATCTTCATCGTAATGGCAGTCTGCATGGTCATCGTCATCCACATGGTCTTCACCATGGTTTTCGTCATTGGCATGGTCATCGTCATGGTCATCATCATGATTATGGTCATGATCATTGTCATTGTCATCTACATAGTCATCGACATCGTTATCGTTAATGACACCGTCATGGTCTCCGCATGGTCATCGTCATCGTCATAATCATCAGAATGGTCATCGTCATGATCATCATCATCGTCATAGTCATAGTCATCGACATCGTTATCGTTAATGACTCCGTCATGGTCTCCGCATGGTCATCTTCATCGTCATAATCATCAGAATGGTCATTGTCATGATCATCATCATCGTCATCTACATAGTCATCGACATCGTTATCGTTAATGACTCCGTCATGGTCTCCGCATGGTCATCTTCATCGTCATAATCATCAGAATGGTCATTGTCATGATCATCATCATCGTCATCTACATAGTCATCGACATCGTTATCGTTAATGACACCGTCATGGTCTCCGCATGGTCATCGTCATCGTCATAGTCATCAGAATGGTCATCGTCTTGATCATCATCATCGTCATCGTCATAGTCATCGACATCGTTATCGTTAATGACACCGTAATGGTCTCCGCATAGTCATCGTCATCGTCATAGTCATTAGAATGGTCATCGTCGTGATCATCATCATCGTCATCGTCATAGTCATTAGAATGGTCATCGTCATGATCATCATCATCGTCATAGTCATAGTCATCGACATCGTTATCGTTAATGACACCGTCATGGTCTCCGCATGGTCATCGTCATCGTCATAGTCATTAGAATGGTCATCGTCATGATCATCATCATCGTCATAGTCATAGTCATCGACATCGTTATCGTTAATGACACCGTCATGGTCTCAGCATGGTCATCGTTATCGTCATCGTCACAGTCATGGTCATCGTCTTGGTCATCATCATGTGAATATGTTCACATCCAATTGTGAATCTAAACTATTCTCTAATCAACATAATCACACACACAAAATTTCATCAAAATCGGTCCAGCCGTTTAAGAGGAGTTCAGTCTCACGTACAGAAGAATGATATAATATAATATGCATGTATTATACGAGTACATAATATAAACCCTTCCTTTGAATCATTCTGTCTATTAATGACCACATTAAAATCTGTTACGTAGTTTAAAATATCTAAGAGTACAGACGGCTGGAGCGACTTTGTTTTATACTATGTATGTATGATTACCAAAAGCCACTGCAGAACATAAGTCTCCCCGTAAATTCCCACGTAGGGGGGATTTCGCCATAGCCAGACGAATCACCAACCACAATATATGGTTATTTTCGGTAATTATCAGGAAGGTGCCGCTACTATCCTCCTCTTTCAGTTTCCCTCGGACGCCTCTCAAAACAACTAAGGGGTGATGGGGGTAGTAGATACACTACAGGGCTAAATTAACGATAAAGTTTTACTTAAAAGTTAGAGATAAAGTTACAGCCTATATATAAGTCTCACTGTTGGGTACAGGCCTCCTCTCATTTTTAGATGGTTTTAGGACAAGGAAGTGTCCGCTGTGATGTCCCCATACGCGTAAAATTAATTTCAGTCCTTCCAAAAGAGCTTTTGAACGTAAAATGAATAGAATAACTTAGATATACGTACGAAGCAATACTAATTATTTTCGTTGAGACAGATCAAAGCAATACATACATATGCATATTACAGCTGTGTGAGCATTGGTAGACAATAATCGCCTCTGGCAAATTGAAATACGGGCTCAAATTATTTGTTTTTAAAGCAGGCAGGGTGACGGCTTTGGCAGACTCTTAAAAATTAAATTTCGCACACGCGTAAACGATAGGGTTCGTCTGTAGAAGTGAACGAGGGGTCCAGACAGAAAAATGCACTTGGAACCCCACGTCTAGACTAGCGACCGTCTACCGGGTGAGCCTGCTAACTGGGGAGCTCGGACAATTTGTCTTCAAGGTCATATTGAAACCTTATTATTTATATCCTCTATGTTTGTAACAATAAAGAAATAGTACTACGAAAACTGCTAGAAAGAAAAACACGTAGAAAACACACACATAAAAATATATTCGTTTTAACTGATGCTTAGCGGTCCACCACTGCGTTTTACTAGAAATTTTCATCCTTGTTAGACCTCTTTATGGAATCTTTTACCACCTGTGATTTTTCTGAACCCATACGACTTAGGCACCTTCAAGAAAAGAGCTTATGCCTTTCTAACAGGCAAGCAACGCACATGCAATTTCCTTAGTTTTGCAGTTGTACATGGGTTTGCCTCTTCTTCTATAAAAAAAAATTATTAAAAAAAATCATTTAACACGGACTGTTGTCCTTATTGTCTTTCGTATTTTATTTATGCCATAAAATTATTAAAATTAATTAACTATGAATAATTTTTTATGTTTAACTAGTTGTCTCCGGTATGCTTTGCAATGTTTTTTTTATTTGTGCGGTTGTGTTTGTCGTTCGCACACATTAAATCGTTAAAGTTTCATCGTAATCAGTTGAATGGTATAATGGACCTATTCGTGCTACAACCATGATATAGCTGCAGCATGGCTTTACTACGTATAAAACCTTGAAAATATTAACTAAAACATTTACTATGACAATATATTTTGCCAATAACAATTTAGCAATTTAAATAACTCATCAATATTAATCATGATTAACAGCAATGATACATCATGATATAACTACAACATATTTCCATACTCACATTTAATACGTGGTAGAGCCATGCTGCTTTAATCATTGGGGGGGGGGGGGGGGACGGTATTTGCCATAGTTGCCACGCTTGGTTGGCAACCGCAGTTTTTTTATTGCTGCTATCTATCGACGGAGAAAAGTATTTTTAGTATTATAAAAATAGTCTTCGAGACAGAAAATCGGTCACGGCAGATAGCAGCTATTCCTTCACTCTAATAGTTTAATAGGATGACAATAAACGCGATCGGAGAGAGATTATGCGCAGTAATAATGGTTGAGAATTCCTTCACAGAAAAACAGTAGCTGAGTTTAACCTGACCCGAGATTCGAGCCTGGGAACACATGATCAATAGTCACAATTTTTTTTTAAATGTTACCCACACACTAGGATTTTCTCGTGTATCGAGGAGGCAGTTTACAAACACAAATTGCTCATGGACAAACATCCAGGCCCGGAACAAGTATTTGTACATACATATGATCACACCTCTTTCCCGTAGGGGTAGGCAAGACCACTTCTTTCCACTTGCTACGATCCTTACATACTTGTTTCGCTTCGTCCACTTTCATTATTCCCTTCATACATGCTCTTCGGTTTAGGGTACTCTTGACCTGGCCTTTTTTCAAGACGTCCCTGATTTGGTCTAAAACGTCCGCCTAGGTCTACCCCTTCCAACACCTTTTTCGTCAATTGTTCTTCATTCATTCTCACAACATGGCCAAACCATCTCAGCATAACTTTCTCAATTTTTGTCACTACATTTTTTTATAGGATAGGGTGACAAACGAGCACACAGTCCACCTGATGGTAAGTGGTTGCTGTGGCCCATAGACATTTACATCTATCCTTGTTTACGAATCAAAATGTAGATGCGTTGTCACCCGTGAGGACTAAGATGGAATGCGTTTTTTCCAGTAAAAAGGGCCTCCGGCCACCTGCACTCACCGGAATTACAGCGGAGCTTCTGAAAGCGGGTGGAAGACCGGTACTTGAAGTCCTTCAGAAGCTCTTTAATTCCGTCCTCCATGGTGGCATTACACCGGAGGCGTGGAGCAGAAGTGCGGTGGTCTTGTTCTTCAAGAAAGGTGACAACGCTCTCTTGAAGAACTACAGACCGATTTCCCTTCTGAGCCGCGTCTACGTGCTGTTTTCGAGAGTCATTACGAATCGTCTCGCGCGCAGACTTGACGACTTCCAGCCTCCCCCCGAAAAAGCCGGTTTCCGAAAGGGCTTTAGCACCATAGACCACATACATACCCTTTGGCAAATTGTACAGAAGTCCGAAGAGTACAATTTGCCACTATGTCTGGCGTATGTGGACTATGAGAAAGTCTTTGATTCCGTCGAAATTTGGGCGGTGCTGCAGTCCCTTCAGCGGTGCCAATTTGACTGTCGGTACATCGAAGTGCTGAAGTGCTTGTACAGTAGAGCTACGATGGCTATCCGAGTACAGAACGAGGGTACGAAACCTATTCAATTGCAGAGAGGTGTAAGACAGGGTGATGTTATATCCCCGAAACTCTTCACCGCTGCATTGGAAGACGTTTTCAAGCTTTTGGACTGGAAAGGATACGGTATTAACATCAATGGCGAGTACATCACTCACCTTCGATTTGCCGACGATATAGTCCTTACAGCAGAATCGCTGGAGGACCTAAGCACTATGCTCAATGACCTCAATAGTGTCACCCAACGGATAGGTCTTAAGATGAACATGGACAAAACAAAGATTATGTCTAATGTCATGTCACACCTATGTGACGACCTGGTAAGGCATGCAGGAAGTCGGTGGATGCAGGTGGCTCAGGACCGTGCTTTGTGGCATTCTTTGGGGGAGGCCTATGTTCAGCAGTGGACTTGTGAAGGGCTGTAATGATGATGAGTGCCATGCTGCAGCTACATTATGGTTGTAGCACGAATGGGTCGGCTGGACCAGCGTAGGACCACGCTCTCACAGACTACCAGCATAAAATACCAGCTCGATGGTACTGTGTTTCATATGGTGAGTATAGAGAACCGGAGATCCTTTTTACTGGAAATGAGGCATTCCTTTTTAATCCTCAGGGCTGGCAACTCATCTGCATTTTGATTCTTAATCGAGGATAAATGTAGATGTTTATGGGCCACAGTATTATTTACCATTGAGTGGACTGTGTGCTCGTTTGTCACCCTTATTCTATAAAAAAATACGACATACGTTTGTCCACATTACAACGTTATATGTCTCCTTACGGTTACTTGATCCTTACCAAGTCTTTATGAAGACACAATTTCCAGTTTTAGTAAATCACTACTGGGCACACGCTTAATTTCTACAACTATAAGGAACTAATTGCTTCATAACGCTCTCATAATATCCACGTTCGGAGGACCTACACTAAACGGCACACTTAAATAATTATTTCTCATAAACAACTGTCGTAAACTGTCGTTTGGTCTGGTTTTTTTTTAAATTATTGGTTATAAAACGTTTAATTAAAATGTAAAATTGAAATCTGGTGCTATAAAAGCAGCCCAAGTCCGCAGTCGCAGTGAAACGAGTTCCCCCACAATAAACCTAGTGCTGTATAATTTAGTGCCTGTGTCTGGCAGGCTATAGTTAGGTCTGGGTAGGGTACGACATCCCGCCGCCGGTAGGGGTAGGTCAGGTATCGAATGCATTTCTGTCGTCTGGATTGTCCGACCACGTCACATCCCCGCCATTCCAAACAAACAAGTGCGTACAGTTGACTTTGTATGTAGGGAGCGCGTTTTGTTTGAGTAATTATAAATATCAGAGATTGAATTCGAATGTTTAGAGCGCGGTGCTCTCGTCAGCCTTTTTAATTATCATTTCTAAAACTGTGAAGAGCAATGTATTTGAAATTATTTATAAGATCCCCCATATTTAACACTCGTATAATATATTCAGATAAATAAAATTAAAGTTTCTGTTTGTTATATCAAAATAACAGGTTTTTACTAAATGCTTATGTTGAAACAATATGGTAGTTTAAAAAAGAATTAAAATTCTTGTCTGTCTGTCTGTTTGTTCCGGCTAATTCTCGAAATGTCAGGACTGATTTTGACGGGACTTTACTGGCAGATAGCTGATGTTATAAGCAGTAACTTAGGCTACTTTTATTTTAGAAAAAGCATTAGGGTTCCGCACATAAAATCAAAACCCATGAAATCCATTCGTAATAAATTCCACGTACTCGAAGTCGCGGGGAACAGCTAGTTTATGTTTAATCTCTATTAAATGAAAATAAATTGCGGTCATTTAGTTTCGCTAAAACCACAGAATAAATAATAGTTAAAAGAACTAAAACTCCAAAATACCACCGATTTTCATGATTTTTTTCGTTTGTGTTTGAATGGGTGCCTAGATAGTTTAGATTCACATTTGGGCCCTATAGGTGGCGCTGTTGTCGAGATCCAGAAATAACCTGTGCGAAGCCGGAGCGGACCGCTAGTATTTAATAAATCTTATATATTTTATTGATTATCTTTTACAATTATAAGCAAGTGCTCGACCACTACTCGTATCCCACCTGGTGGCAATTGAGAATGCAGCCGAAAGTAAGTTTATATTTATTACCTTTCTACAAATTCACACCAGGGCAACATGTGATACAATGTGATACATAACGTGGCATGCGTCGTCTAGAAAAGTCAATATGTAACTTAATTATAATTTATGTAGAATACGACAAAACAATTTATATCAAAACAAAATCATTTTCACACAGAAATCATATAATTTATATTTAAACCGCATCGATCTGTTGTTCTCACTCTTTTATAAAAAAGAGGTGACAACCAAGGACACAGCCCATTTGATAGCAAGTGGATGCTGTGGCTTAGACACCTGTTCTCGATTAAGAATCAAAATGCACATGCGTTGTCACCCCTGAAGACTGATATGGAATGCCTCGTTTCCAGTAACAATGGTCTCCGGTTCTCTAAGATCACCATACAAAACACAGCGTCATTAAGCTATTATTTCATGATGGTATTCTATGAGAGCGTGTTCCTACCCCTGTTGAGCCTAAATATTTTTGATGCAACCATAATATAGCTGTAGCATGTCTACCACTATAAAGCCAACCGTACCAAGCACAATTCGCGCACGGTGATACTTTGACATAAGCATGCATGCAAGCATTTATTATATTACACATTTAAAATCTTAAAACACACAATAATATAAAGATCATGAATCAGTTGTGCAACCAGCTCATCGCTCATCATCTCCGAGTGAAACATATCAATGGCTTTTATCAGATTTGTGATTTAGTTGGTTTTATCATTTTAGATTATATTAATTTGATGCAAGCAAGCTACAAGAGTCAGCGGCTTTCAATGGAATTAAGAAATGAATTTTTATACGTGGTAGAGCCATGCTGCAGCTATATTAGTAGTATAGTTGTAGCACGAATGGGTCGGCTCGACCGGGGAAGGACCACGCTCTCACAGAAAACCAGCGTAAAATAGCAGCTTAACGCTGCTGTGTTTCGTATGGTGAGTGTAGAGAACCGGAGACCCTTTTTACTGGCAAAAAGGCATTCCATCTTAGTCCTCACGGGTGACAACGCATCTGCATCTTGAGTCTTTATTGAGGATAGATGTAGATGTCTATGGGTCACAGTAACCACTTACCATCAGGTGGACTGTGTGCTCGTTTGTCACCCTAACCTATAAAAAAAATGAAATAAATAATATTGTGATTTTGTAATTAATTAAAAACTATTGGTAAATCCAATTATGCATGCCCTAAGCGTATTAAAAAAATACTTATAACATACGGAAAGGAGAAGGAGACGTCGCCATAGATTCTTGGGCCCAAGTGTTAACAATATGAAAGTAGGACCATTTGAAAGCGTATATATAAACAATTCATAAATCTGGCAAGATTTGTCAATCTAGAAGCTGAGTTATTGTAGAATATGTAGAAGTGAGATTATATATTACCTATCCTATAACAGGTGATTTTTCACTGTTATTAGATACACTGTAACAGGCTGTTACTTGTAGGAATGTTGATATTTTGTATTTTATTTTTTTTAGATCTGAACGCAATTATTTTTTTTCCCTTACACAGAAAAATAATCGAAAATACATATTAAAATGCTCAATTTAATCGAGAATCGAATATATTGCGCACATTTCAAATCGAATCGAAAATCTGTCTTTTTCTTTTAGGTAAATAGATTGAAGTTTGAACAGTCAAGTCAAGTTTCAAAATAAGAAGTCCTCTATTGGAAGATATCGTTCAAAAATTAGGATTTTACTAGTGTATTCTTTATGGTAATCGATTTATTGCCATAAAGAATACACTAAAATCGGTCTTCTAACTTATTTCTTATTTTATTGTTTTTTCGAATTCTAGATTGTAAAAGGAGTTACTTTTTTGTATTTTAGTTTATAAAAATATGGCCAATTTTTTAAAGTATAAACCAATTAGTTAACTTCAGGCCTAAAAATCCCATTCTCCTTTTTAAAGTAGTTTAAATACACACAAGTTTTCACTAATAACCTTATTATACTTCCAATTTCCTAATTGTATGTCAAACTTCAATTTAAAAAAGAAAAGTTTGGAAAATCCAAAAGTGCATCATTCAGGTCGCTCCATAAAGTCCAAGACGTATTTAAGTACAAATATATACATTCAACTTACTTTTAGTACCTACGTACTAGTATTATTTATTCTGTCCTTTTAAAATATTGTAATAAAAATCTCTGACTATTATAAAAATCAAGTATGTATGAAATTTGGTTTTTCAAATATTTTGTGTTTGTACAGCGATCTTTTTGAGCCGCTACAAATAACCGATACAGTATCCACTCGTGACGGCGGTTGACGCCGGGCCACAGATTAACTAGTAGATTCTAACCGAATCGCCGGACTGAGTGAAGCAGTCTATTTCATCATCATCATCGGTTCTAAGCCAACTGCATCCATCCACTTCCTGCATGTCTTACCAGGTCGTCACTCCATCTCGTGGGGGGTCGCCCTACACTTCGCCTACAGTACGAGGCTGCCACTCAAGAACCTTTCTTCCCCATCGGTTGTCGGTTCTTCGAGCTATATGGCCGGCCCACTGCCACTTCAGCTCACTAATCCGTTGGGCTATGTCGGTTACTCTGGTTCTACTACGGATATCCTCATTCCTAAGTTTATCACCCAGAGAAACTCCGAGCATAGCCCTCTCCATAGCTCGCTGAGCGACCTTGAGCTTCCTCATACGGCGAGCAGTGAAGGACCACGTCTCAGTTCCGTAAGTCATCACTGGCAACACGCACTGGTTGTACAATTTCGTTTTAAGGTTTTGAGGTATGTCTGACGAGAAGATGTGTCGTAGCTTCCCGAACGCTGCCCAGCCGAGTTGAATCCGTCGATTGACCTCTCGGTCGAAGTTGGACTTACCTAGTCGGACTATTTGTCCCAGGTAAACATACTCGTCAACAACTTCGAGCTTAGTGCTCTCAACAACTACCGGCATCGGTGTGACATGGGCATTAAACATAATGTTTGTTTTGTCCATGTTCATCTTAAGACCTATTCGTTGGGAGACACTATTGAGGTTATTGAGCATAGTGCTTAGGTCTTCCAGCGATTCTGCCATAAGGACTATATCGTCGGCATATCGAAGGTGAGTGATGTACTCGCCATTGATGTTAATACCGTATCCTTTCCAGTCCAGAAGCTTGAAAACGTCTTCCAATGCAGCGGTGAAGATTTTCGGGGATATAACATCACCCTGTCTTACACCTCTTTGCAATTGGATAGGTTTCGTACTCTGATTCTGTACTCGGATAGCCATCGTAGCTCTACTGTACAAACACTTCAGCACTTCGATATACCGACAGTCAACTTGGCACCGCTGAAGGGACTGCAGCACCGCCCAAATTTCGACGAAATCAAAGGCTTTCTCATAATCCACATACGTACACACCACATGGACAATTTGCCGAAGGGTATGTATGTGGTCTATGGTGCTAAAGCCCTTTCGGAAACCGGCTTGTTCGGGAGGCTGGAAGTCGTCAAGTCTGCGCGCGAGACGATTCGTAATGACTCTCGAAAACAGCACGCAGACGCGGCTCAGAAGGGAAATCGGTCTGTAGTTCTTCAAGAGAACGTTGTCACCTTTCTTGAAGAACAAGACCACCGCACTTCTGCTCCACGCCTCCGGTGTAATGCCACCATGGAGGACGGAATTAAAGAGCTTCTGAAGGACTTCAAGTACCGGTTTTCCACCCGCTTTCAGAAGTTCCGCTGTAATTTTATCCTCGCCTGGGGCCTTACCGTTTTTAAGGTGCTGGAGAGCCATTCTAATCTCGCTCAGACTGACGTCCGGGATATCTTCGGAATAGTGTCGGATGAGACTCACTCTTGGATCGTTACTCACACTTGCGTGTGGCTCCAACGATGACGTGTACAGCTGCCCATAGAACCTCTCAATCACACTCAAAATATTAGGTGTCCCGGAAACGATGCTGCCACACTCAGTCTTCAGCTTTGACAGTTGGCTCTTTCTGGCAGACAGATCTCTGGCAAAGACTTTGGAGCCTTGGTTCCGCTCGATCGCTTCTTCAATACGAGCTGTATTGAAGTTGCGTAAGTCCCGCCGCATGCATTTGGAGATCTGTCTGTTCAGTTGCCTGTATGCTGTCAAATCTGTTGAGAATGTAGCTTCATCTCTCGTCTAACAGCCATGAGATTAAGAGTGTGATCGGAGAGTTTTTGTGTTCTTCTGCGGCGGGTCTTGCAGAACTTAGCTCCGACCGCATGGACAGTTTCCACGAGCTTGACATTCATATCGTCCACTTCATCTTCTAGGCACTGAAAACGGTTTTGTAACTCGAGCTTAAAGGTTTCGGGTCTATTTAGTAAAATAAATTACATACAAACATAAGAACGCTGCAGCCGAAAAAAAATTATTATAACTAAATAAAACAAAATTGAACTGCCCTTTACATTCCATGGCTTCCCACATGGTAGATGAAGAGATTAAAAAATAGATTGAGTTAAACAATTGATATTTTCAAAAGTTATCGTGTTTACCACTCCATGTGGACTTGATAAATCTACACCATAAGTCACTAAAACCACTTTTTATGTAAAAATAGCATTTCTATGTTCAATATGATTGTTAGATACGATTTTATGCGACAAAACGTTGGAATCTTGATTTTTAGGCGCTAGTAGAACGTACCTAAGCACTGCGCTTAAGGCATGCAATACAACAGGAAACCACTTTTTGTCTTTTTGCTCGCATGAATTGTTAGCCATGTATATCATATGTTTTGCTAAACAGATGTGTATATATAGATTATATGTATGTATGTATGTATAAGTTATATTTGTATAGTTTATTTATCTGTGAAATGTAAACGTGTAGTTAAATTTAAATATTATTTTGTGTAATTGTAAACATATATCATTTTTGTTTATATTTTTTTTTCCTATAGCTACGTTATTTACTCACCACGGCATGGATTGACTGTTAAAGAATGTCTAATGGCATCAAGCCCGCTGTTTTGTTTATTATTATATTTCGGGGTAAGAAATTAAGATTTCGTGTATCAAATGTCAACATTTTCTTAAACATACTACTTTTGCTACTTTTTGAAAATAAGGAATACATTATACGGAAAAAAATAAATTGAAACAACTTCACTAAATATTACTACACATTGCAAATTATTCCAAGGGAAACTTTTTATTGAATGGAAAATTTCCAGTGCTGTCGTAACTGCGTACTCCACGTGTAAACTTAACTCATGGAAAAAAAATTTCGCAATACCAACACAACTACGAAATTCGTACAAATATTAATTATTAATATTTTTAGAATACAGTTTCGCTGTTATTTTAAAATTTTACTGCCAAAAAAAAAATTAAATCAAACTGTATGGTTTACCATAAAAACCTTTTTACAACAAGCTTTTAATATAAACATTAAAATAAAAGCTAATAAACCTAGATACTAATAAATACGATTAATGCATTAGCATTATGGGATTAGTTACATCGGAAACTAAAAACGGTTTGATTATTGGAGTTACACACCTTAATAAGTCTACATGCTAAATCATATAAATTAACTCATTATGTTGTTGCATTATGAATTTAAAATGTAGAGAAGGCAAACGGTCATGCGGTCCACCTGACAGGGACTACTACCATCCATTAACAACTGCAACACTAAAGGTACTGCAGTTGCATTTCTAGCCTTTTAAAGAAGTTAGACTATTTTCTTGAAGGTCCCCAGTTCGTATAAGTCGGTAATAATGCTAATAATAGCAGATTCCACAAAGTACTCGTACGGGGAAGAAAACTTATAGAAAATCGCACAGTAGTGGACCACCAATAATCATGATAATTTCTAATTAATTACACTGTTACGGTAATATTTTCTCTTTTATTGTAATTCATACTCATACTGCTATAATAATAAATCATATGAATTAAAATTTTCTTCTTACAAAATAATAACAAGATAAAAGTATAGAGTTTTAATGTTTAAATGATTAAGAAACAAACGTAATAAAATAAATTATATCGGACACGTTCGTCTTCTTAAATTTATATTAGTTACTACGAGTATTTCGTTTTCTATAGAACTTTGTAGTCTTCCTAATTTCTCATAAAGTAGTAGGAATATCCAACTAGAAAAAGTAACAAAACATATTGTCTTATGTATGAGGATATGATTCTTTGGAGATACTTTTTGCGCTTCTTGAATCAACGTGTATAAATTTCTCAACCAAACCTTTATCATGATAAACGTAAGGTAGGGACGATCATAGAATTAGTCATCGTATAAAATTAAGGACACAATACGAAGCAAATATACTCGTACATATTAATGACATACATTAAGTTCGGTAACTGTGACGAAGGGAAATACGTAACGAAGCAAAATACTTTTTACGTGGTAGAGCCATGCTGCAGCTATATTAATAGTATAGTTGTAGCACGAATGGGTCGGCTCGACAGGGAGAAGGACCAGGCTTTCACAGAATACCAGCGTAAAATAGCAGCTTAATGCTGCTGTGTTTCGTATGGTGAGTGTAGAGAACCGGAGACTATTTTACTGGAAAAGAGGCATTTTATCTTAGTCCTCACGGGTGACAACGCATCTGCATTTTGATTTGCAAACAAAGATAGATGCAGATGTCTATGGGCCACAGCACATCAACCATCAGGTGGACTGTGTACTTGGTTTGTAACCCCAATTCTATAAAAAAAACGTAAGTATTCCACTCTATACTAGGGGTTCATACGAATGCACCACCCCATCTAGTAGTGGATTTGACATTACGCTCACGAGGCCCTATGTAAGCTGTAACCGTTACTGCCTATCAAAATTCCATTGCGGAACATAGGCCTTCCCATAGATTATATGGAAAATACGAGTATCGCTCACAGGCGGGATTTTTGCCTTAGTTGCCGTGCTTGGCAGGCGAACTGGTAACCAAAGTTTTTATTTTTACATTTTTTTATAAGATAAGGGTGACAAACGCGCACACAGTCCACCTGATGATTAGTAGGTATAATTACTATGGCCCATAGACATCTACATCTATCCTCTATTACAATTCAAAATGCAGATGCGTTGTCACCCGAGAGGACTAAGATGGAATGCCTCGTTTCCAGTAAAAAGGATCTTCGGTTCTCTACACTCACCATACAAAACACAGCAGTGTTAAGCTGCTACTTTACGCTGGTATTCTGTGAGAGCGTGGTCCTTCCTCGGTCGAGCCGACTCATTCGTGCTGCAACTATATTACTAATATAGATGTAGCATGGCTCTACCACGTGAGAAAAGCTGTTATTAGGAAAACACTGCTGCGCATCTTCTGGTTTGTTATCCTTTGTCGCCTCTTACGACACCCACGGGACAATGTGGGATAGTGGATATCCTTACACCACCACTACACGGTCAAAATCCCTGAGTATAGAGATGTAGATTTTGGGGGAGCGGTAAAATTTGAAATATTATAATGTTTCATGTATCAGAATATAGTATTTATTCTAAAGTAATCACAATTTCTGTCCGTCCTATATTACAAGGAAATCTTTTTCATTACCTTTACAAAACGAGGCGTCATATCGGGTTGGGCCTAGGGCGCCATTTCATTTTAATCCCCTTCTGACCCTATCTTGTTCCGTGGGGTCTAAAGGGTTTTTACGGCCATGTAAAGAAAATTACTAATTTGTATGCTTTCATTTAAAGATGTTAAACCCAAAAAAATTTGTTTTAATTTTATCAGCGTTACATAATAAAAAAATGAAATTGATAACGATACCAGTTATATTGTTATGTTTGGTACGTAAGCACGTAAAGCCGTTGGTCCTGTGCCTGATCTCTCTCGGGTCGTGACAGTTTACCGTCCCATCGGATTATGAGAGTGAGAGAACAGAGAGTACGCCTGTGAAAAAAATGTATATTAGCGAATCACCTATTGTGTAAATGATTTCCTTTTGTCCACCTTTTAAAAAAATAACTGAAAACAGGTTTCAAGCTACTTACTTAAAGTAACTGAGGAACTACAGATAAAACATATTTATTTTTTCTCATACTTTTGGGTTGACACTTAAGCATACAACATTTGTGTTATTTATTATAATTGGTCCTATAATAATTAAATAAATATTATAGGGGAATCAAAGAATTTCTCCAAACCCCAACCACGTCTGCATGCGGTACTCTCTAATGATCGAGGTTTTAGCAACCGACAAATGACTGCATTTACATTCGACCAAACCTACGTCCAGCATTGTATCAGAAAAGGTTGAATATTGTGTGTCCATTTTTAATAGAATAAAAGTGACAAACGAGCACATAGTCCACCTGAATGTAAGTGAATGCTGTGGCTCATAGACATCTACATTTTTATCCTCAATTAAGAACCAAAATCCAGATGCGTTGTTACCCCTGAGGACTAAGATGGAATGCCCCGTTAACAGTGGAAGGCATCTGCAGTTCTTTACACTCACCAAAAGAAACACAGTAACATTATGCTGCTATTTTACGCTGATATTCTGTAAGATCGTGGTCCTACGCCGGTCGAGTCGACCCACTCGTGCTACAACTACAATATAGGCGTAGCGTTGCTCTACCACGTCAAAAACAATTACAGAATATTTGCTTCAAAATTAATTTTACAGTACGAAAGCAGCACAAAGTTTCAAGATGCCAGTAAATTTCTAGTTCCGTTTACGTGTAATGTCAAGAACACGTAAAAAAGTCAATAAACGCGTCTCAAGGACGTTGTATGTAATATTTCTGCTCCGTTACGACCTTAGCCTGAGGTACTTGAACATTTAATTACTCTTTTTTCTACCTATTTCATTGTATCTGAATGATCCCTCCATACGTGGTTACTAGCCTATATTGGCTCTGTAAGGTTAAGGTTAGTATGTGGCTTTAAACGTTTTCACTGCATTTTATTTCATCCTGCACGAAGAAAGGCTTCGTACGTACGTAAATGTACGCCATTTACGATTTATATTATAGAAATAACTTTAAATAACTTTTTTTAATCAAATATCACAATAGTTTTTTTGAATGAAAACTTATATTGTTTACACGTGGTAGAGCCATGCTGCGGCTATATTAGTAGTATAGTTGTAGCACGAATGGGTCGGCTTGACCGGGGAAGGACCACGCTCTCACAGAATACCAGCGTAAAATAGCAGCTTAACACTGCTGAGTTTCGTATGGTGAGTGTAGAGAACCGGAGACCTATTTTACTGGAAACGAGGCATTCCATCTTAGCCCTCACGGGTGACAACGCATCTGCATTTTGATTCTTTATTGAGAATAGATTTAGATATCAATGAGTCACAATAACCACTTACCATCAGGTGGACTGTGTGCTCGTTTGTCACCCTTATCCTATAAAAAAAAATAGGATCGTAGTGATTTAAAACTCGATACTAAAAAGAGACAAATATATACATGTACAAGATTCAGCCTGCAAGAGAATGAGATATAATACAGTGTAGTAAGCGACAGTAGCCAAATGGCAGGATGCGGATCGCGAACACAAAAGGTTGTCGGTTCAAACCCCCGACTTCGACTACTGTCGTGAACCACTTCTAACGCAAGCATTTTCAGCTTACAAGAAGTCGTTAAAGGGAATATTAGTAATGTTAACGGCATCGCTACAATTTTTTTTTAAATACAGTGTTTCCTATTATGTCAGTCTCCTCTTTGTGCGGTGCTCTAAAGATGTTTATTATAAATATTATCTTAAAATAGACAATAAAAAAATTATATATATTATTATTATTCTTTATTTCAGAAATGTATTTCTATAGAGTGGGTTAGTAATTACAAAAAGTACTTATAAGCTAGAGTTAGTAAATAAATAAAATTAGAAAGTTACATATATTACCTATACTCAATCTACTTTATGGCCGATATGGACGCTGTTTCAGTGCTTCAAGATAGCAATAGCGACTCCCTATCGCCGCCAGGTTAGACCTGTCTCGGACGCCGCGCCATGCGGAGGCAACCTGTTTGCGCATGATAACTTGGAAATTTCTATGCAAGCCTCAGCATATTGAATAAAATTATCCAATCCATTCCTAACAAACCACAATTTTATAACTTTTAGGCCATCTAGCGTCCGTTTTATGTACCACCTCGAGAGTCAATCGATTTTTGTTCGATAAAATAATATTATGGCTATCCGTTTACAGAACGAGAGTACGAAACCTATCCAACTGCAGAGAGGTGTAAGACAGGATGACGTTATATCCCCGAAATTCTTCAGCTCTGCATTGGAAGACGTTTTCAAGCTACTGGACAGGAAAGGATACGGTATTAAAATCAACGGCGTGTACATCACTCACCTTTAATTTGCCGACGATATAGTCCTTATGGCAGAATCGCTGGGGGACCTAAACACTATGCTCAATTACCTCAATAGTACCACCCAACATATAGGTCTTAAGATGAACATGGACAAAACAAAGATCATGTGTAACGTCCATGTCACACCTATGCCGGTAGTTGTTGGGAGCACTAAGCTCGAAGTTGTTGACGAGTATGTTTACCTGGGAGAAATAGTTCGACTAGGTAAGTCCAACTTGGGCGGAGAGGTCAATCGACGGATTCAACTCGGTTGGGCAGCGTTCGGAAAATTACGGAACATCTTTTCTTCAGGTATACCTCAAAACTTGAAAACGAGACTGTACAAACAGTGCGTGTTGCCAGTGATTACCTATGGAACTGAGACGTGGTCCTTAATTGCTGGCCGGATGACGAAGCTCAAGGTCGCTCAGCGTGCTATGGAGAATGCTATGCTTGGAGTTTCTCTGCGTGATAAACTTAGAAATGAGGATATCCGCAGTAGAACCAGAGTGACTGACATAGCCCAACGTATTAGTAAGCTCAAGTGGCAATGGGCCGGCCATATAGCTCGAAGAACCGGCAACCGATGGGGAAAAAGGTTCTCGAGTGGTGGCCTCGTACCGGCGGCCGAACCGTACGGCGTCCCCTATTAGATGGAGTGACGACCTGCTAAGACATGCAGGAACAAAAAAATGGCGACGCGTTTTGAAGTCAATTGGCTTAAATACTTATTACACGACTTGTTTTTACATTTACTTTCCTACTACGACAATAAAAAAAAATTATTTTAGATTTAATTATATTTTTTCGTAAAAATACTTTTTACAGAACAACTTGTCCACGTTAAACTAAGAATGAACAATCCCCTTTAAGCTAATTTTTAATTGCGACTAATTTTTAAACTTGATAATGATGTTGTAATAAATAAACCCTACAATTACACTAAATTTTTCTCATTTTCTCGAAGTTTTCTGAAGGTTTCATTTCTACCGCGTGTGGCCTGCACACATTTTTTTTAATAACAATTCCCTTATACTTTATAATGAACTTCGTATCAAAATAATAAATACAAGAACAAACTTTAAAACATTTTAAACCTTAAACGCTTTATGTAAATTTGATTTTACAAAGGATATTTCAACTGAATTATTATTCTGATGCCTTCCTTAAGACAACGAAACTCTTGTTAGCAAACGCCGTCTCGTAGAATAAATATGTCTAGACGTGGTATTTATTATAATTTTAAGTTTTCATGGTATTTTAAACATCTGTAATTTTTATGTTTTTTATTTTAATGGATTCTAAAAATACGGTTTTTTTGTTTCAATTGTGTTGCGACTAATCGTGCATTTCCTATTTGTAATACAAATCAACTAAGGAAGATAAACACATAAGCTAAATTAGCTAAACACCAAAAGAATCAGACACATGGTAAGGGTAAAAGTCGTCTGGTGCTGTAATCATTAATTCAGTGGCTAAGTTATAATAATAATAATAATAATCTTCAAAACTGATTCCGGTCACGGCGAGCAGTTTCAACGGAGACTAGCCATCTGCGCAGCACAGAATTATAGTGCTCAAGGGTATGCGCAAGCACATGTGCTCTCCCTATTCCGTCACTCTCATAGTCCGATGAGACGGTAAACTGATACGACCGGATAGAGATCAGACGCAGCGGCGGCTTTACGTGCTTTCCGAGGTACGGGGGTGAGACACAGCCAACTTCTTGACTCCGGGCAGCTACTGAGAATTTTTTGACAAAAAAAAACCCAATAACTGATTTTATCTCGACCCGGGATGCAAAACCGGGAACTCGTGATCAGCAACCTCGTTCACAGCAATTACACCAACGAGGCAGTTGACTGAGATGTTTGACGTCCCGATGTGACATTTAGCCCGGCTACCTTCAGTTTTTTAATATTAATTTTTGGTTCGATTTACGCAGAATTAACTTACAGTATCTTGATGTCTTGCATTAGTATGCTTGGGTTTAGATGTAATTTTGTCAATTATGGGATCCCAAGCAGATAGCAGCACCCATCCATCTTCTCTATTGAATTTTTTAATTTCAATAGCCTCGCGTATCATCCTCTCACAATTTATCATATTACTAACTATGCCCCGCGGTATCACCCGCGTATATCACGCGTCTACGCCTTGCGACATGCTAACTTCGAGAGAGACATCACGACGGACGGTTGCTGAATTAACATAGATTTAAAAAGTGAAAAATGTTACTAAAATTACATAGTTAACATAATTGGTGGTTAGCATGGTACAGGTACTGATACGAATAATGTGGCCTAGTTTGTACCGGCGTTACTATTTCATATTTTAACATGAAAAAGTAGTTATTGTGACATAACTGTAATATTTAAACAAATAGTATCGCAGGCTTTTTTGTAGATATTGATACCCTCTATAAAACTGAAGTACATACTTTGCTCTAATATCAATAGTTTCCGCAGCGTACGCGATATAAGGATTCTTTTTGGTATTTTTTTCACACCTTGGGTTACATTAACGAAGTTTTCCTACGGATTCCTAACTTTTTTGAGAATATTATATAGCCTATGTTCATTAGGGATAATGTAGGATTCTTATGGTGAAGGAATTTTTCAAATCGGTCCAGTACTTTCGGAGCCTATTCAATTCGAAACAAACAAACAAACAAATCTTTCCTCTTTATAATATTATATATAGTGAAGATGTAGATTTAGCAGTTGTTCAGTTTCAATTAAGACAGATTAAAAAAATGTTTAACACGTCGTGGAGCCACGCTGCAGCTATATTATGCTTGTAGCCCGAATGGGTCAGCTCGACCGAGGTGCGACCATGCTCTCACAGAATTTCAGCGTAAGATAGTTTTGTTTATTTATTTGGTTTTCGATGGAGCTTACATCCCCCAGCGGGAATATATTGTCAATTTTCCACAGACATTTTACATTGGTCGCACAATTTTCATAAATTTATTACACACTGAGAGTGGAGAAACAATTTACGCTATTTGATACATAATTATCTCCACTCTCTATGGCTTAATTATGCTGTATTTCCTAAAGTGAGTGTAGAGAACCGGAGACCTTTTTTACTGGAAAAGAGGCATTCCATCTTAGTCCTCACGGGTGATAACGCATCTGCATTTTGATTCTTTGTTGAGGATGGATGTAGATGTCTATGAGTCACAGCAACCACTTACCATCAGGTGGTCTGTATTCTCGCTTAATACCCTTATTCTATGAAATAAAAACAACCAACGATCGTAATTTGGATAATATCAATGGCCACCAGTACAACCGCTTATTAACTGAATACATTCTTTATTAATTTAATATCCCAAAAGTTATCAGTGTATACTATATCTATTAAGACCGTAATTTAATTTTAACCTAAACTAATTACTTTGAACAACCTAAGAAATGTTCAACTAGTTAGTGTAAGTGCCCCATTAAGAAGAAGACGCTTTGTTCAAGATACGACTAAGACAATGACGATTATATATATATACATATATTAATGAAGTAACGATTAATACACGTCCCACTGGTGGGCACAGGCTACTCCTATTTTAACTGAGTTTTGCAGAGATCAGCTCTACGCTTATGCGTATTGGCGCACTTTACGTGCACCTGAAATATTTTCAAGTTCTCACACATACACTTCACCTCCGGGTACCTGATTAATAAGAAGTATTAGTTAGCATGTACGATATAATATGAATATGAATAATAATAATAATAATTTTTTTTTATAATATTCCACAACTATCACACAACGCCATCTAGTCCCAAGCTAAGCAGAGCTTGTGTTATGGGTACTAGACAACTGATAAACATACTTATATATTTCTAAATACATAAATATTATAGATAAATTACACCCAGACACAGAACAAATGATCGTGCTCATCACACAAACATTTGTCCTGGGTGGGAATCGAACCCACGACCTCCGGCGTAGCAGTCAGGGTCACTAACCACTAGACCAACAGGCCAGTCAGTAATAATAATAAAATTAATATAAAAGTTTAAAAACTTTTAACTTATATGAAGCAAAAAATTACAAGAAAATAAAAAACATTTACAAATATGGACATGAAATGAACGATGCCTGGGAAAAATAAAATATCCAAACAAATATCATCACTTAAAGCCTCATTTCAATCAAGCCTCGGCACATGACGCTTCCTCTTTCGGACCCGGGAACCTGTTAGGAATACAAAATCCGGGAAAATCAATGCCGCGCGCAACATCCATACCTATTCGCAGTACGTAGACCCGCTACGCTTCGTAGCGCGTAGTAGCATCTACGAGCGTTATAGCACGCTATACAACATACAGTGTTACGTATGTTCGTATTCAGAGCAGGCTGTGCGTGTTTTATTATTTAAAAGGTTGCCCAACTAGTTACGCAGATGTACATTTTTTACTACTTCTAACAAAAACTACATTCGATTTTGGAAACCGCTTTAATAAGAACAGTACTTGTTATTTAATTAAATATTATTTTATTAAACAGGGAATTAATTAAATTTAAAAAGTATAATAAGTAAGCAAGAAAACGAAATGACTTTTATTTTTAACATCAGTTACAAAAGTAGTAGTTTTCTAAAAAAATTATAATGATGGGATCAAGGGCTTGCGGATAAGGGGATGGTTCGAGTGTCTCATTAGTGAATCGCTTGAAAAGTCCAAAGCATGAGTGATTTCTTCCTATAATTTCACAGTATAACTATAATAATTAATTTAATTAAAATGTTCACTTAATTCAGACTAATATTTTTTTATTAATTTACATTTACAGCATACAAGATTCCTATGTAAACTGTTTAAATTATTTTATGTTATAACTTTAATAACATAAATAAGTTCAGTCTGTGTGTACGTTGTTCCGGGCACGTGTTCCCGTAGACCGGCGCAGACATCGTAGCTACCAGGGAGGCATAGTCTGCAGGGGGCTGCGCTGCGGCCGGGCGGCGCATTGCAGGCGGGTGAACGGCCGCGCATCGATCCACCCTATGCCGCACGCTACTCCCCGGCTTGCGTAAGCCGCCTCAACCCCCGACCCAGCCGCTTATGTAACTGGTGACGTGATTCCTTCCGGGTTGAAAAATTTATTTATTGAGGTGTAAGTCACAAATCGTAAAATCAATAGTGATATTTTATCAATTGAAGATATAAATTTACGAGAGTCGTTTAAAAAAAGCGTAAATTCGATACAAACTACTTGAAATTAAAAAAGTAAATACTGGCTGGTAAAGCTGAAATATTTGTACAATAGCTAGAAAAGAGACAGATTATTTGTCCACCATCTATTAGAGAGCCGACCGATACTTCGCTTACCGGTAAGAAGCTGCCACTTGAAAACCTTTATTTCACATCGGTTGTTGGTTCTTCGAGCTATATTTTTTATAGGATAAGGGTAACAAGCGAGCACACAGTCCAGCTGTTGGTAAGTGCTTGCTGCGGCTCATAGACATCTAAAATCTGTCTTCTATTACAAATCAAAATGCTGATGCGTTGTCACCCGTGAGGACTAAGATGAAATGACTCATTTCCAGTAAAAAGGGTCTCCGGTTCTCTACACTCACCATACGAAACACACCAGAATTAAGCTGCTATTTAACGCTGGTATTCTGTGAGATCCTTTAGCTATGTCGATTAGGTTTTACCACCAATATTGTCATTACATAATCTCCAACCCAGTCACAGAGAAACTCTGAGCTTAACCCTCTTCGTAGCTTTCGAAGCAAATTTAGTATCTTCAAATACACAAGACGTTATTAGCAACACGTACTGGTTGTACGCGTTGTTTCTAGTTTTGATGTATATGTGATCAGCCAACTTAAATACGTCGATTGACCTCTCGACCCAACTTAGACAACTCGTAAGACTATTTTATTTATTTAAACCCAAGGGTCTAATGATGGGGACCTACCATAAATTTTTACGTAGGGACTTAAGATCTTCGTTCATCACGCAACCAACGCAACCGCGATCCTTTTAACGCTTTGCTTGACTATTAGCACGTCCCGGGGGCAGTATTTACAACTACAGTATTTTCAGTCATCGTCTTGTTCGGGGGTTATGTCTCTGGCCAATCAGGGCCACCGCTTTGAGCACTTACATCCCCAGAGTCCACGTTTTTGATAGAACACCTTAGGCCTTAACAAACGTCTTGACGACGTCGTCTCCGAGCTGGATCCACTCTCTCCTAATCCTGTCCAGCAGCCTTTGGGCCATTACTGATTCACAGAAAGTGGTTACGGTTACGCTGAATCCCTGCTCAGTATCGCCGACACGACTGCTGACATGAAGAAGTTCCGCCCGATTCGGCTCATCAGGATTGTCTGCTTCCGTTCCCGAGCTACGGCGCACCGCAAGCGTAAAGGATGCAAATTCCTAGTCCCGCCTACCGCAGTGGCAGCAGCCGTCGCTTCACATCCGACCTTACACAGCTAATAATTAAAATACCTATCTTTATTAGTTTGTAGTTGTATCTTTCTAGCCATCGCTGCATCTAGATTTCGAAGACAGGCAAAAATGCTCCAGTGATACATAGCGCTCCTCTCGGGGCCGAATGCGCCATGTCGACAAAGCAATCTGTTGTTCCTGCCGTTTAATGGACTCGAGGGCTCCGATAGAAAAGTTAGCTTGCAGAACCGCATCTTACCCGAGACACCAGAGTAGCGGCTCCAGTACTTACTTACTACTTTGTTGTCTCGGGTACTTTACTTTATATTTATTATATGCCTCCGGATGTTTTTGTTTTCTTGCCCCATATATAAAATGTACGAGTACATGTTGCGCAAGTAGTTCTCGATGACAGCTTGCAGATATAGAGGTGTTACAGTGAGCTCTTGATTAAGTCACAGGATAAAGAGTAAAAAGCGTTTACGATATCAAGACTATACATCAAGACGATATCCCTAATGTCCCACGTCCCTAGAATACTGCTTGTTCTGACTGGGAGCGAACGCCTATCTACGCGGGAGGAAGCAAAGATATCGACAGGTTAGTGTGCATAAAATTTTACATGAATATTTCCTGAGGCTTTTTGGAACTTCTACAACCTGATGATTTTTTTACAAAATTGTAATATATGCTTGGAAAAAATCATCATCTCCAACTCCGAAGAGTTCAATGCGGTCCTTCCACCAGTAAGATCATGGCCCCATATTAACGGGAGAGTCAATAGGTGGTAAATGATTGAATATCTCGATCATGAAGCTAATATTTCGTCAACTTTATATGCAGAATAAATAAATAAATTTTGCAACGAAACCTGCAGCCAACGGCTTTATTTTACAAAGACAACCGCCGCGGCTCACAAGTCCGTCTTTGCGATGAATGCAATTCAAGATGCTAGCTTTGAAAACTTAAATTCTTAAGCAACATCCATATTCACCTTTAGTCTTTGAACCCAGAGATTTCTATTTCCGAGATTGGAGGAGTATTTGAGAGGACAAAGATTTGAAGGTAATAAAGCAGTAGCCGCTAGAATAGAGACTTTTTTAATAAAAGGTCAATATAGGAAATTAATTAATAGGCTCCATGGCTTGTGGTAAATAGCGATGTAACCATTCCTTATATGGAGTATCGCTAGATGTGCTAATGACAAAAGCTAGTAGTTCCGGCGGTATGGATGATGAGGTTGAAAGAAAAAGCCAGAGCAAGTTTTTACACATTTAAATAAGATAGTAAAGGAAGTAGTAGAAAGGAAAAAGGAAGAATCAATGGAAAATAATGACAGAAGATTTTCTGATAATATTCAGGAAATTTTCAAAATGTTCTGCAAACTCGCCAGGGGAAAATTAGAAAAGCTTAGAATGAATTTTATACGAGACAAGAATGGCTGTATGACGAAGTTTCGAGTTTTAAATGACGAAATGGTGTGTTATTATATGGAGACATCTGAAGTAAATGAAACATGAATGACGAGAAGTATGTATGCGAGATAAATATGGATCAATTAATAAAAGTAATGAAAATCATAAAAGCAGGTAAGCGTTTGGATTTGATAAAGTATCATTTGAAATGCCGAGGGTTGGAGAGGGAGAGGATGGTAAGCCTGCTATATACTTTCTTTGATTTATGCTAGAAACTTAACGAGAATAGTGCAAATCCACTGTATACATAGCTCCATTCACTATAAACGGGAAGAAGTTCACAGCAGGACTGTAAAAGCTACCGTGAAATTAGCCTGCTTAGCTTTGTCGAAAAACTGTGTTGATTTGAGTTGATTGAAAGAATTATGAAAGAACATGGGAGAGTTATTGTAGACATGTTAAGGATATGGAAGAAGTATGAATGTAGAACACAGAGTAAATGGGGCTTTTCATGCTATAGTTGGAAATCAGAATGTGTCAATAGGGTAAGTATGGCAATTCACAATGTGTTAGTTTCGACCTTAATGTATAGTAGCGAAAGTTAAGTGGGGCAGAAGAAGCATTAAGGTAGAATTAATGCTATAAAAATATGGTCATTGAGAAAATATATTAAGGGTAGCTCTGAAGATAGGGATGGAAATTGTGTGATAAGAGTAAAGTGTATTTAGCAAGAATATTTTAGAAAACAATGGAAAGAAATTAATTCTGCAGAAATACGTGGCAGAGTTGGCAAAAAACGGTCTACACAGAAGCTTACAGACCAGATTGACAATAGATTGATCCAAATTAAAAATAACCTTAACCGACTTTTTGCCTGCTGATCATGAGTTTCCGAGTTCAAATCCAGGACTCACCATTAATAAAATTAAAATCAGGACATACCATTTATTGGGATTTCAGTCAAGAAATTCTCAGTAGCAACTTCGGAGTCAGGAAGTTAATGGTGTTTCACTTCATGCCTCGGAAAGTGCCGCTGGTCCTGCGGCTGATCTCTCTCGGGTATAGTAATTAGGTTTTCATTTATTTATTAAAAGATTTGTAGCAAACACAAAAGTTAAAGTAGTAAAGTTGCAGCCTATTTACGTCCCACTGCTGGACACAGGCCTCCTCTCATTTCTGAGAGGGTTTTAGGGCAAGAAAATGTCCGCCACGCTGCCCCAATGCGTGTTGGCGAACTTCACATGTCTTCGAAATATTTTTTCTTGTTTCTCAGACATGCTTCCTCACGATGTTGATATGACAGACAGGTTTCCTCACGATGTTTTCCTTCACCGCTGAGCACGTGATAAATCAGCACTTAAAATTGCAATTAACAATTTAATTGGTGCCAGCGGGGATCGAACCCGGGTTGCTCGAGTACTGTGAAGCTTACAGCGAGCGCTAACCATCTGAGCTACCACGGCTCTCGGCGCATACACAAACTTTTACATTATTAATTAGGCCGTTGCGTTGCTCCAATGTTTGTTGACACTTCACATGTCTGCAAAATATTTTTTATTCCTCAGGTTTGCAGATTGAATATTTATTCGTTACCCTCAAGTGTTACAACGTATCTGCTTATCTGCATTTTGATTTTTAATCAATCATAGGTTTTTATAGACCACAGTATTCACTTACAACCCAGTAGACCGTATATTCTTTTGTCCATCCTTATCCTCATAATAAAAATACATTTTTAAGTTTTTAACACAATCTGCGCGTAAACAAAGCGTCTGTAGGCGTCGCTTTATAGGCACGCTATTGTACCAGCAGTCCTTGCAATACATTTTTATTCCTTTAAAAGCAAGCCCAAGTTGAAGTGTGGTTCAAAGAATCAGCTGCCGGCATTCTCATTATGATAATTTTCGCGTTGTGTTTAAAAAAAACTATTACCTTGAATGTTTTTTCAAATACTGTTACCGTTAGCGCCTATTAAAGTCCACTGCTGAACATACGTGTACCCCATAGATTGTTTCATAGGGGGAACATTTGGCATAGTTGCCACGCTTGGCAAGCGGGTTGGCAACCGCAGTTTTATTTTTTATTTTTAGTCGTTATTACGAAGACTGCTGCCCATCTCCTGATTTGTTTCCCTCTGTCGCCTCTTACGACACCCACGGTATGATATGGGGTAGTGGATGTTCTTACATGGTATGTTAATAGTTTTTCAAATTAGCGAAATCTTATGTCATCAATAATTACAACAATGAACAAATACATCATTTTTAATTCAGCTCTCTGTAGTTAATTGCTTGCACGTTGTTCCCCCCTTTATAATTCTTTAAGTTCATCAGCCTTTGAAGTGCACCGCTAGATTTAAGCCCCTCCCGTAGTGGCTAGGGGACAATGCCAAGTTCCCCACAGCACGGAAAGAGGCAAGGTTGGTCCTCTTGAAGAAGAAAGGCAGGGCTACCGATTTTCTCTCTGCGTACTGTCTCATATGCCTCTTGGACGAGATTGGCAAATTGTTTGATAGAATTGTTGCCACTCAGCTCAACGGGCATCTGTCGCACGTTGGTCCCGATTGGGTTGATAGCCAGTTTGGATACCGACGGGAATGTTCTACAGTAGATGCCATCATACGCGTCCGCTCCCTGTCGGAACAAGCAGTATCCCGGCGTGGTGTGGCGTTGGCGATAAGACTCGTATCGTCAATGCCTTTAATTCTCTACCCTGGTGTGCAATCAGGAGAGCACTGGCACACCATCAGGTACCTTACCTACAAGGTGTTATCGGGGACTACTTGCGGGACAGGTACAACCTGTACATGGAGCAAAATGGTAGAAAGATTTGGAGTGAGATCAGATATGGGGGTTCCACAAGGCTCAGTGCTGGGGCCGCTACTGTAGAACCTCGCCTATGATGCGGTTCTGCGAGTCGAACTTCCCGCTGGCGTAGATATCGTTTGCTGACGACACGTTGATGGTTGCCAGCGGGGTCACTTTCGAGAGGGCCAAGGAGCTCGCCGAGCTTGGGGCTGAAGTCGTCGTCACGAAAATTCACGAGTTGGGATTAGAAATAGCGCCTCACAAGACCTAGGCTCTAGGGTTCCATAACTAACGACGCGAAAGGGAACCATCCGACTCGTACGTCTGCGTAGGTGGGTCTGAAATCCGAGTGGAGCGATACATGAAGTACCTAGCCCTCCACCTGGACAGTCGATGGGGCTTCATACAAAGAACACTTCGGGCGCCTACTCCCTCGGATTTGAAAGAGTAGCGGCTGCTATGCATAGACTGCTGCCAAATCTAGGGGGACCAAGGGAAGAAGTGCGTCGCCTCTATGCAGGAGCGATACCGTCCGTAGCCTTGTACGGGGCGCCTGTTTGGACGAAAAGGCTGACCATTTGACACTGTAGAGATAAAATCTACATTGTGCAGCGGAGGAGGCCATACGGATCGTGTAAGGATACCGCACGATATCCTTTGAGGCGGCGACAGTCCTGGCTCGCTTTCTACCTCTGGATATACAGGCGGACATGAATTCCAGGGTGTACAACCGAACGCATGTCCTCCGCCAGAGCGTCGGGTGTGAGCCAGATGAGGTGTTTGGAGGAGTTAAGCGGCAGGAACGACTTAACGCATTCGCAACGTGGTGAGCTCGCCTCTCTGAAAAGCGTATCCAACATGTTCTTAGATTAGTACAAGTTTGAAGACTTATTTTAAGTATAAAGATACTTGTGGTAGATTTTTC
Source organism: Parnassius mnemosyne (assembly GCA_963668995.1). Classification (NCBI taxonomy): domain Eukaryota; kingdom Metazoa; phylum Arthropoda; class Insecta; order Lepidoptera; family Papilionidae; genus Parnassius; species Parnassius mnemosyne. Next base: position 6,673,307 of record CAVLGL010000024.1, on the reverse strand, counting down.
GGAGTTTTGATTATTGGAGGTTTCTGGCTTTACCTGCAGTCGCCTCTTATGATGCCTACAGAACAAAAGGGCGTGATCAATTCTGTTACGGCATCACCACTCTTTGTAATGAATTTCCTATCTCTATATATAAAAATCAATTGCTGTCCGTTAGTCTCGCTAAAACTCAAAAACGGCTGGACTGATATTGATGAAATTTTTGGTGTGTTTAAATGGGTGTATGATTGGAGATGGTTTAGATTCACATTTGAACCCGGTAGATGGCGCTGTTCTCGAAATCCAGAAATCTCCCGTGCGAAGCCGGTGTGGATCGCTAGTATATTATATTTGTAAGTACGAGAAAAATTATATTGTTACTGACAATGCTAACAACAGAAGCTAAGACCATAATTATCTATATTAATGTTATATTTAATATGTGTCTATTCAAAAATTATTTTTCTTTTAATACACCCTAAAGAAAAACACTTTTTATTCTTCATTCAATTAAAATAAAAAAACACCTGACCCAATAACTAGAAGTCGCATAGCATACACCTACATTCATATAGAGGTATAAAATTAAAACAAAAGAGGAAGCTACGAGCCGTAGCTCCGTAGCGAGGTTACAGCGTAGCCCGGGCGCGGTCGGCGACCCCTGGCCGTGAACGGGGGTGCGCCGGGCGAGCCCCGCAGCCGCACTTACACATAGACGCTGCACGCACACAGGTGCGCACCGCGCCCCTCGACACACAGTCTTATTTGATTTTACAAAAATATACCTTTTTTCCTAAACCCAAATCATCCCCACATAAAAGCTTTGATGTTTCCATTTTACTTCGTAACGTAACTCTTCGTTTACCCTGATAATTAACAAAACAAGTATTTTATGTCTTATTAAATATAAATGTATTTTTACTGTCAGTATTGTTAACATAGACTCATTTGCGTACAGTTGCTTACACATATTATAATATTTATAGTTTCACTTGTGGAAAACGGGTTTTAAATTATTTGTTTAAATAACCATGTTCTAGAAAGTATAGTGATATCATAATTGTGTCTTATATTTACACGAATACCAAAAATTTTATTGATTTAATCTCGTTTTTATTTCTTTTACTGTTTGTATTTTACTTATTTTTAATTCTCGACATGAAAAACTTCGAGAGTTAAATTCTTCGAAAAAAATTCAATTTACTTATTATATAGGCTATCCGTTTAAGTTTTTCAATGAAATTTTATTTTTGATATCCTAAAATAAAAAACGGGTAAAACTTATTATTTAATTCATATATCGACATATTATAACATAAATTTATACTTTTTAATGGTATAAATTATAATGTAATTATATAGATTATTATATGAGCAAATATGATATAATTTTAAATATGTATTTACCATATAGGTAACTATGAATACCTTACAAGTTAAATCACTAGAAAATAATGATATCAAAATAAAAAATACTTTTTTATGGTAACTAAGCATTCAATCTCAGTTCTCAAGTGTGACAACGCATCTGCATTTTGATTCATAATAAACGATATAGATGCATGTGTCTATAGGCTAGAACATCCACTTACCATCAGGTGAACTGTGTACTCGTTTGTCGCTCTTGGTACTTAAAACACAGTTGAAAAACAAGTCAGAATATGCTAATTTTGTTAATACATTTAACTTAACATTAGATGAAATATTCTTCTGATCAACTATAAATTTGAAACATCAATACAAACTACACTGTATCATATTCAGCTCACTCACTCACACCAGCGCATACAGACCCGCACACACTTATGCTTACCCAGTTTTCTTCAAAGCGTCCGCCTGTTTACGTATTACCGCCACACCCCCGCCGCCGTGCCTACAAGGCGGCACCAACACAAGCACATAATCCCAGATAGCTTGTGCGTATGTGTGCGTTGCAGACTTTCACAGACAATCGTTTCACTAGTGTGAGTAAAGAATATATGTTAATGTCAAACTTCCGCGTTTTATTCGTGTCACTCACACAGGCGTAGCACTCTGCACTGTGCTGACTATCGGAAAATGGTTTCTATGTGTGCTCAGGGTGCATCGACTCCGTTTCCGGTTCCGCTGAGTACAACGGCCTCAGGCTTGATTTATGCCTGTTCGCTTGAAGGTTTGCGTGTTATTGTCACGTTATAAACGGATTTGTATATAAAATCTGGACTTTTTATTATGTTACAAACAAAAACGTTACTTTTGCAAAAGAAAATACAAACCAACTGTAATGTTTATTTTCTTTTTGTCCTTAAAAAGATGAGACCTTTTCAGTACATATTTTAACCTTATATATTACTTTCAACTGATTTCCTCTCCTTTAGTCTAGTGCTTGTAAACACGACTGTTGTGGTCACGGGTTCGAATTCCGGGTCATGCCAAAATAAATTATTGGTTTTTTCTGTACAAAATTCTCAGCAATGGCCCGAAGTCAGCAATTGACGGTGTTTCACCCCCTCTGATCTCTTTTCGGTCATGCCGAATGCTGTCTCATCAACCTGTGAGTGTGAGGCGATAGAGAGTGCATAGAGGTATGGATATTATAAGCCATTTTAAGAATGCGCTATAAAGTAAGCAGGGTCTACATTTAGCACGGTGGACAGGCAAGTTGGTAAGGTTAGAGTCCTCGACACTAGCAACGCTGCTCCACATCACCAGTCAGTTGATTTAAGATCGGCATTTTGTTTGGGCTTTCTGCCATCAGCCGATTGCTAGAGCCTCGATCGTCAGTCAACAGATGTGCCGCATGCAGTGGGGATTATCCTTAAGGCAAACTAGGCACGTGCCTAGGGGCGCAAGGTTAAAAAAAGACGCGCGCTGAAGTTTTTAAACGAAAAAAAATCCGTGTATTCTATGTCATTTTTCATTATTAAACTCAATTAAACTATATTATAAATTATAATGCAGTTTATTTACAAAATGAGTGCCGACGAGGTGCTAGCCTAGGGCGCTGTCGATATTTAATCTGCCACTTACCGCGTCCAGGTGTGGTGAAAACACTGACACCTACCCTTTTAAAATCCAGTAATAACATTTTTATGGTTCCGTAACTCAAGAGAAAAAATCGGATCAATTTTTTGAGCGTATGTCTGTTCGTTTGTCAAGACCCTTTTCCTCAGTAACGAGTAGAAATATTAAGTACAATTAAATATTCATTGAATCATTTACAAACCTTCGAAGGGAATTAACAAATACCTAATGATATGTTTCTACCGCCGCACATGAACAACTGCAACATCTAAGGAATTGCAGGTACATTGCCAGTCTTTTAACAAGGAATAGGCTCTACAAAATCTAAGATAACGCTTAGTTACCTTAAAAAGCAAAGTGTACACAGCACTCACGTGGACACAGACATCACACGTACTGCACACGCTAAGAAGAAGGCGAATAATGTTCGCGGATGCAGTCCAGCCAATATTACTTCGCAATATTGTGTATTGCGAAATAAACTTTTATTTCTTATATTCTTATTTCTAAATTATATTATCACTACCAGCACAGAATACGTTTAACAACATCTTAAAGAATATATTTTTAGTTTCAAATCTTTTTTAATTAAATCATGTCACAGAAAGGTCTTTTTATAGCTATTTTATAGGTTATTTAAGTTAGTTTCAAGCCAATTTGAATTTTGAGCCGTGGTTCGAATTTTGAGTGATGATAGGAACTAAGCGCTCGTAACTTTCACAGTACGTAAGCAGTAGTTTCACGGTAATTGTAATTTCAAGTGTGATACAAATACAGTATCAAGGTTCAAAAAATCAAAATAAATTTGCACAATTTTTGTATTTAAAGCAGTACGGGATCTATACTTGTTATACTCTGATGTATCCAAGTCTATTTATACTGGGTATGTTCGATTACAGACGCCTGAGTCTGAGGAGAGACATAGCGCTTGTTAAATATGTGTGGAAGGTATTACGTGCATGGATAGATCACCCAGATGTGCTCGCTGAGCTAAAACTGCTGATACCTAATAATTATGTTTGTTTTGTTTAAATAAAACTAGTTTTACGGATTTTATCGCGTATATTAACTTATTTATATTCCCGGCGTTTCGAGTACTTTACAGCACCCATTGGCAGGGGGGGGGACTGAAGTGTTCGATGTCCCAATGTCATAGTTAACCACGACTACCTCCAGATTAAAAAAATATTAATTTTAGTTTCAATCTATAAATTAATAATTTTGGGAACATAAAATAAGTTAATATACGCGATAAAATCCGTAAAACTAGTTTTATTTAAATGTGTAGTGTTCGCGTAAATATAAGAAATCATTACGTTTGTTATAGTCGCCGTCCCCCGTAACTCCTCGTGGCCGCTGCTAGGTGGAACTTGCTTCAGAATGCACCTTTGTTGCGTGCTATACGCTATGTTAACATTGTCTCACTAGATATTAACATACGAGTATTTACATGCAGGCAGACGAAATTCATAATGGCAGTATACAAATTTTGTATTGAAAAAAATTGTATTTTTCTTTAATTAATTTTATTTTAGACGTTGTCCTGCCAGTTAATATCGAAGGTTTTTTTTATTTTATTTTAGCGCATGCAATTTAATTTATTAATTGCCGCGCATGAATGAAAAACAAGCAAATAAATACAAACATTTTAAATTTTGTTTGTTTCTAAACTTTTTTTTTTAACTTTAATAAATCTACATAATGCAATAATAAATCAATCAAAAATACAATAATAAATCTTCTCCATTGAAAAATACATACATACATACATACATATATATATATATATATATATATATATATATATATATATATATTACACGTTACTGACATACATAGTTAGAAAAGCTTTGTATTTAAATTTTTATCACACTATTTCTAACTTAAATAAAAATGGCGGGTAGTTAAAATACAATTAAATTAAAAAAAATAATAAATCGCCAAATTATTATTACACGTGATATTTTTATCATTCTTAAAATTCTACTGCTAGACCTAGGCCTCCATCTATAAAAGCGTCAGGACTTTTCATAATCTTCATTTTGGCAGGCAGAATGGCGACGCACATTAGAAGCTAAAATTGTGTGTGGTCCGCTAGTGTATATATATATATATATATATATATATATATACGTTCACACAGACGTTCTTCTGCCCTTTTTGACGACCCTTGATATAAAAAATCCTTAAATTCGTAATAAAAAAATATTGAGTGTGACTTATCAGGATAAAAAATATCCTATCTCTCAAGTTGAACCAAACTGCACAGTGTGCAAAATTTCATTGAAATCAGTTCAGTAGTTTAGAAGTTCATCACGGACAAATAAGGTGACACGTAATTTTTATATATATATATAGAAGATATATATATATAGGATTTTGGAAAATTCAACTCTTGAGGTAGTGAAATGGGGTGTTGAAATAGAATAACAAACGAGCACATTCCTTGAGCCTATTCCTTGTTAAAAGACTGGCAATGTACCTGCAATTCCTTAGATGTTGCAGTTGTTCATGTGCGGCGGTAGATACATATCATTAGGTATTTGTTGATTCCCTTCGAAGGTCTGTAAATGATTCAATGAATAGTTAATTGTACTTAATATTGCACAGTCCACCTCCATAAGTGGATGCTGTGGCCTAAGATACAATGCCTTGTTTCCAGTAAAAAGGGTCTCTGGTTCTCTATAATCACCATACGAAACACTGCAGCGTTAAGTTGCTATTTTACGCTGGTATTCTGTGAGAGCGTGGTCGTTCCCCGGTCGAGCCGACCGATTCATGCTACAACTATAATATAAATGCAGCATTGCTATACCACGTATAAAATGTAAACAATTTTATTTTTTATTTATCTGTTATAATGTAAGTACCGTACCGTACGTGTACCGTAACGTAAAATTGCTTAAATCGATATACCTGAACGCGAAATAGCAAAATAAATCTACGTTTCCCAATAACTCCATTAAAAGGGGTTTGTTCGTTAAAAAAAAAACGACCTGTCTCGCCGCCCGGCGCTCCCTCCCTGTCAAAGCGCTGTTAAATATTTAATTTGTCGCTTTTTCATCGCGTCTGCGACACGAGCCTGCAAATTGATCCGTCGCTCTGTCTACAAATCCGTACATAATGTCGCTTATAGTGGGGATCACAAACCGACAATAGTTATAGTGAGATGTGATGGTGTTAACTTTTGTAAACAGAAACAGAAACTTCTTTATTCAATATAGATTATAAATAATACTTACCGAAAGTCACGCTTTTGTTTGATTACCACTGGTTTGGATAAAACCTCTGTCCTGGGAAGAACCAGCAAGAAACCCAGCGGGACTTTTTTTTTTAAATTACAGCTTACAATCATGATGTTACACAAATTAACAACACAACAAATTAGAAATAGCTTGGTAACATTGTGTGATATTCAAGTTATTATTATCATCGCAGCCTATCACAAATCCACTACTAGACATAGGCCCCATGGATTGCTTTACATTGTAGACTAACTGCTCCCCGCGACTTCGCTCGCGTGTTAATTAGGGTTTTAATTTTTTTGGGCGGAACCCTAATTCTTTTTCTAAAATAAAAGTAGCCTAAGTTACTCCCTATGACATCATCTATGTGCCAGTGAAAGTCCCGTCGAAATCGGTCCAGCCGTTTAGGAAATTAGCCGGTACAAACAGACAGACAGACTAAAATTTAAAAAAAATTGTATCTTTGTTATAAGTACCGAATATACTTTCATATGCATTTAGTAAAAAGGTGTTATTTTCACATTCCAACCATACAGTTCAATTTTATATTTGTATGTGTATGTGTGTATATATGTATAGAGATATTTGCCATATTTGCCATGCTTGGTAGGCGGGTTAGCAAGCGCAGTTGTTTTGAGTCATCAGGAAGATGTTGTTACCTATCTCTTGTTTTATTTCGCTCTGTTGCCTCTTACGACACCCACGGAAAGATATCTGGTAGTCTAATGGTAATGGATTCCCTTAACAAAACTGAAGAAGGCGAGAAGATAGAAGAGAACCTTCTTTCTTAAGATCTCTATTGAATGAGTCAATTCATATTTTTATCTTTAAAATAAGCATACGCTATTATTCACAGTTGTAAATTGAGTGCTGATTCACCACGTGGTCGAAGAAGAAAATGTATGTGTGCGAATTATAAATATTCAATGCGATTGCGAAATCTACCAATACGCATTGGAGCAGTTTTATTATTCCATAATCCTTTCTGAAATAATGGGTAGCATGTGACTAGTGGCGGAATGTACGAGTATAGAGCCTACATTTTGATTCAAAATTCAACTTGAATTTTCAATTCAAATTCAAGACCGATGCGACTAAGGGACCTTCAAGAAAAGAGCTTACACCTTTCTAAAAGGCCGGCAACGCATCTGCAATTCCCCTGGTGTTTCGGTTGTTCATGGGCGGCGGTAGTCACTTACCATCAGGTGAGCCGCATGCTCGTTTGAACCTCTCCTATAAAAAAAAAAAGTAACAAACTTTAACGCTCATTAATAAGATGGTAAACTTTGTGAAATCTAATAAGAGTGGCAATTTTTATTAATTCTATTAATTGAGTATGTCGGAAATAATCGTAGGTATCGTAAGATGCGACTATGAAAATTCAATCATGAGATGGGCAGCAGCATCTTCCAGACAACAACTTAAATTCATAAAAAAACTGCGGTTGCCAACCCAACTCCAGACGTTGCAACTGTGGCACATATACCACTTATGAAGCAATCTATGGGGTAACCCTATGTTCGGCAGTGGAGTTTTATTAGGCTGTAATGAATGAATGAAACTTTTACGAAATCAACATAATTCCAAATTTATTTCGTCCACCACCATGACTTAAAAAGTATTAATTGTGACGACTTAACAGCGAAACGTCTTAGTATTTAACTGCGGTGTTGGGAATCACAGATTCGACTTACATACATACAAAATTATTATTTATATGGCCTACAAATAACTGTTCCAGGTATGGGTGTTTGTCCGTATTTAGTTTATGTATGTAAAGCGATACAAATGAATTCCTAAATTGGGATAACGTTTTTAAATGTTGTTTTACATCAAACATATTTAATACATAGTTTGTGATTCAACAGATAATTGCATTTATATTTTATTGCATCTTAAAATTATTATTCTATAAAAACGTACATACTACAAACGCGGAATTCGCGATGTAAGCTTTCTTAGATGCTCCTCCTAGCGTTCCCTAGAGGAGATCAATACTGCTCGCGACGCCTGCAGCCCTGGTACTCGTGAATCATCGATCACAAGCTTAGAAGAAAGCAAATGGAAATTGAAAAGGTTTTTCAAGTTTTACCTTATTTAATTATGCATCACAAGCAATCCTATAGATATAAAAAAAGTCTAAACAATCATTTTAAAATTTAGGGTGAATCAATGCAAATTTGTTAAAAGTGCCTGGAGTGCAGTAAAGTTGTCCGTTTATTGACCATGAAGAATTTTATTTTTTGATAGTTTTCTTGCCATATGTTTTTAATAGGATAAAATTATTTTTAAATAGAATAATAATATGTTTTATTTACCTCCGCGGTAACTCAGTTTCAAAGGTATGAAATACAGAAAAAATATTCTCAAAACAGAAAAGTATGTAGCAAATATATATTACCGACAAACTTTTTTTTTAAATGGAAAGTACATCCCACTGCTTGGAACTCCTCTCATTTCTCAAAATTTTTGAGCGGGAATCCGTTCGCCTAACAACCCCAATGTATGTTGGCGAATTTCAAACTACTGTCGGGCAAGTAGTTAAACATTTAAAATTGCGACGATGAGTCTTGACTCATAAAATCTGGTACAACGTATTATAATATAAGATTATATACTAGGATCCTGGCTATTTTGAGCTACATGACTATGGTTATTCTACGCTAAAAAAAATATTATATCATTTGGAAGTAAATTGGAAGTAAAGACTTTAGAAATGAGTTGGGAGGTGACTCGAACTTTAGGCCTAGTCAGTTTTAATAACCTATCATGTAGAGGATGTCATGGTTAAATAGGGGCAAAAAGTTCTCATTACAGTCCTAGAGCATCAAAATAGCCAAAAACCAAAAAAAATTAAATTCTTATTTCAGCTATAATTCGGCCTTCGGGGGTACTTACACAGTGTTTACTTCCCGCATCCCACTAGTTGCAACAATATAAAAGACATATTAGAACGATAGAAAAATTTATTAGTATACATACGAGTACATTCTTTGAGAAACAAATTACGATTTTGTTACCATTGACAAATTGAATTTTGCTCTTTTAACGCTTTTTCAATTTTTTTTTACCCCAAATATTTACCACGGCTATAAAAATTACACAATTTCAATTACACACATTATTAAGAATATTTCTTTTGATAAATCATTTTAACTCTAGACTATTTTCAGTGGCCAATTTTTAACACCCTTGATAGGGTAACTAAAAGTGACATAGTACACCAACAAACGTGAGATCGATCCATTGTAATAGGACCAGTTAGTGATTAAATAAAGTTATCTTACGGATGATAGACTACGTCGTCCCCGGTAAAAAATATATCAGAATTGATTATTCAGCTTGTGGCCACAATTTGTACTCTCCGAAACTTCTCTCACACTTACATTGAAGTAATATTAACAGTATTTACACGGAAGCATACATTATATAATTTTCTTTTTTTTATAGGATAAGTGTGACAAACATGCACATAGCCCATCTGATGGTAAGTAGTTGCTGTGGCCCATAGATATCTACATCTATCCTCGATTAAGAATCAAAATGCAGATGCGTTGTCACCTTTGAGGACTAAGATGGAATGCCTCGTTCCCAGTAAAAAGGTTCTCGGGTTCTCTACGAAAACTCTTTGTTTTATTACTATATCCTTAATTAATTTTTAACAGTTTTATTTTATATGTTTTATAAAATGATAATCTTTAAAAAAATTGTAATACTAAAATATTTTAAAAATAATCTTTGGTTGATTATTTCTGTCGAAGTATTTATAAATGGGCATTGAACGCACGTGACAATTACTAGAAATAAACCTGCTTCGTATCATGTCATACGCGATGTATCCAGGCCCTTGATTGATCAATAACCATCAGAGTAATGAACGCACACACGCAAAGCGTTGCGTACGCATCGTACGCACACGAACACTGTCTGTGAGTGATTTGGTGAGTGGGGTTGATGAACTGATATTTTTTTGTTTACACAACCCGTGTGAGAGAATATTGTGGATAATACAACAGCTTCAATTCTACGCTTGACGTAGAAGTTGATAATTCCATTGTTCTGTTACTCGTATGGAATATTTTCTGTAATTTGCTACTATCGATGAAGATAAATATTATTTTTTCAGGCCTCCCTTCATTAATTACCTACTCAGTATCTTTTTTTTATAGAATAAGTGTTACAAGCGAGCACACATACATCTACATGTATCCTTGAATAAGAATGAAAATATAGATGTGTTAGCATCCCCACAGCAGCATTGAGCTGCTATTTTATTTAGTATTCTGTGAGAGCGTGACCCTTCCCCGGTCGAGTCGACCCATTCGTGCTACAACCACAATATAGCTGCCACACGAAAATTCTCTTCCGTTGCGGTCAAAATTTGCTTTAATGACCACGCGTGACAGTCGGATTGAGTATCTCATACTAAACTTACAATCAGCAGTCAAGCGCTGGTTTACGTCACTCAATAAATTTTGAGATGCTCGTAATTTAAAAATGGAATGCACCCTTGTTATATGTTTCTAAAAAAAGTTTATTTAAAAATAGAACTCCATAAGCCAATATTCTAAAAGCTCAATATTAAAAAAAAAAACAAAGTTCTGTTAATTTTCCTGCAACACTTCCCGCGCTTTTCATTTAAAATGAAATGGCGATGGCTCTTAACCGTGAACATTTGCGCGCTATGATATATTATGATTTTAAATTTGGTTTAACCGAACAATTTAGTTTACGGTTACAATCAGCATTAGTGGACTCAGCTCCATCACGCGCAACAATTTTTAGGTGGTTTGCTGAATTCAAAAGGGGTAAAATTAATCTTAAATATGACCTTAAAACCGGGGCCCCGCAAACAACAGTAACGGCAGAAAATGTGTAGAATACTGAAATGTTGGTGCGAGAAGACCCACGACTCACATATACGGACATCGAAAAGATTGTAGGCATTAGTTCGGGGAGCATTCATACCATCCTACATCAACATCTTGGAGTGAGGAAGCTTTGTTGTCGATGGATCCTTCGTTTGCTCTCCAAAAGCGAAAAACAGATTGGTGCCATGAAACGCGTCTACGTTTTGAAAACGGGGCATCTAGGCGTGTTTCAGAAATCGTTACTGGTGACGAGACATGGATCTATCAATATGATCCGGAAAATAAAAGGCAATCATCGGTATGGATCTACTTAGAAGGACAGTTACCGACAATACTGCAAAGACGGCTCCGTGGCGCAGTGGCTTAGCAATGACTTGCTACGATGGAGGCCGCGGGTTCGAATCCCGCACGGAACAAGTATTTGCATGGCCTACAAATAATTGTTCCGGATCTGGATGTTTGTGCTTGTGCAATTTGTGTTTATAAACTGCCTCCACGATACAGGAGAAAATCCTAGTGTGGGGGTAACGTTTAAAAAAAACATAAAACAAAAAAAAAACCTCGCAACGTCGGCAAAAAAATGTTGACTATTTTTTTATCACGGAGTGGACATTTACCGACGTCAATGCTGGAAAATTGTAGGTCAGTCAACTCTGAATGGTATACTCGTACTATAGTTGCATTATCCAAAGCTTTTCAAGCTGTGCGGGAGAGAAGACCAAAGACCGGGCTTCGGGGAATCATGCTGCATCACGATAACGCCTCTTCACATACCTCCCTTAGAACTAAAGCATTTATTGAGGAATCTGGTGTTGAAACTCTAAGTTACCCACTCTACGGCCCGGACTTAGCTCCTTCTAATTTCTTTTTGTATCCAAAAGTCCAAAGAAAAGTAAAAGGCAAGTTTTTTTCTAGCGCCGAAGAAGCCGCGACTGCCTACGATGAAGCGATTTCCGACCTGTCAGATAAAGACTGCCAAAAGTGTTTTCAGAGTTGGTTTAGGCGAATGGAACTAAAATAACTATAAAGTATGATGGAGAATATTTTGAACTTTTACTTTAAGCCATGTGGTGTCGGCGTTAGAGAGTCCACCACCACATTTGGTCCCGTGTGGGTGTCTTCAGAGGCAACTATTGAAAGGCTTCCGATAAGTGGTATCACCATTTTGTTTACGCCAGACGTAAAATATTAAGACCGGTAACGGGCACCAGCGTCAAAGGTGCGAAACGTTTTTATTTAACTACGCAGAATCCTAATTATTTTTCTAAAATAAAAGTAGTTTAAGTTACTCCTTCTGATATCAGCTATCTACCAGTGAAAGTCCGGTCAAAATCGGTCCAGCCGTTTCGGAGATTAGCCGGAACAAACAGATAGACCGACAGACAGAGAGACAAAAATTTAAAAAAATGTATTTTTGTTATAAGTACCGTTTATACTTTCATATGCATTTAGTAAAACGCTGTAATTTTGACATTACAAACAGACACTTCAATTTTGTTTATTTGTATAAATAGATATGCATTTTTTTTTATATAGGATAAGGGTGACAAACGAGCACACAGTCCACCTGATGGTAAGTAGGTGCTGTGACCCATAGACATCTACATTTATCCTCGATTACAAATCAAAATGCAAAGGCGTTGTCACGCGTGAGGACTAAGATGGAACACGTGAAGTCAAAATTGCAGAAGTGCAAATTAATCGTGAGAGATGAGTGCACGATGTCACACAAACGTGCGATCAAGGCGCTTGATCGTAGCTTGCAAGATATCCGCGGAATCCGCGTTTTGATGGGTGGAGTAGTCGTCTTGCTTGCAGGCGATTCCCGGCAGTCGTTATCGGTTATTGAGCGAGGTACTGTGGCAGATGAGATCAACGCGTGCCTCAAGGCTTCGCCGTTGTGTGCAAAAGTAGAGGGAATACATCTCACAACAAATATGAGAGTACAGCTCTACAATGATCATGAGTCTGGTGTTTTTGCTCAAAACCTCATCGATATTGGCGAAGGCCACATGGCAACGGATGAGGTCGGCTTGATAAAATTTGAGACCTGCTTTTGCAATATTGTAAGCTCCGAAGATAACCTAATCACTGAGCATTTCCCAAACTTACAACAAAACATCGTCAATGAAGAATGGTCATGTGAAAGATCAATTATGGCACCTAAGAACGAATCGGTGGGAAAAATCAATAAAAAAATCCTTGATTTAGTAAATGGTGAGGTCACGACATATACTTCCATCGATACAGTTATGGCAAGTGACGACTCAACTACATATCCAGTAGAGTTTTTAAATTCATTGGAGCTGTCGGGGGTGCCATCCCATAAGTTGGAGCTAAAAGTTGGAGTGCCTGCTATACTGATGAGAAACCTGGATGCACCATTATCTACGTGGTAGGGCCATGTTGCAGCTATATTAATAATATACATGTAACACGAATGGGTCGGCTCGACCGGGGAAAGACCACGCTCTTAAAGAATGCCAGCGTAAAACAGCAGCTTAATGCTGTTGTGTTTCGTATGGTGAATGTAGAGAACCGGAGACCCTTTTTACTACACAAACAACTTTTTACAACAGTTTCGCCTTTCGCCCCGCCAGTGATGATTGTAGCTACCACAATGTGCCTTCTTAATTCAGTGATTGGTGACAGACCTGATGCCATTACATAATCTTTTTTTTATAGAATTAAGGTGACAAACGAGCACACAGTCTACCTGATGGTAAGTAGTTGCTGTGATCTACAATATACATCTACATCTATCCTCGATTACGAATCAAAATACAGATGCATTGTCACCCGTGAGGACTAAGATGGAATGCCCCTTTATCAGTAAAAAAGGTCTCCTGTTCTATATCTACCGACTTCAAAAAGAAGACGGTACTCAAATTCGACTGTATGTTTTTTATGTGTTTTACCTCATAACTTTTTACTGGGTGAACCGATTTCGATGATTCTTTTTTTATTTGAAAGCTGGTGCTTCACATATGGTGATCTATGTCTGACCAACAGTGTTTTGAGTTATTCTTAATAATATATATTGAAGTCGGTTGTACAAAATTTTAAATTTTTAATTATTTTACTCTCAATATAAACACAGCAGCAATAAGTTGCTATTTTACGCTATTATTCTGAGTGCGTGGTCCTTCTCCGGTCCAGCCGACTTTCTTTTCTTGCTGCAACCATAATACAACTGAAACTTAGCATTACCACGTAAAGGGCTTAGCCAGTTTGGCAAGTATAGGCAAATTTGCCAAGTACGGCACTTTAAATACATTCATTGCACATGAACAAAACAGAAATGAGTGACAGAGTTGGCAAGGACGTCATAGACCAGTGATTTCTAACTAGTGGTCTGCGGACCACTAGTGGTCCTCACGTGTTTAAATATGGGCCGCGAAATATTTAAATATTTTACCTACCTAATTGTTTTAAATAACACATTTTTAATATTTTCTCGTCACACGGGCAGTGCAACTGTGCAACACCGTGCGTCACGTTAGTAAGTACCTACTAGCTTTTACAATAAATACACAAATAATACTGTTAATAAATACTTCTTTTCAGTTTATTACATAATTATGTTAAAAGTTGTGATTATAATTTATTATTAGATTAACAGTTTTTTCTTTCACCTTGTGGTCCCTGCTAACTACAAAAAAATCAAAGTGGTCCCTGGTCAAAAAAAAGGTTGGGAAACCATGCCCTAGACGGAAACAAGGAAGTTGGTACACCATAGGATTTAAGCCGGTTTAAGTCAATAGTCTTTCCTTGTTCCTGGGCGAGTAAGAGTAGGCATTTCCCAATGAGAAAAAACTAATTCTATTCTCTGTCAAAGATATTCCTATGTCAAATAAAGTCGCTAAGACTACGGCGATGCGTTTAATGAACTCCTTTCGTGTAAAGGACTCTTCTAAAACCATAGTATGAACCCAAGACTATCAATATACCGTATTTTATAATAAGACGTTCAGCATTTGAGGCCTCATCTCGTAAAAAAATACGCCAAAATCAGTAATGCTTAGCTTCTCTCTCTCTCTCTCTCTCTCTCTGTGTGTGTGTGTGTGTGTGTGTGTGTGTGTGTGTGTGTCTTTAGTAATGCCATATTCCGATATTGAATAAATGTTTTGTTTTCCGTGACTATCCATTTTATTACATACGAGGTGTCTATAAAATTAGTTTATATTACAAATTAGTTTATATTAAATGGTTCATAAATAGTTGAACTGGTATTTTGTTTAAAACGAAAGTTATCAAATTTATAAACCCGGCTTATATGCCAATAGAAAAAGACAGGTTACAGGACAGAGATATTAATTATGAATATTTATTTTAATTACGATAATATTCAAAAGCACATGCTTTTTACAACTTTCTGCGTTGGCAATGAGTGCTTTTAAAATAATTTTCTGTAACTTTTTATCGGAAAGAAGCATTTTTAATTTGAAAGCGTTGTCAGTTTTAAGTAATTATTCTTACATAAAAGTAAATTTGTGCAAAAAAAAAGCATCAGCACGGTACAGCAAAATTTCAAGTACGAATCTATGAATGTAAATACAATTAAAAATAACAAATGGAAAAAAAATTGTCTATACATTTTTTTACACGTGGTAGAGCCATCATCATCATCATCATTACAGCCTTTCATAAGTCCACTGCTGAACATAGGCCTCCCCCAAGGAATGCCACAAAGCACGGTCCTGAGCCACCTGCATCCATCGACTTCCTGCATGTCTTACCAGGTCGTCACTCCATCTCGTAGGAGGTCGCTCTACACTTCGCCTACCGGTACGAGGCTACCACTCAAGAACCTTTTTTCCCCATCGGTTGTCGGTTCTTCGAGCTATATGGCCGGCCCACTGCCACTTCAGCTTAGTAATCCGTTGGGCTATGTCGGTTACTCTGGTTCTACTGCGGATATCCTCATTCCTAAGTTTATCACGCAGAGAAACTCCGAGTATAGCCCTCTCCATAGCTCGCTGAGCGACCTTGAGCTTCCTCATACGGCCAGCAGTGAAGGACCACGTCTCAGTTCCGTAAGTCATCACTGGCAACACGCACTGGTTGTATAATTTCATTTTAAGGTTTTGAGGAATGTCTGACGAGAAGATGTGTCGTAGCTTTCCGAACGCTGCCCAGCCGAGTTGAATCCGTCGATTAAAATTGATAAAATTAATAAAATTGATTTTTACACGTGGTACGGTAGATATTTTTACTTGATACAAGGCATTCTACTCATAGCCCTCAGGGGTGCTAACGCATCTGCATTTTGATTCTTTATTGAGGATAGATGTAGATGTCTATGGGTCACAGCAACCACTTACCATCAGGTGGACTATGTGTTCGTTTGTCACCCTATCCTATAAAAAAATGCATTAATAATCATTATATAGTATGTCCATATAATTATATGTTATATATATATGTTCAAACCATTGAGGGTTCAGGATAAGGCAGGGGTCCCGTGACCCCGACCTCAATCCAACCCCTTGTGACCTAGCGCTACCCGGACACCATGAAACGTATGTAATTCAATTAAACACCATACCAGTCACGTGGCCCTTTGTGAACTTAATTCGTTGATGGTACTCGTACGTGGATACCTACGCACCTCTACACCTGTTTCTAACCTAAAAAAATATTGTAGGAAGTAATACTCCCATTGGAGGTTTTGTAAAAACGATCAATGAAATGTCATTACGTGTGCTGTTTTGAAAGTTTCATCTAATTTACTCTAAATCAGTTTTTCCTTTAATTAAAACTAATCGTATAATTTCGCGCCGAAAACTTTTGGCTTTAATATTATCTATGCTAGTTCCTCGTTTCATATCTTCATAAAAAGCACATATGGGCCAGTTATTTTGTTTAATTTTCGTAATTTATAACAGACTGTATAATTTTGCGCCGATGACTTTAGGCTCTAATTTCATCTATCTTGGTTTCTTGTTTAAAATCTTCATTAATATATAACACTCATGGCCCACTAATTTTGTTTAATTTTTCGTAAAGTTCTATGAAACACTTCTATCGTTTTACGATTAGTTATATTTGCAGGTCTGGATTTCCAAAAGTACCGAATACGTGAAACACGTATAGGTACTCTGAAACAACCCTTCGTTCTCCGTCTTTATCAACACGTAAAAGTCTACTCCAGAACACGGGCTTCTCTCCTAGTTTTTTCACCCTGAATTAGCGATTGCATGAACAAAAATTTAGCAACTTCAAGACCGGTCTCTATCTCCAAGGATGAAAAATTAGGGAATCAAGTTTTTAATGTAAGTATTTAGACGATATTCCCGTTGTTATCATTAGATTGTGTATCGGTGTAAAAAGGTTTGCTTCATGCGTACAGGAAAAGAGTGGAATAAGTTGCTAGCATCTGTTTTTCCATCTGATTACAATGTGTGTGTCTGCAAGGCAAGAGTGGGATTTTGTTGAGTCTGTGCTCTTCACCATCTTCAGCTGCTTCACTACTTACCAACAGATGGGATAGTAATCAAGCGCTCACTTAGAATAGTTAAAATAATCTTTATCCCCACTCAAAAGGGTCAAAAACATCAACTTCTAATAATATTTCAAAGCCAACTGCAAAGATCTCAAAAAAAGAAATAATTTCACATACCAAAGTCGGGTATGTGAAAGTTTTTTAGTTAATTCTTCTATGGACTATGGTTTAGCACCGATTTCAGTATGTGAAATTATTTTATACTTTTGAGTTCTGTATTTCTTTTTTAAATATTATTAATCCAATTTTTACTGACAATATACACACATCCTGTAAATAATATCGCTAACATTATTACCAGTTACTACTTCATAATTTATTAAGTTAAATTTATTTATGGCTCCTAATTTGTTTCATTTGTTTCAACACTTGTAAACTTTTTCAACTGTTTGAATAAGATCACTTTTATGGAATAAGCAAAAAGTTGTATTTGCGTAAATTTAGTTAAATATCATAACAAAAACGTGAGAGTCTTACGTAATGTCACAATTCCTAAGCATCAAACCAGAAACAAATGTATTATGTAGGCATCGCTCCCCACGTGATTTAATCAAGAGCTCCACGGGGCCATAAGCCCCTGGTAAGAAGGGTGCCCGCCATGGGGGCGCTTGACCTACTTTCAGCGAGGGTGTTCCTTCAGGGCTTGCAACATCGATCCATGGGAGTTTCATGAACGTTTTCATGCCTTCTAATAATAGGCTCATGATATATTTGAAGCATATATTTTTTGTATATATTTCGTAAGCGCTTTTACTAATATGATAAATCATCATCAATCATTTCACATCATTAAATTGTAGCTTAAAATTATAGTATGAGAAGTTATTTCATACTTGTGAGTTCAGTAGTGGGCTTCTACTTTTATTTTAATTTTAATTTTTAATACTATGAATAATAATACAGAGGATAGATGTAGAAGTCTATGGGCAGCAGCAACCACTTACCATCAGGTGGACTGTGTGCTCGTTTGTCACCCTTATCCTATAAAAAAAAATATATTTTTGTATAGAATATACGCATGTTCAGTAAATTGGCCACATTACTAAGTATTAGTTCTTCAGAATTTAATAAGATTTAAATTGTTAGTGCTCCTTAGTTTCTTTACGTAGCTTATTTTAGAAGATATTGAGATTGCGATTTTTCAAAATACATATAAAACTCCTTTTAGTCGTTTTACTCGTTTGAAGTCGGCTTTTACTTTTTGTTAAAAGTTAGTTTTTTTGCTTGTCAAATAAAAAAGGAGAATGCCAGATCGTGCCCCACCTTGTACAAAAAAGGTAAAAATATGAAAAATAATCTTATGAATTTTGGAATTTTTTGTGATAAATCGTAATTTTGTACAACTTGCTTTGAATTCAACGATTAATATTTACATTTCCAGTCTTATCTACTCGTAATAACATCTGCGTTTCTTTGTACTTATTTAAACATAAAGTATCAAACAATACATATTTCTGTTAAATATTTTATAACTTGATAATAATCTTGCATTGCATTGGATAATTACTGAATAACAATCATTGATTTTCGTGCATGTTGTGAAATGATACACACACATGTCATTTTGTCAATATCGTAAGTACGTATGTCAAATTAATGTCGAATATTTTCACACATTGACTAATTTGTGCTTGTGAAATATATTGATTATGATTATATCACATTTTTGCTTGTGCTGATTGCCACTTTCTTTACCGTTGCACTTTTTTCTGCTTTTGCTGACAACTTGTGCTTTTATTAATATACGGACTCGATCACGCATACTTATTGACTTAGTGCTAATGACATTCTGATAATTGCATCCACGATGTTGAGGTGCACTAATTGTTACCTTTGCGTCGATAGAATGCAGGGGCATCTTGTGTCCTCATTTCGATTTCCAATCTTACCTCTTCTTTCAACATGGAGATCTTGGCGACAGACATAGTTGATAATTTATGGTCCTGCCGTCGTCGTAAAATTAGTTACTAATCTGTAAATATTTACACATTTTTCAGACAAATGTCATAATAATATGTATCTTGAAAAATAATTTTGTAAATAATATAACTCGTTTACATGATTATATGGCGTTTATATGACTTAGATTTTATGAAAAACAGGTGGTGCTAGTCTTATACTGTGTAAGGACTTTTTAGCTCCTATACAAGAGAACCCTTTATCCAATGTTACTGATCATTATATTATTAATTATTATGCTCCTTAAATTCTTATTTATATATATCATTAGCGCCTGACAATTTATATTCTGAAATTACAATAGAATGCTGTTCTAAAAAATAAGGTAAACGTAATTATTAAAGTCCAGTTTTAAAAAAAATCGCAGGTTCTAGAGACTTCAAGTTATATACTTTGGACGAAGTAATAAAGTAGAAAAAATGTTGCATACGGCATTCGTGTACACCACACTTTTGGGTGGGGCAAAGTTGTATAGAGAATCTGGCATTCTCCTTTTAATACAAAAAATAAAACAGTGCTCAGACCTCTAAGTAATTAATTAATTATTAAATTATTAGTATATAATAATTAGTATTATTAGATTATGTATTACATTATTTAACGCAATTAGGAACAGCAATTTTAAGCATTTGCAAATCATTGAAAAAATGTATTAAATAATATTGAATAACATATTATATTAAATAATATCTTTATTGTAATTTACTGAGTTATTTAATATTTCTTTAATCTATATCTTATTTAATACCTTTATTGAAATTTAATGAGTTAATTAATTTTTCTTTAATCTATGATGATGATGATGGTCGACCCTTACGAAAAGATAAAAAGGACAGAATATTAGAAATTTTAATTTTTAATTAATTTTCCTTCACCATTTGCCTATATTACTTATTCTGAACCTTCTCTACAAATTTGCCGATTATTGCCGGCCATATAGTCCGAAGAACCGACAACCGATGGGGGGAAAAGGTTTTCGAGTGGCAGCCTTGTACCGGCGTTGTAGTTGGGCGTCCCCCCATTAGATGAAGTGACGACTTGGTAAGACATGCAGGAAGTAGATGGATGCAGATGGCACAAGATCGTGCTTTGTGGCATTACTTGGGGGAGGCCTATGTTCAGCAGTGGACTTGTGAAGGGCTGTAATGACGATAATGATGATGATGATGCTTATATTGCAGTTCAATAGGATAATCGGCCATTAAATTAGACAGCAAGCAGCTTAAAAATGGCGACATTCAGTAAAATTTCTAAGTTAAACTTAGTAAATAATTTAGTTTGATATCTAGTGCGACGAATGTTTTAAAATTTTCAAAATGAAAGGCAAGCAGATGGTGATCAAGCAGCTGTTGTAAAATCATAGTCTTAATTATCATCGCATATCTAAGATAGACTTGCATTCAACTCCGAAGTATAGGCTTTATCTTGAAGAACACGTTTCTTGGCCTTGTCTACGTTGTTTTCACATTCCACGCTTTTGTCTTTTACTTTGCTGCATTCGAATAGCGCAAAAGGGAACGAAAGAAGCTGACTCTTATCTCTGATCTACCCGGGAATAAAGACCAAGAAAAAATAAACACAGATTAAAAAAAGTATTAAGTTAATGATATAGACTGGATATGGACTCAAAAAAAAATTAAAAGTTAAAGATAAAGTTACAGTCTATATATCCCACAGCTGGACACAAGCCTCCTCTTATGTAAGACCCAAAAAAAATTTGTCACCTTTTATTTTATACTCTTGTAAAATTACATCGAATCCGCGAAAAAATAATAATAATAATAATAATAATAATTTATTTTATTTTCTCACCACAATACAGAATTATTGTACATAATATTATAGTATAGCCTCAATAATATACTGTGGGAGACTGGTGCCTAAGCTAGGCTTTACGCCTGTATTTCAGGACGCCAGGTCTCCGCCCTATGGTTCTAATTACAATACTTTTATTATGCACTCGTACATGTACCATATTTATAATTTACATAATATCTCCTTTCATTTACTTAGGATTCTACATATATTAACTAGTATTAGTGTGTGTGTGTGTGTGTGTGTGTGTGTGTGTGTGTGTGTGTGTGTGTGTGTGTGTGTGTATGCTTTTGTTTGTTAGTTTGTGATTGGGTTAGTAATTAACTTTTATTAGATTAGTAATTAAATAGAATTAGTAAGTAGTTGTTCAGTGTCATAATAATTTAGTTCTTGGAGCCAGATAGTTATTTTCTTTTTGCATATAGTTTTGTTAAGGTTAAATATAGGGATAATTTTATTGATTTTATTGTATAAGAAACCTCCAAGGTGACAAAAGAAACGTTTAGATAATTTGGTGGATAGAGTTATATGATAGCGGTCCACGGGGTTAAAACGCCTTTTATCTCGGGAGAGTGAGGGGTTGTATTTTAATAAAGCATGCTGTTTTAGTAAGGTACTTTGTATAAACAGTTGCCGCACAGTTAAAATTTTCAACTCTTTATATAGGAGCTCTGTAGGATAGCGATACGGCAGTGAAAAAGAGACCTTTAAGATGGCTCTCTGCGTTCTCTCCAATTGAAGCATTTTAGTTTTTAGAGCACCGCCCCAGGAGGTAATACCATATGTTAACAGAGATTGGGCCAAGACGAAGTAGACGGATTTCTTGTAAAAAAAAATGTAATTTAAATGTAATTTGGTCGCTTACTTAAAACGCTCCGTGCTAAAACTTGCATTGGTACCTATAAGTCTTTTTTTACTTTAAGCCCATGCTTGACTACAATCTCATTTGATGGTAAGTGGTGATGAAGCTCTAGATGGTAAATCGTACTGTCTTAGCGTAACAAAAGCCTTCACTCTTGCCTTGAAGACGCACAGATTGTATTCGGAATTATTTCACTGCTTTGCTGTACGAATTATGAAAGACAAAGTAAACCATTGGGTTCGTAATTCGGATGCGTGGAATATCGACAAGAAAAGAGTGAAGACCTGCCGACCGCCTGGTTGTCTGATGGTGAACAGGAGAGGGAGGAATTAAAGAATGTAATTACAGTGTGGCCACCTGTTTCTGTGGCTAAATTACCATCATTGTCTGCTGACTGCCATTGCCCCATCCTTCCTAAATAGTTCTTCTAGTGTGATACACTACCATATGTCAGAGGGAAAATGGTTTTAAAAGCATTACCTTGAGCCAACTATCAGGATACTCCAACACGAATGATACTATTCATTACTAAAAAAACCATGTAATGTTGTGTGTATTAATTGATTTTTTTAAATAGTAATATCAGCACTACTAACATTCAATAACCACTTCAGGTAATCATAAATTGCTAGGGTTAAATGTGGTTCACGACAGTAGTTGAATGGCGGATTCGAACCCATGACTTATTGAGTTCGCAGTCCGCACCCTACACTAAGGCTAAATTAATTATAAATTATAATAATTTCTTGACTGTTAGGCATAATAAACTTGACTTGGCTGTACTTACTATATCTTTATCTACACTCTATACAATAAATAAAATAGTAGTGTCTGTTTGTAATGTCAAAATAACAGCTTCTCACTAAATTCATATGAAAGTATATACGATACTTATAACGAAAACACAATTTTTTAAATTGTCAATCTGTCTGTTTATTCCGGCTAATCTCCGAAACAATTGGAACGATTTTGAGGGGACTTTCTCTGGCAGACAGTTATTTTAGAAAAAGAATTAGGGTTCCGCGCATAAAATTAAATACCTAAATTACACGCGGGCGAAGTCGCGGGGAACAGCTAGTTCATAATATTTTTTTATAGGCTATGGTGACAAACGAGCACACAGTCCACCTGATGGTAAGTGGTTGCTTTAACCCATAGACATCCACATCTATCCTCGTTTACAAATCAAAATTTAGATGCGTTGTCACCCGTGAGGACTTTTTTTTTTTATAGGAGAGGGGGCAAACGAGCATGCGGCTCACCTGAGGGTAAGTGACTACCGCCGCCCATGAACAACCGCAACACCAGGGGAATTGCAGATGCGTTGCCGGCCTTTTAAAAAGGAGTAGGCTCTTTTCTTGAAGGTCCCTAAGTCGTATCGGTCCGGAAAAATCGCTGGTGGTAAACTATTCCACAAGGAAGTTGTGCGAGGAAGAAAACATCTTCTAAATCGCACAGTGGTGGATCGCCAATCATCCAGATGATGTGGATGGTATCGGGAGTTCTGCCGCGATGTGCGTTCGTGAAATTTGGCGGCTGGGATTAATCCGAACAATTCCTCAGAGCACTCCCCATGGTAAATGCGAAAGAAAATGCTAAGAGATGCAACATCTCTTCGCAGTGCCAATGAGTCGAGCCGATCGGAAAGGACTTGGTCGTCGACGATTCGAGCCGCTCTGCGCTGGATGCGGTCAAGTGGAAGAAGCTGGCACTGGGGAGCCCCAGCCCAGAGATGGGAACAGTATTCCATGTGAGGCCGAACCTGCGCCTTGTAAAGTTGCAGGCGTTGAGCCGGCATGAAATACTGTCCCGCTCTGCTGAGCACGCCAAGCTTTTTAGAGGCCAATTTGGCCTTCTCTTCCAAGTGACCACGAAACTGCACGCTACTCAATATGTCGACGCCGGGGATTCCGATACTGGCTGAGGCAACAAGGGGAGTACCTTGAAACTGAGGAGATACGACAAAGGGGTTCTTTTTAGCGGTAAACGCGCAAACTTGTGTCTTCTGAGGATTAAATTGGACTAGATTTAGTCGCCCCCAATCCGAGACTTTGTCCAGCAAAGACTCGACTTCAGACACAAGTTTGTTCCGGTACTCGGTGACGTTTTCCCGAGAAATATTGGCACGGCCGGTGTATAGAGCATCACCAGTGCTGTCATCTGCATAGCAATGAATGCTACCAGCTTGCAACATATCATTGATATGCAGAAGAAACATTGTTGGTGACAGCACGCAGCCTTGTGGAACACCAGCGTTAATAGGCTTGTAGTCAGAGCATGCACCGTCTACAACGACCTTGATGCTCCGATCTGCAAGAAAGCTGGTGATCCAATTGCATAATTTCTCGGGAAGCCCATAGGAAGGGAGCTTCGAAAGAAGCGCTTTGTGCCAAACCCGATCGAAGGCCTTCGCAATGTCCAAACTAACGGCCAATGCCTCCCCCTTGGACTCTACTGCCAACGCCCATCTATGAGTTAAGCAGACCAGAAGATCACCAGCTGATCGACCCCGACGAAAACCGTACTGGCGGTCACTAATCAGCTGGTGATCCTCAAGGTACCGCATGAGGTGGCAGTTTACAACGGATTCCATTATTTTGGAGAACAAGGGGGTGATGGCGATAGGCCTGTAGTTGGACGGATCTGAGCGGTCGCCTTTTTTAGGGATCGGGTGGACAAAAGCTGTCTTCCATGATTTCGGGACTACGCCTAAGGAGTAGGAGTACCGGAAAAGACGCGTTAGAACCGGAGCACACGTCCTCAGCACAATTGGGGGGATTCCGTCAGGCCCACTCGACTTGTGGATGTCAAGGGAGAGGAGTGCTCTGCGAACCGAGCGCTGTGAGAATCGCACATCCGGCATGGAGCACTCACACCGCGGGATGGTCGGCGGTGTGTTCCCCCCGTCATCAACAGTCGAGTTGGACGCAAAAAGGGAGCCTAAAAGGTCGGCCTTCTCTTTTGCGTCGTGGGCCAGTGAGTCGTCCTCCCTGTGCAGAGATGGTAGTGATGGCTTACAGAAATTCCCTTGGACAGCCTTGGCGAGAGACCAGAATGCACGGGTTCCCGAAGGAAGGCGAACTAGTTTCTCGCCAATTCTGCCTATGTGCTCTGACTTTGCCTTGGCAATAACTCTTTTGAAGGACCTGGAGGCGAAGTTATACTTCTTTTTAGTGTGCTGGTGTTTACATCCCGAGTCACCGAAGCCGCAGCCCAGGCTTGATAACACTCCTGCTTACTGCGTAATGCAGTTTTACAGGAGCGACCAAACCAAGGCTGAGATCTGCCTCCGATGGGTACCACAGATGATGGAATAAATAGTTCCATTTCCTGTAGCACTACATCAGTGACAGAGTCAGCAACAGCGCTGGGATCATCCGGCGAGAAGCAAACCCGCCCCCATGGGCAGGAAGCAAAGAAAGACCGCATTCCGTCCGACGACCTGTAATGCCAAACACGGCGGCAACCTGCAGAACGCAACCGCGAGGGGAGCGTGAGTGGCACCACACTCCGGATCAGACAATGGTCCGAAGAGCCAAGAGGGGCATCGACGGAAACCTGATATCCGTCCGGATGAGAGGTCAGCAGAAGGTCCAACAGGGAAGGTGTATGATCCTCAACATCTGGAATCCGCGTAGGCGATGTAACCAGACTAAGATGGAATGCCTCATTTCCAGTAAAAAAGGGTCTCCGGTTCTCTACTCTCACCATACGAAACACAGCAGCGTTAAACTGCTATTTTACAATGGTATTCTGTGAGAACGTGGTCTTTCCCCGGTCGAGCTGACCCATTCGTGCTACAACTATACCTATTACCTACTACTAATATAGCTGCAGTATGGCTCTACCACGTAAACACTTCTGTTATGAGAAGCTTGTTAAAGAAAAATATATTATTAGAAACTATTCCACTTCCGATGTTAATAATATATTTGAAGGTTATTTATAAAAATATTTTGTTTACTAGCTGTTCCCCGCGACTTCGCCCGCGTGTTATTTGGAGTGTTAATTTTAAAAAACATAATAACGTAATCTTGTTCATATTTATTTAGTAAGCGTTTACTGTCGTAATTGGGTTGTATTTTTAACATTTTTTTTGAGCGAAAAACGTGAAACTAATTTACTTTACAGGATTTTTTTTTTCTTACAAAACACTACCTCCACACTAGAATTTTCCTCCTCACTCCTGTATCGTTAGGGAAATTTACACAAACATCCAAACAATACATTTATTTATAGGCCACATACAAATACATGTTTCGTGCGGAATTCGAACCCGCGATCCTTAGCGTAGCGCTGCAACTTATTGCTAATCCACTGCGCCACAGAGCGGTCCGTGAAATAAGAAAGAGGGTTTTATCAACCATTTTTTTTTCAAAGAAGGATAATTATCAAAGAAGAACCTTTCAATCTAGAATCTAATATCAAAGTATAATGTTGTTAGAAAAACGAAATGTCCAAGTATAGAAAAGGTTTAGTGAAGCCACGTGGGTGCCCGACAGCTGTATCCAAAATGTTTAATCTCGCAGCAGATGCGAAGACGCTATTATCACAGATAATATAAAGCGATGAAAGAGATGTCTAGGAACATTGCTATAAGGACCCGACAGGCAATGCTCAGTTGACAAAGTATTAGACGGATGAAAGTTGGACGCGGATTTTTGGGAGCAAATAGTGTTTTCCTTTGTTTTTTTTATAAGATAGGGTGACAAACGGGCACACAGTCCACCTGATGGTAAGTGGTTGCTGTGGCCCATAGACATCTCCATCTATCCTCGTTTGCGAATCAAAATGCAGATGCGTTGTCACCCGTGAGGACTAAGACGGAAGGCCTCTTTTCCAGTAAAATGGGTCTCCGGTTCTCTACACTCACCATACGAAAGCTGCTATTTTACGCTGGTATTCTGTGAGAGCGTGGTCCTTCCCCGGTCGAGCCGACCCATTCGTGCTACAACTATACCAGTAATATAGCTGCAGCATGGCTCTACCACGTTTTTCTTTGTATTATCCATTATTTATAAGTTTTTTGAGTTTTTTTATTTATATAATATATTTTTATAGCATTTTACCACATAATTACTTAAATGAAGACAGACAAAGAATTGAAATTAAAGTGTATAATACAAGTTCACAAAAAAAAAATCGACTTAAAGTTTTAACAAAATAAACGAAATAAGGTAATTTGTTTGTTCAAGTGGTAAAAATAACTTTATAGTTACCTCTTGCAGTTTTGAAGGTCAGTTTGCTTATATTCATTATAAAATAAAACTACTTACAGATTACATATAAATTCACAGGAATACGTTTACCATTGTTAAATTCTAAACGAGTAGCTTTTTAGTACTTAGGTTAAACCGAATAGTTAACCTTTTTCGTAATATTTCTTATACCGTGTAGTAGCGGTGTAATAATATTCACTACCACATGTCATCCCGTGGGTTTCGTAAGAGGTGACAGACGAAAACAAATCAGGAGATGGACAGCAGCGTTTTCCTAATAACGACTAAAAATAAAAAGCTGCGGCTACCTACCCGCTTGGCAAGCGTGGCAACTATGGCAAATATCCCCCCTATGAGGCGATCTATGGGGGAGGCATAGGCCTGAACATAGGTTCAGCCGTGGACTTTAATATTCCTTAATGGTAATATTTATTTTACAGGACTATCCTGGTAAGCGCGTTAGACCTAGTGTTAACAAAGGACGCGTATAACAAAAGTCCGATGCAAACGTCAGCTGCGCCGCCCGCCATCTTGCGCCATAAAAAATAGGCCAATAACGTCCATGGCGAAAAAAAGGTCAAAGAAAAAGTAAAGATGGCGGCAGGTGCGCTGTCAGCTGCGCACGCACCTTTGTGTTAATTGAGCGGCCGCGCACGATTCTTTATTTTGTTTCCCGGGTTAAAGACGTTGACCGCGTAAATTATTAAGCTGCAATGACACACCGTTAACACCAGTTAAATTAAATATTCGACGTATATATTATTTAAATCAATACTTTCATATCATTAAAATAATTCCATTAGAATATACATAAATACACAGGCTATCAGATATGCATGTGTGTTGGCAAAGTCTTGGATTAGTTTAAGGGACTTAAAAAGGCTGAAGGAGACGAAGATTTATCACATCAAAATTGAGAGTAAGATGTTGGTTGGCTTTATATTACCAATACATACACATAGGATAAAACTAGTAAACGTTACACACATTCGCCACAAAACAATTTTATTCCTTTTGTCAGTTTTAAATGGCATATGGGCAAACTTTCTGCCCTGAAACAATTATATGTAGAGCCATTTGACAACGTATTTCATGCGGAATTCGAGCCCACGGTCGGAAGCATCGCAGCCAATCGCTTAACTACTTATCAAGTCATCAATCACTAGACCGTATGTCCCCTCACAAGATGGAGTGATGACTTGGTAAGACATGCAGGAAGTCGATGGATGCATGTGGCTCAGGCCGTGCTTTGTGGCATTCCTTGAGGGAGGCCTATGTTCAGCAGTGGACTTGTGAAGGGCTTTAAAGACTGTTATGATGATGATGATGATGATGAAGTCTTCTTAACTCCAACGTCTCTAAACGATAGAGTTTCCAAGCGTCAGTATATGTAGTAAAACTATTATTATCTTTTGATGAGATAAATTTAATGGAATAATTCTAAATTGATTCTATTCTATGCTTATGCTTAGCATATTTAGGAAACCAAGTTGTAGGTATTAGCGTATTCGAGAATACGCCTTACGTACGCAAAGTAGAGAGCTTGAGAGCATTGCATTTTGAGTAGATATGAGGAAAATTGCTGCTGCCCATGTACTCTTTTATTTCCCCTTGTCACCTCTTACGACACCCACGGGATTATATGGGGCAGTGGATTATTAATCTATACAAATAAATAAAATTGAAGTGTCTGTTTGTAATGTCAAAATTACAGCTTTTTACTAAATGCACATGAAAGTATATACGGTACTAATAACAAATATACCATTTTTAAAGTTTTTGTCTGTCTGTCTGTCCGTCTGTCTGTCTGTTTGTTCCGGCTAATCTCCGAAACGTCTGGACCGATTTTGATGAGATTTTCATTGGCAAATAGCTGATGTCAAAAGGAGTAACTTAGACTACTTTTATGAAATAGAATTAGGGTTCCGTGCAAAAAAATTAACACTCCAAATAAAACGCGGGCGAAGTCGCGGGGAACAGCTAGTAAACAAAATATTGTCATAAATAACCTTCAAATATATTATTAACATCGGAAGTGCGATAGTTTCTAATAATATATTTTGCTTTAACAAGCTTCTCATAACAGAAGTGTTTACGTGGTAGAGCCATGCTGCAGCTATATTAGTAGTAGGTAATAGGTATAGTTGCAGCACGAATGGGTCGGCTCGACCGGGGAAGGACCACGCTCTCACAGAATACCATTGTAAAATAGCAGCTTAACGCTGCTGTGTTTCGTATGGTGAGTGTAGAGAACTGGAGACCCTTCTTACTGGAAATGAGGCATTACCTACATCTAAGTCTTCACGGGTGAGAACGCATCTGCATTTTGATTCGTAATCGAGAATAGATGTAGATGTCCGTGGTCCTCAGCAATCACTTACCATCAGGTGGACAGGTGTTCTTTTTGTAAAATATAACTAGCCTAAGTTACTCCTTATAACATCAGCTATCTACCAGTGAAAGTCCCGTCGAAATCGGTCCAGCCGTTTTGGAGATTAGCCGAAACAAACAGACAGACAGACAAAAAATTTAAAAATTGCGTTTTTGTTATAAGTACTGTGTACTGTGTATACACGTTCAAATGCATTTAGTAAAAAGCTGTTTGAGATTACAAACGGACACTTCAATTTTATTTATTCTATAGATTAACAACTGACCGCGTCGTAGGAGAACCCACAACCCGAATCTCATATCATAGAGGGAAAACGTGGTAGAGCCGTGCTGCAGCTATATTAGTAGTATAGTTGTAGCACGAATGGGTCGGCTCGACCGGGGAAGGACCACTCTCTCACAGAATACCAGCGTAAAATAGCAGCTTAACGCTGCTGTGTTTCGTATGGTGAGTGTAGAGAACCGGAGACCCTTTTTTACTGGAAATGAGGCATTCCATCTTAGTCCTCACGGGTGACAACGCATCTACATTTTGATTTGTAAACGAGGATAGATGTAGATGTCTATGGGTCACAGCAACCACTTACCATCAGGTGGACTGTGTGCTTATTTGTCACCCTTATTCTATAAAAAAAAAAACTAAAACAGGAGACAGGCAGCAGCAACTTCCAATAATTAAAAACAGCGGCTGCCAATCCGCCAGGCAAATGTGGCAACTATGGATCCAGTTTACCGTCAAGTTTGCAGCGCGCTTGAAGCGGCGTCCAGTAAACTTGACGGTGTATGGCTATCAGTGTGCATGACTAGTCTACTTGAAGCAAAATTGAATTTCGATTTTGCGGACTTGATCAAGCTTGCACCGTCATGTAAACTTGAATGTGTGTATGAGTCAAGTATGCATGAAGCTAGTCTGAGCAATAAGTGAGTGACGCCATAGTTTCAACTGGTGCGGCATCATGCAAATTTGACGGCGAACTTGAACGTGAGTGGTCTAATATGGACGCACTGCAAACTAGACGCCGCGCCGCGCCCCTTCAAGCGCCCTGCAAACTTGACGGTAAACTGGATCATGTATGTCATCCATAATATTCTCGCTATGAGTTACCTATGTTATCAGTGAACTTTTGATAGGTTGTGATGAATTAATGATACGTAAATGAATTTATTAACACGTTTGCGATATTTTACTAAAACTATATCATCTTATAAACATATATTATTTTATTTAATCACCTTGTCCTTATTGCCGTTTAAATAGTAACCTCACAACAATGCAGTGCGCAGGTGCCATCGCTTGCACTGACCCTTCGACGCCATCTTCGGCGCATGTGCAGCACGTGTTCACGCATCTGCCGCTATAATCACCTTTATAAATTGCTTTACCTGCTCAACCTCTGCGCCGATGACCGCTTGACGCTATACAAACGATAATACAATATAAACTCTACTAGTTTTATGCGCCTCGTTTTAGTTTTGACTGCATTTATTAAACCTATTTCTAAAGACTAAAAAGAATGAAATAATTTCTACATCATTTAATATAATGAATTAACTTCTGAATGCTGGACTTTTAACTCTCACAGAAAACCAACGTAAAATAGCAGCTTAACGCTGCTGTGTTTCGTATGGTGAGTGTAGAGAACCGGAGACCCTTTTTACTGGCAAAGAGGCATTCCATGTTAGTCCTCACGGATGACAACGCATCTGCATCTTGAGTCTTTATTGAGGATAGATGTAGATGTCTATGGGTCACAGTAACCACTTACATCAGGTGGACTGTGTGCTCGTTTGTCACCCGATCCTATAAAAAAAAACATACTTAATTACACATATATAAACAAAAAACTACATATTAACTAATGCTATTATAACCTAAATTAATCATAAGGCAAGTTCGTATTGTAGTAGATATAAAGGCTATTTCTTTATTGAATGAATTATAGATTAGTTACACCGCCACTACACGGTTAATCAAAGAGTGTATAAAATGTATTATACGTGGTAGAGCCATGCTACAGCTACATTAATAGTATAGATGTAGCACGAATGGGTCGGCTCGACCGGGGAAGGACCAAGCTGTCGCAGAATACCAGCGTAAAATAGCAGCTTAATGCTGCTGTGTTTCGTATGGTGAGTGTAGAGAACCGGAGACACTTTTTACTGGAAACGAGGCATTCCATCTTAGTCCTCACGGCTGACAACGCATTTGCATTTTGATTCGCAAACGTGGATAGATGTAGTGTCAATGGGCCACAGGAACCACTTACCATCAGGTGGACTGTGTGCTCGTTTGTCACCCTTATACTATAAAAAAAATGTTATAATAATGATAATGAATATATTCTTGTATTCATTCATTACAGCATATTGAAACTCCGCTGTTTAATATAGGCCTCCACTATAGATAATGGACATTCTCATAGGGGGAATGTTTGCTATAGCTGCTACGCTTGCCAGCCGGGATTTAGGGAATAAAATATTAGATGCCAATATTATTTAGAAATAATTGTACAATGTATTTAACTTGGATTTCTTCCTGTTCACTAGGACACGTGACACCGGACAGGTCAAGGTTTTTACTGAACTAGTGGTAGAAGTAAAAAAGTGACTTGCAACAAATTTTATCTAAAAACTAGCAGTTCCCGCGACTTCGCCCGCGAGTAATTTAGGGTTTTAATTATGTTGCGAAACCTAATTCTTTTTCAAAAAATATAAGTGGCCTAAGTTACTCCTTATAACATCAGCTATCTGCCAGTGAAAGTCGCGTCGAAATCGGTACAGCCGTTTTGGAGATTAGCCGGAACAAACAGATAGACAGACAGACAAAAAGTACCGTATATACTTTTATATGCATTTAGCTGTTATTTTGACATTACACAACAGACACTTCAATTTTATTTATTTGTATGTATATGTATGTACGTATAAACAAATTTAAAAAAAGCTATTCTTTTCTATTCTAAAATCTTTCTGTATATTCCGTAAAACGGAATTGGGTAGCTTTCATTTAACATTTCGTTTTCATTTTCGCTGAGACAGACCTTTTGCCAGTTCTGACTTGAGGCAAAGGAACGTTTCTACAGGCTTTATGTTTTATCTTATAAATATGTCGGCATCAAATACAAAATAATTTTAATTTTAATTTATTATATCATTCAATCTTTGTTCTCAGGGTTGACAACACATTTCCATTTTATAGATGTCTATGGACCACAACATTCACTTATCATCAGGTAGACTGTATGCTCGAATGTCACCTTTATTCTATTTAAAAAAAAAGAACTGCTAAGGAGTCCTACAACTAAGTAATGAATATAATGTGAATAGTATGAATACAGTCATTAATATAACTCATAAATGTTATTAGTGTTGTAACGCTATTAACAGTTAATTTGCAACCAGCGATAGTTGTTTGGTGACATGTATTCTATTTGTAAGCTGCATGGGTCGACCACCCGACTGCAGTCGGTTAGTGCAAGGTGAAAACCACATTTTTACCGGCACTCGGCCATCTGCTTGCACGTTCATATTATTCAAGTTGACGACAGACGTTTTTAATATCATTGATGTTCGGCAGTGTACCGTCCGTTAATAACGGCACCGTCTTATATCATTAACAACGTTTCTGGAGAGGTTTTTGCGTGTTCTTCATAAGGAAACTTAATAAATTTATATGAGGCCCTACCACGTATCTTTATATATAATACTAGCTGTACCCCGTGACTTCGCCCGCGTGTTATTTGGAGTTTTAGTTTTATGCGCGGAACCCTAATTCTTTTTCTAAAATTAAATAAGCCTAAGTTACTTCTTGTGACATCAGCTATCTGGCAGTGAAAATCCCGTCAAAATCAGTCCAGCCGTTTCGAAGATTACCCTGAACAAACAGACATACAGACGGACAGACAGACAGACAGACAGACAAAAACTTTAAAAATTGTATTTTACCGTATATAGTTTCATATGCATTTAGTAAAAAGCTGTAATTTTGATATTACAAACAGACACTTTTTCAGACAATTTTATTTATTTGTATAGATATTAGAATTATATATATATATATCTATATATATATATATAATTCTTCTGCCCGTGTGTATGTGACTGAATTCCTCCTAAACGGCTGGACCGATTTTGATGAAATATTGTGTGTGATTAACTTGATTCGAGAATCGTATAGATTCCCAATTGGACCTGGTAGGTGGAATTATTGTCGAGATTCAGAATTCAACCGTGCGAAACAGGGACGGATCACTAGTAAATATATATAAATAAGCTCCAGTATCCCAAGGATCGGGGTAAAAACGCAGCAGCATTCTGATTCGCTTGTGCCCGCTGTCACCCTACTTCTATAAAAAAAACCTTTTGACAGCGCCGTGGCGAAGTGGCTTAGCAATAAGTTGCAGCGCTAAGGTTCGCAGGCTGGAATCCCGCACGGAACAAGTATTTGTATGACCTACAAATAATTCGTCATTGAAGCAAGGGAACATTTATTATTCCCCGATTACTAGCTATTTTCATCAGAAAATTAAATATATTAGACTTAATGGAAAACTACAAATAAGATTAATTTTCTGATGAAAAAAAGCTAGTAATCGAGGAATAATAAATGTTTTCATGCTCCCTTGTAATTTTTTGAAAAATTGTCGGGTCTGGGTGGTTGTCCTTGTGAAATTTATGTATGTAAACTAAACAAGAGAAATTACTAGTGTAACTTTTTTAATAAAAAGATAAGATATACACTTATATCTATTTAGTACCTACTACCTACTAATTTTAATATTTAATATTATTTATATATATATTTCTAGATTAAAGTTTTATCAGTGTGCCAGAACCCGAACTCGACCCGCAACAGGTGGATGGTCACGAGCCAAACAGGTTAATTAACCCGAATATGAGATGAAATACGCCACACGTTCATAAATAAGAGATGTCTGTCCGTGATATATGATATCCTTACTTTTGAATATACTTTCTGTGCATCTGATTTAACATAATTTTAATTATTATTAACACTTTGAATTAATTTACAAATAAAAGCTTTTTGGTTGATACCATATAATAATAATAATTTATTTCGATAACATATTGTCTACATTTACAGACAGTGATCGAAGACATCTTTTAAGCAAAAATCTTGCCTGTATTAGGTGCCTTCGCTCTTCCATAGCTACTAGTTAACATAAAGTTTATTATATCTATAACAGTATTAGGGGTGTGTGTGTGTGTGTATGTGTGTGTGTGTGTGTGTTTATGTGTGTGTGTGTGTGTGTGTGTGTGTGTGTGTGTGTGTGTGTGCGTGCGTGCGTGCGTGCGTGCGTGCGTGCGTGCGTGCGTGCGTGCGTGCGTGCGTGCGTGCGTGCGTGCGTGCGTGCGTGCGTGCGTGCGTGCGTGCGTGCGTGCATGCGTGTGTGTGTGTGTGTGTGTGTGTGTGTGTGTGTGTGTGTGTGTGTGTGTGTGTGTGTGTGTCTAAGAATAACATATACATAACAAGACAAAGATTAAAACGTAAACGTATTTTTATAATATTTTTTTTATAGGAGAGGGGCCAAACGTGCATGCGGTTCACCTACCGCGTAAGTGACTACCGGCGCCCATAAACAACTGCAACACCAGGGAAGCAGGGGAATTGTAGATGCGTTGCCGGCCTTTTAAAAAGGAGTAGGCTCTTTTCTTGCAGGTCGCTAAGTCATATCGGTCCGGAAAAACGCTGGTGGTAATCTGTTCCACAAGGAAGTTGTGCGAGGAAGAAAACATATTTTAAATCGCACAGTGATGGACCGCCAATCATCCAGATGGTGTGGATGGTATCGGGAGTTCTGCTGCAATGTGCGTTCGTGAAGTTTGGCGTCTGGGATTAATCCGAACAATTCCTGAAAGCACTCCCCGTAGTAACTGCGAAAGAAAATGCAAAGGGATGCAACATCTCTTCGCAGCGCCAATGAATCGAGCCGATCGGAAAGAACTCGGTCGTCGACGATTCGAGTCGCTCTGCGCTGGATGCGGTCAAGTGAAAAGAGCTGGCACTGGGGAGCACCAGCCCAAAAATGGGAACAGTATTCCATGTGAGGCCAAACCTGCGCCTTGTAAAGATGCAGGCGTTGTGCCGGCAATGAATACTGTCCCGCTTTGCTGAGGCCAATTTGGCCTTCTCTTCCAATTTGGCCTTCTGACCACGAAACTGCATGTCACACGATATGTCGATGCCGAGGATTCCGATACTAGCTGAGACAACAAGGGGCGTGCTTTGAAACTGAGGAAATACGATAAAGGGGTTCTTTTTAGCGGTAAACGTGCAAACTTGTGTCATCTGAGGATTAAACTGGACTAGATTTAGTCGCCCCCAATCCGAGACTTTGTTCAGCAAAGACTCGACTTCAGACACATTTTGTTGTCATCATGTTTGTTCCGGTACTCTGCGACGTTTTCCCGAGAAATATTGGCACAGCCGGTGTATAGAGCGTCACCAGTGCTGTCATCCGCATAGCAATGAATGTTACCGGTTTGCAACATATCATTGATATGCAGAAGAAACAGCGTTGGTGATAGCACGTAGCCTTATGGAACACCAACGTTAATAGGCTTGTAGTCGGAGCATGCACCGTCTATAACGACCTTGATGCTCCGATCTGCAAGAAAGCTGGTGATCCAATTGCATAAGATCACCAGCTAATCGACCCCGACGAAAACCGTATTGGCGGTCACTAATCAGCTGGTGATCCTCAAGGTACCGCATGAGCTGGCAGTTAATAATGTATTCCATTATTTTGGAGAACACGGAGGTGATGGCGACTGGCCTATAGTTGGACGGATCTGAGCGGTCGCCTTTTTTAGGGATCGGGTGGACAAAAGCTGTCTTCCATGACTTTGGGACTACGCCTAGGGAGTAGGAGTACCGGAAAGACGCGTTAGAACCGTTGCCAACTCCGAAGCACACGTCCTCAGCACAATTGGGGGGATTCCGTCAGGCCCACTTGACTTGTGGATGTCCAGGGAGAGGAGTGCTTTGCGAACCAAGCGCTGTGAGAACCGCACACCCGGCATGGAGCACTCACATCGCGGGATGGTCGGCGGTGTGTTTCCCCCGTCATCAAGAGTCGAGTTGGACGCAAAAAGGGAGCCTAAATGATCGGCTTTCTCTTTTGCGGCGTGGGCCAGTGAGTCGTCCTCCCTGTGCAGAGATGGTAGTGATGGCTTACAGAAATTCCCTTGGGCAGCCTTGGCGAGAGACCAGAATGCACGGATTCCTGAAGGAAGGCGAACTAGTTTCTCGCCAATTCTGCCTATGTGCTCTGACTTTACCTTGGCAATAACTCTTTTGAAGGACCTAGAGGCGAAGGTATACTTCTTTTTAAGCATGCTGGTGTTTACATCCCGAGTCACCGAAGCCACAGCCCAGGCTTGATAACACTCCTACTTACTGCGTAATACAGTCTTACAGGAGCGATCAAACCAAGGCATCTGCCTCCGATGGGTACCACAGATGATGGAATAAATAGTTCCACTCCCTGTAGCACCACATCAGTGACAGAGTCACCAACAGCGCTGGGATCATCCGGCGAGAAGCAAACCCGCCCCCATGGTTAGGATGCGAAGAAAGACCGCATTTCATCTCAATCCGCTGACCTGTAATGCCAAACACGGCGGCAACCTGCAGAACGCAACCGCGAGGGGAGTGTGAGTAGCACCACACTTCGGACCAGACAATGGTCCAAAGAGCCGAGAGGGGCATCGACAGAAACCTGATATCCGTCCGGATGAGAGGTCAGCAGAAGGTCCAATAGGGAAGGTTATGATCCTCCACATCTGGAATCCGCGTAGGCGAAGTAACCAGTTGTGTCAGACCATATGCCAAGGCAAAGTCATAAACATATCTCCCCGCATGGTCGATTAAACGTGAACAGAGCCATTCGGCGTGGTGGGCGTTAAAATCGCCAAGGATCATGATCTCTGCGGATGGGACCCGTTGTAGCAAGGAATCTGTAGCCATTTGGACGTGTTCGATGAGTCGGTCTGTTTCGGCATTACCGCTACGGGACCTATATAGGCACCCGTAGTCGCGCGGATGGTCGTCGCTGTCTAAGCGTAGCCAAAGGATCGACAGGTCCGAACCTTCAAGACTACCGAGGCGTCAACTTTGTGTTTTTGTTTCTGTCCTCCTCTTAGTTTTGGTTTTATAGCAACCATATTACCTTCACGTACCTTAGTTATTAGTTATAAAAAGCCGACAGGTCAAATAAATCTGATAAAATGCGTGCGCGCAAGTTTATCTACTTAATAGAGCCATGCTGTTATGACTGCAACTGCGGTGATGATATAAAATTAGAAAATTATGATAGACCAACAACATTACATAAGTGCAAAATATTGTAACAAAGTTTTAAATTTAAATATAAGAATATTCTGATATCTAGGTAGTAAACCTTTTTTACCTAGTAACCCTCTTCGCTACCGGGTGGTTAACGTCTTTGTAGAACCTGTTAATGTTGCCAATTAGCAGTGTGTGCATTACTGTGTTCGGATCTAAAGGGTATAATCTAAAGGGGATATAGAGTCAGTATAATGATGGGTATAATGAGGGGTAATAGGATCGGGTGACAAACGAGCACACAGTCCACCTGATGGTAAGTGGTTACTGTGACCCATAGACATCTACATCTATCCTCAATAAAGACTCAAGATGCAGATGCGTTGACACCCGTGAGGACTAAGATGGAATGCCTCTTTGCCAGTAAAAAGGGTCTCCGGTTCTCTACAATCACCATACGAAACACAGCAACATTAAGCTGCTATTTCACGCTAGTTTTCTGTGAGAGCGTGGTCCTTCCCCGGTCGAGCCGACTCATTCGTACTACAACCATAATATAGCTGCAGCGTGGCTCTACCACGTGATAAAACTTTGTTTAACGCCTCTATGATACGGAAAAAACTTATAGTAGGGTCAGGTAAAAAAGGATGTTCCACATTTCTTAGAAAGCTGTAGTGCTAACGAATTTTTTGGTCAAAGTTACAATACTCAGAAAGGCCACGCTTAGGGAAAGATATCGTGAGACGCTCACTGGTTGTATTAAAAGATTCACGAACGAAAAATTACGTGATTGTTAGAGCATTTTTCTTAGTAGTTTTCTTTTTTTGGTTATGGATTCGTACGATTACAATATTTTTACCAGTTTGGAGTAATAAGAAATTATTCTTTATAATATTTTGTTTCAAAAACTTCTTCACAATATTCGGCATATTGAGAATAACATTGAGAAGTTCTTGGGAAATTGGGCTCCTACTGAGAATTTCTTGACAGAAAACCCAATAATTGATTTTGGCCCGACCCGGGATTCGAATCTGGGATTTCATGATCAGCAGTCGCGATTACGATCACTAGACCAACGAGACAGGCTAATAATAAAGAAACATTTTTTTAACTATCACCGTAGTTTTGCGATCAATAAACTGCCAGCTGTTTAGCACCAGCGGTGTTAGCAAAGTTGACTTTCTAAAATCGTTAATACTAGTAGAAAATTAATAAGAATTGTTCAAAACATCGAACAGATAAATATTTAATTAAGTTAATTTAAGTAAATCCATTATAATTGATTAATAGTAAAAGCTTAAAGTTATTTATAATATTTAGTTGTATAAAAAATAAATAATAATCTATACAAATATATAAAATTGAAGTGTCTATTTGTAATGTCAAAATAACAGCTTTTTACTAAATGCATATGAAAGTATCTATTACGGTAGTTATAACAAAAACACACTTTTTAAAGGAGAATGGGATTTTTGGGCCTGAAGATACTATAGTTTATACTTGATACTTTAAAAAATTGGCTATATTTTTCTAGTTAAATATAAAAAAATAGCTTTTTTCAATCTGAATTTCGAAAAAACGATAAAATAAGAAATAAGTCAGAAAATCGATTATATTGATGCAATCGATTTTATATTTATTTCGATCCAAAAGAAAAACAGTTCTAACTTCAAAACTATTCACTTAAAAGAAACAGGCCGATTTACGATTCGCTTTCAAACGAGCGCAATATATACGATTGTCGATTAAATTCGACATTTCAATATCTTGTAATAGTGGTGTATGGGGTCCACTATTAACAGACTCCGAGTGGTCTAGTGGCGGAGAAATGAAACTATTTTCTGATATGCCTTACTATGTGCAGGTGAATAGTGTGTTTATTTCAGTCAACCCTGCCTATATTTATATGACCGGCTACATCCTTAGTTTACCAATAGTAATAATTTTTATTTACTTAGCCAATTACAATATATACATTTTAATGATTTAATTAATCAATAAAATATTATATACAACTATTATATGTCGTGCTCCATTTGTCGGCGTAAGATTGAGCAGACTCGTGGATAACTTCTCGTAGCTGCGTTGCTGGACGGGGTTATAAAAGTGCAGAAAGAAGCGCGCGCGCACCGCGCAATCGGTGAGCGGCGGCGGCGTAGGACCGTAGATAGAGGTAAGATACTAAGTCTATGCGTGGGACACATCTACGGAACAGCAAGAAGAAGCGAAGCTGCGGCGTTGAAGAAACGGCTCTAAAATGGTCGACGGATGCATGAAGATAGCCGGCGTGTGAAGACGACGCGGCGACATTTCATGTTTCTATATTAGAATATTAAATATATATGTCAAATTATCTCGCATCGATATGCAGCTCGCAGTATCTCAGTAGCCGGGGTAGTTAGGAAATAAATGTTTTCTTCAGACCTTCGCTTTCTGCGTTATGGTAGTAGCATGGTATACATTATTTATTATCGTTTAAGGTTGATTAGCCTGGCTGCTACAATTTATTTTCGATTATTTTTCTGTGTTAACTAGAGCGATAAAAAAATGAGAACATATATTAACATGCCAATATGCCAACAAATAACAATAGCGCGACATTTCAAGTAATGGATCTCAGATCGATATGCCTAATATCAGAGAATTATTACGTAATAATTTTTAATTATTATGTAATAATTCTATGCCTAATATTCATTTCAATTAGTTGTTGTTGTTTTAACTTTCGTTAATCGTTTCACCATGTTGTTTTTTAAATAACCATAGCTTTTCTTTCGTGATTTTATATCTTTAAGTAATTATAGTGAAAAATAACCTGTTACAGTGTAATTACAGTGAGAATTCACCTGCTACAGTGTAGGTAATACATAAAATCACTTTTATTAACTTCCTTCTGCGTAGCATTGAAAGGAAGTTAATGGTTTTAGCTGGCAGTCTGTTAGTCTGTATGCCGACACGATAACTTCCGTTCCACTGGACCGATTGACTTTAAATTTGGTATGTGGATACCTTGAGGTAGTAGCTCCGTCGAGTTTGAATTTGGGTCCTGTAGGTCAAAGGGCACCAGAGATATGGGATTCACGCAGAAGGAAGTTGCTTTTCTTGAATTTACATTCAACTCGTTTATTCTACAATCACTCAGCTCCTAGATTGACAAATCTTGCAAGATTTTCAGCTATGAATTGTATATATATATATATAAGCTTTCAAATGCTCCGACTTTCATCTTGTTAATCTGGGCCCATGCATATGGAGACGTCTCCTTCTCCTATTTTTCTGCCTGTCTGTTTCTTCCGGGTAATCTTCGAAATGGGTGGACCGATTTT
This sequence comes from Parnassius mnemosyne, assembly GCA_963668995.1. Classification (NCBI taxonomy): domain Eukaryota; kingdom Metazoa; phylum Arthropoda; class Insecta; order Lepidoptera; family Papilionidae; genus Parnassius; species Parnassius mnemosyne. Next base: position 6,631,827 of record CAVLGL010000024.1, on the reverse strand, counting down.
GACGTGATATTCACTGGCAGATAGCTAATGTTATAAGGAGTAACTTAGGCTAATTTTGTTTTAGAAAAAGAAGGTTCACGTGGCAGAGCCATACTGCAGCTATATAGCTATACAATTAATTGTATAGTTGCAGCACGAATGGGTCGGCTCGACCGGGGAAGGACCACGCTCTCACAGAATGCCAGCTTAAAATATCAGCTTAACACTGCTGTGTTTCGTATGGTGAGTGTAGAGAACCGGAGACCCTTTTTACTGGAAAAGAGGCATTCCATCTTAGTCCTCATGGCTGACAACGCATCTGCATTTTGATTCCCAAACGAGGATAGATGTAGATTTCTATGGGTCACACAGTAACTACTTACCATCAGGTGGACTGTGTGCTCGCTTGTCACCCCTATCATTAAAAAAAATCATTATGTATATAGTGTTCTTTTAGCGTTATCTGCCGTAGAAATTCAACTTTTAAAACCACGTAAGCATTGCATATTGCCTTTCTAAATATAAAAGACAGCGCTATAATAAACGTCAAACTTCAGCTATTAAAACAACAGCTTTATTAATTATACTTATTTTTAAGTTTACATTTGAATATCATTAACACTAACATTTTATTACTATTTTTACAAAATCACACCTGCGACAAAAGTATGCGTTGTAAGCATTTCGAAAACACATGTTTTCCTTTATAGATAAGGTGCTATTATTAGCTATAATAGATATAATAGCACCTTATCTAGCCACTATATTTAATACAAGCGTCGAATCTGGTGTGTTTCCTGATTTAATGAAACATAGTAAAGTCATAGAATGCAGAAAGTTAAATATCAATGTTAAAAGTTCTTTCGGCTCACCTGTACTAATGGGTGTCCCACAGGGCTCGATTCTCGGACCATTCCTATTTCTAGTGTATATTAATGACTTACCTTCTCTTGTAGAGGATAATCATGATATAGTATTATTTGCTGATGATACTTCCTTGATTTTTAAACTTAAACGTCAATCATTCAAATGTGACGAAGTGAATAATGCTATATCAAAATTACTGCATTGGTTTAACGTTAATAATCTACATTTAAACGGAAATAAAACTAAATGTATTAAATTTACAACAACAAATGTTAAAAATCTGAGTACCAATGTGTTTTTAAATGGGGAAGAACTGAGCCCTGTTGAATCCACTGTTTATATTGTCACTCTCGACGCAAAGCTTCAGTGGGGCCCCCATATATCCAAACTAGCAAGCAGACTAAGTTCTGCAGCCTATGCTGTAAAAAAGATTGGAGGTCTCACTAGTGTCGAGTCAGCTAGATTAGTTTATTTCAGTTATTTCCATAGCATAATGTCTTATGGGATTTTGCTATGGGGAAATTCGGCTGATTCAGAAACTATTTTTGTTTTACAGAAGAGGGCCATTAGAGCTATTTACAACCTAAAACCGAGAGAGTCTCTTAGAGATAAATTTAAAGAAATAAATATATTAACTTTGGCCTCTCAGTATATTTACGAAAATTTAATGTATGTTCACAAATCAAAGGTAGTTTTAGTAAAACAAGTGATTCACATTTCTCGACTCCACAGAGTCAGTGATTCATTCTTGGGGCAATGTATACACTATTACAACAAGGTCCCGGAAAGTGTACAGGCTCTCTCTATTACCAAGTTTAAATGTTTTGTTAAGTTGAAACTGTATAAAAAGGGTTATTATAGTATAAATGAATACATGGTTGATAATAACCCCTGGGAATGAGGTGATCGCTTCCAAGCTGTTTCTAAAATAAATTTTGTACTTATATAGTTTGTACAACCATTATTGTAAAATTTGCTTTAAAAAAAAAGTCCCGCTGGATTTCTTGCTGGTTCTTCCCAGGACAGAGGTTTTTTCGAACCAGTGGTAAAGTAAAAAATGACTTTCAATAAGAATTACACATGTGATCTATATTGAATAAAAAATTATTCTATTCTATTCTATCATCATTTCTCTTTAACTTCCTAAGAGGGCGACACTGAAAGTTTTTAGAACTGGCCACTTGTATACGATATAATAAAAAAATAAATTCAAATTTTGAAAATGGAACTCTCTGCTAATATTATTGTGTATGTATTTTATTAATTTGTCATTTGTTTACAATTTGGCGGCAAATTTAAAATTTTCTGTGTCACGTCAGCATGAATTTAACGCGAGAAAACTTTCGTACAATGATTTTTTATGACTTTCGATGTCATTTAAGTTAACAAGAAAGTTATGCTAAACTTCGATTCTCATTTCACGATGAAGCCCCATCTCATGCCACTTTTTACAACTAGTTTAATGAGTTTAAACGTGGTCGCACTAATCTCACCGATGATCTGAGTGAGGGACGGACTTCTACGGCGACGACTGACGATAACATGTGTTGTGCGGCGTATGATAGTGACTGACAAAAGAGTGACTTATCAGTATCCACCGGGCACAAAGCCCGGTGGATACTTCATAATTTGACAGAGGGTCAAAAACTCCGTCGTGTTGACTGGTGTCGTGAAATAGTTCAAAAATTTAACGGAGGTGGCTCAAATGCTGTGTTCGACATACTTACGGGTGACGAAAGCTGGATTTATTGTTATGATCCTAAAACTAAGAGACAGTCTGCTGTCTGGGTGTTTCCTGCCGAGGAGTTGCCAACTAAAGTGAAAAGAGGTCGAAGCGTGGGGAAAAAAGATGGTGGCGTCGTTCTTCGGAAGGACAGGTCATTACGCAACAATTGTTTTAGAGGATCGAAAAACAGTTACTGCAGACTAACAATTGTTTGCCACTTGTCTTGGAAAAAGTTCTGGAGAAACGAGCTCGCAGTAGGATCCTCATTCATCACGACAACGCCTCGTCACACAACGCCAAACAAACAATCGACTACTTGGCGACGTCAGACGTCGAATTACTGGGTCACCCCCGACCGTATAGCCCCGACCTAGCACCTTGCGATTTTAATTTATTTCCGAAAATAAAAGAAAAACTTCGAGGAAAACGTTTTATGGACGCCGAGGAAGCAATGGCTGCGTTTCAAAAAGTCGTCGAAGAGAACCCTACGGACGAGTCGGCAAAGTACTTTTTTCAGTGGTTTCATCGGATGCAGCGATTTATTGATGTAAATGGACACTATTTTGAAAAGATATAGGTAATAAAACTAATAACTTGCTAGTTTGTTCAGTTTTTGATTTTCTAAGAACTTTCAGTGTCACCCTCGTATCATTCAGAAGAAATAACGTATAACTGTTAAGAAATGTCCTCGCATGAAACCGTTAGGTCAAAAGGTCAAAAAAATACTTCAACTATGTATACATAGAAGTATTTGTATTTTTTTCTCTTTGTATGGTATGTTCGCTTAGATACGGTCACCTTTGTATCGTGCCGCCTTGGTACGTGCTGCTTCGTGTCAAAGGCGCCGCGTGTGGCGTACACCCGCAGGAGAACTTGGCATTTAAAAACAAAGCGCCGTGGTGAAATGTTCTTTGCTACCTAACTTTTGTTTATTATTTATAATCGTATTTTATTACAATAATGAATAAAAGAATATTCTATTTTTTCTTAGAATAGAAATACATTTATTTAACATATATAATAAAAAAATAATAAAAAAAAAGCAAAGTAATAAGAGCGCCTCCGGGTGTACCGACACTATCTTAGTGAACACACTATATCTACATATTTATGCATAGAAGTCTTTGTATACATAGACTTATAACGATTTCTATGTATACATATATATATGTACACATAGAATAATAGTATATACTTATATGTATTTAGGTCAAAAAATAAATATTTCTAAAGGAAAAGTACAGACATCAAATTACTACGTAAATGTGAGTATCGCATATTTAAACAAAATCTCACATTAGGAAAAACAATCTAATAAAGTTTTTCACCCCTCCCACCGCAGGAATCAAATTTAGTCCTTTCATCAGTGATACATGTCAACTACCAAAGCAAACGGATGTGAAATTATCTCACCTATACACAGCGGAACGCAATTTCCGGTTATGAAATGTATTTCCTTCAATAATTCCTCCCTGCCGATCATAAATTTCAGAAAATATACCCATAACTATCTTTACGCTCTTTGAAAGGGTCCTATAGAACGTCGTCAATGAAACTTCTTTGTTTCAATCAGATATGTTGTTAAGCACTAAATGATTAAACTAATATCAATGATTTTGTCTTTCACACAGCGGCTGTCTCTTAAGTACTCTATAATTATAATCTAATTTTTTTTAAATATAGAATGGTAGTAAGTGGATGCTGTGGCCCATAGACATTTACATTTATCGTCAAATTCAGAATCAAAATGCAGATGCGTTGTCACCCACAGAATATAAAAAACAACTTGTTTTTTATATTCCGTGTTGTCACCCGTGAGGACTAAGATGGAATGCCTCTTTTCCAGTAAAAAGGGTCTCCGGTTCTCTACACTCACCATTCAAAACATAGCAGCATTAAGCTGTTACTTTACGCTGGTATTCTGTGAGAGCGTGGTCCTTCCCCAGTCGAGCCGACCCATTCGTGCTTCAACCATAATTTAGCTGCAGCATGGCTCTACCACATAAAAAATTAATCTATTGAATACAAATATAACAAACAACAATCAACATGAATACAACTTCTTCATGAGCTTTGAGATTTTCTACCGAAGCAAAAGCTGATGTTGTGTTCCGACACTGAAAAAATAATCAAAATAAAGATATACGGTATTTCTTTTTTTTGTACGCAATGATCTCAGACCAACGAAGGTAAGACGAAGTGTTACGTACATTTTTAGCGCCGCAAAATCCAAGCCAGCACTATGCTCAACTTAATGTAAGAATACGCACTTACGTACACATATGTATCTAAAACCATTTTCAACCAACAACATGGTTCTAACTGCATATGTATGCGTCCAGTAGTGAACTTTTACGCTGTTAACGGCTTTGTAACTAGGCGCGCCATCTCCAAAAATGGCATTTCCGAGATTACCCAGCTCGACATCCGGGACTTGGGTATATTACGCGGGACACAACACACCACATACAAATTGGTTAGAAAAAAAAACACATTGGTTATAAAATTCACTGCATTTTTTATCAAAATTAATGTTAATTTGTAGTTGAGCCTTGACGTGGTCAATAAACAGCTTATTTCTGCTATCTGTCCATGAATTTTCACACAGAGAAAATACTCTCTCTGCTGATGCATTTGAAAGTGGTATCGAAGCTACGGCTAAGGTGTAATTGGTACGAGATATATACTAATAGCATATAATCACTGATTTCCGGGACAAAAGGCGTACCGCAAGGGGTTACGGCGGGACGGTCCAAAATTAACCCAGAAGCAGTTGGCAAGCCTATTTGTAACTTCTAAAGTGACGACTCCGTGGCGCAGTGGTTTTAGCAATGAGTTGCAGCACTAAGGGCCTCGGGTTCGAATCCCGCAAGGAGCTAATTTGTATAGCGTACAAATATTTGTTCCGAGTCTGGATGTAAACTGCTCTCACGACACAAGAGAAAATCCTAATGTGGAGGTAAAGAAATAAAAAGAATGAGGAAAGATGTGTGCGTGAGTTCGTGTCAAAAAGTTAAGCATCGTTTCGGCATCACTTGCAATGTGCATTGTATATCTAAGGCAATGATGAAGTAGTAATTCGTACATATATAATTACAGACCTTTTTAGATTTGACTAAATAACAACTCATTTAATGCCCAATTCTTTAATAGATTTTTTTTTAATTAACTACATTGCGTCAACTATTCTATCTAAAATTTGTTTAGTTATAATACGCTATACAGAATGTAACTAATATTTTCTATTTATAATAATGATGGTTTATAAAAATACAATTCAAATTTCATCTCGGGTAACCTTAGCACAATAATTCAGTCTTAGCATTAGTACTATTGATTGCGTGGGCATAACCAAAATTTTTTGCTAGGGTGGGACCCAACAAGGGCAATTTTTTTCTCTTGGGGAGCTACTAAATTTTCAATGGGGGCCCTAGATTTTTTTAGGGGGGGCTATACTTCCCATGTCCCTTCCTAGCCACGCCCATGCAGGCTAAACGTAAAATTTGAAATGCATGTTTATGCCTAACTCCTCGCCAATGTCAATAAATAATCCAATACATATTACAAATAAAAGAAATGGCAGGTTCGGAGTCGTTATGATGAAAATGAAGTGACAAATTAAATTATCATCAAAATTACGTTATTTTTTTATAAAGTACCAGTGACAATAGATAATAAATACATATCTACATTTAATATATACATGTGTGTACAAAGTTTATTCTAAAATATATTTTAAACCTTTTTACAAATCAACACTTACTGCATACGTGTATGTAATTGCATTTTACAGGAACTATGTTATGTCATAATAATTTTTATGATAGATAAAATAAAAGTTATAACTATTGTTGAAAAGGACTGCGGTCACGCAACTACAAACAAAATTAAAAAGAATTTAAAAAATAAACTTAATCAAGGGCGTAGTTGGGAATGAAGACTTAAATATGACTCTGTGCCTAGATGCATTCGTAATTTTGTAATTTAAGGTGTAAAAAATATTAAACTCGAAAATGATGAGCAATCGGTGAAAACAAACTAAATCATGTTTATATACTGTCTGCCTACTTTTTTTTTAATGTTTGTTATGCTTTTTAACAAAAATTAAGCTTTTTATGAAAAGAATGAAAGTGCTACTTTTATTATTTTCATAAAACCTTAGAGAAATAAAAACCGATGTAGTTCTCAACCTGAGACAGAAAAACATAAAACACTTGAAAAGTTTGGAAAACAAAAACTTCTTCCATTTACGTCTTTACCAACTTTTATACGCGACTGGAAAGCCAAAGTACTCTTAGCGCGGCATTGGAGCAAAATATTATCCTATGATCCATTTCACGATATTAGCTACGTCTCTGATTAATTTTCTAATTATATTACGCTTTTAAACGTTAAGCATATAATATTAGGACAGATTAGGAATGCCGATTGCTAGATATGGACCGTAGAGCTTGATAGGAGTGTTGCGTGTTCCAAGTTCGTATACCAGCCATAATATTATATTAGAATAGATGAAATATATTTTAGATGTCTATATCTGCCAAATTGCTTTTTATATTCCGTGGCTGGAACATTATCATATCTCGCTGAACATACACACAGGCACTCACGGAATACTTGTCAATATACCACGGACCGTTTGAGCAGATACAAAGAGTGAACTATAAGATACCGCTGCAGTACAGCGTCACTCTACAGAACATCTTACATCGTACTCGAAGAAATAATAATAACGTAAGATATATACACAATTCGAAATTCGAGACCTTATCAGCGCGAAAAAAATCGTGATATTATATTTTAGATACCAACTTCGAAAGGATGTACTCATTTCATAGTATCATATTAACCAATACGTATTAAAATACTTACGATATTATAATATATCTATAAATATAAGCAAATCAAATCCATCAAAAATCGCGTATCACCTTGTAGTATTGACTTTGTTACTGAATGACAGAATCACGTAGATATCAACCGATATATAGATATTGCAATAGGTATATAGATTCAATATTAGATATTCACATCCAATACATAGATACAATTTGTTTTAGAGCAAGAGTGCCATGCCTAGCCTAGCAGACACACAACTGAACAAGTCGATTTAAACTTCTCGAGTCGCTCGTCAAATCTTCATTTTGCAATATGAATTTTGAGTAGGGTTTTGGACCCTACTCAAAATTCATAATACAAAATATCGCTGTTGATGTTTCGGCGCTTCTGATCGAGTGTATAACATAAACAATTTCATCACTTGTTTGCAGAACTTGTAATGATAAAAATTTACAAATAATTGAGATTATATTTTATATCGTTGTTTGTGTGCCTTTTTTTTTCAATAATTTTAATCTGGTGCTCGACTCTCCTAGAAATGAGTGGCACTTTTATTAAAAAATGGATGTATAAGTATTTGTTCTACATTTTTTTTTCTCTACTGTACCATAATTTTACATTGAAAAGTTTAATAATTTTTTTAATATTCTGTACACACTGAATTTCCGATGGCTAGTCTCAACGAAGGTTAGTAATCATATTATATAGGTACGCGTGATATTGCATCAGGGAGAAATCTTTCCTTGCGGATCATTTATTCCCTATTAGTAATTAGCGATTAGAATAGAATAGAATCATTTTTATTCAATATAGATAACAATAACACATATTGAAGGCCATTTAAATTATACCACTGGTTCGGAAAAACATCTCTTCCCTGGGAAAAAACAACAAAAACCCATCGAGACATTTTTGTTTGTTTTTTAATTAAAAAAATAACTTTGATTGTCACTTTAAGTCGATCGTATTATTCGATTGTTACCTTCATTCGGCTGTAATGTACCTTTCGCAAACTCAAAAACTGGGCTAGGGCTGCGAACAACAAATTAATATTTTTTTGTGGTTATTGATTATTTATTTCCATTCGTCGCAATTTGGCGTTAATAAATGAATAGAAATTCGAATACGTGACTTAACATTATAGGCGAAACATAATGAGGTTCACCTTTAACTTAGAGAATCGCAGGTGAAATTAAATATGACAAACCTTTTAACAACAGTAGGTTCCTATGATAGCAATAATGCCAGTATGTCCAAAACGTGAACAGTTTTCAGATGTTAATGCTATTTATTATTATAACAGTACGATGCGTGAAACGGATTATTAGAGAACGCCTGATGTATTAAAATTTTAGAACTATTTCATTAATTATAATTAACACAATGCCAATATTATATTGCAATATTGCTATCCCACAGAATAGGAAACGGTTGGCGGACTTAGGACCGCCACATACATACGGAATTCCGTTTCGGGATTCCATTTCGGAATTTCGAACAGGTCGGTCACACACAACATACGGAATCCCGTTTTGCCCGCAAATTTTCGAACGGAAAACTACCGTACGTGTGTGACGGGTCATAAATTTTATACGAACTTGCTGCGTTCGGAATCTCGAATCGGAATATCGAAACGGAATTCCGTACGTATGTGGCCGGCCTTACATATAAGTTTCTTTAGGCCTATTTATTTCATTATTATTTTTTGGCCGGCCTTACATATAAGTTTCTTTAGGCCTATTTATTTCATTATCATTTTTTTTCTAACTTTTCACACACATTTATAAAAAAGGTATCATTAAAGCATCATTTGTACCACCAATAAACATGTCAATAGGTATCATATCAACTGTATGACTAAACTGAAAAATAACATTAGCGTTGTATCAGTCCTTAGACAGCCAGGCCAAAGTTAGGGCACTCTAGAGCTTCTCAACAGAGACAAGTTGTCAAGGAGGATTAACCAAACAGCCGCAAAAGTCGGGAAACCCCAATTTGTATTAGGCATTTGCATTTTTTTGACGAACAGTCAAAGAAAATATTAAAATATCTGGAATAAGGAGTAGGACACAAGATGCCTAAATCTGACAGGTAGACAAAAAATAAAATATTTGTCTGATAGAAAAAACCAAAACAGAAAACTTATATTTTGAGGATAAACAAGACATGGTAGTCCTAGATTAGAATCGTGAAAACAACAGGTTTGACTGTAGTTACATTACCAATAAGTTATATTATAGTGTACCGAGAACTGTAATTGGGCGCGTAGAGCGAGACCATGAGACACCATGAGGTGTAAAACAAACGCTGGAGCGCGGGCACCCCTCAACCGCCTCTTTGATAATTATTACACACACTTCACTGAATGTGATATTTTTGCTCTGTCATCGTTAAAGTTTTTAAAGAATGGTAACTAAGTTGCTAACTGACTATAAGGATTTATAAATTATGTAATAATTAGCATAATTTCCTATACTCTCATAAATTGCGCAATTGTATTAACAATTATTTATTAAATTAAACTTAAAAATTATTTATTTATTAAAATTAAAATATATAACATGAGATTAAGCATATAATATTACTTTGTGGGCATTGGTGTGGGTTACACGTTAAGTACTCCTATTATAAATTTATTGTCTTGTATTACATTAACTCTTTTGTCCCAATAAAATAAAAAATAACTTGTTTGCAAGTGAGCTGAAAGTTTCTCAACGATTTTTCAATATTATTTTTAGCAAACTTCAAAAAATGTTGTTATTTCGAATGTGTTCTTTTCTGCCGACTTCCAAAAAGGAGACGGTGCTCAATTCGAGTGTATGTTTTTTTTATGTGTGTTACCTCATAACTTTTTACTGGGTGAACTGATTTCTATGATTCTTTTTTTATATGAAAGCTTGTTCTTGTGTGGTCCCATATGAATTTGATCAAGGTCAGACCAATGGTTATTGAGTTATTCTTAAATAACTTATATTGAAGACGCTTATATTGAAGTCGGCTGTACAAAATTTTTAATTTTAAATTATAAATTATTTGTATGTATGTTACGCAATATCTTCATTAATTGTGAACCGAATTCAATCATTCCATTTTCATTGGAAAAACTCCACCTCTAAGGGTCGGAAAATTGGGGTGAACTTATTAATCCAATAATTTAGACGAAATTCTAGTTGATACCTTGAGCTTGTGATGTTCCTTACTCCACTCAAAAGGGTCAAAAAATCTGTATATTAAAAACTTCACCTTAGCGATTCTCAATTCGGGACAGGGTACAGTCCGTTCCGTACATCTTGCCGCCTTGGCACGTGCCTATATTGTTAAAGGCTCTGCCGCGACATTTAAGGTCGCCCCACGCGGCGTACACCCGCAGGAGAATTTGGCATTTTAAAACTAAGCGCCGGAGTGAAAGGTTATTTGCTACTTAACTTATATTTATTATTTACATTCGTATTTTATTACAATAACTATAAGAATAAAATAGTATTCTATTTCGTTCTTCGAATAGAAAAACATTTATTTAACAAACACAATGAACAATAATAAAATAAAAGCAAAATATTAAGTGCGCTTCCAGGTGTACCGACGCTATCTTAGTGAACAGACTATATAGATAGATAGAAGTAGCTCGGGAGTCCCAACAACTCTTGCCGAGTTAATATATGTCTGGCCCATTGTAATTTCACCTTACTAATCTGTTGGGCTATATCAGTTACTATCTCAAACATATTTGTAACTGATTTTGTCTTTAAGAGAAACACCGCACTGAGGGACTTTAAGCTTCTGTATGATATATTATGTATGTTACTGGTAACGCCCTAGGAACTAGTAAACCTAGGTTTAACCCTAGGTCTTTTTTCGGTAAGGTTTGAATAATTTATAAATATATATTTATCATACGGACGAGATAATTTTTCACTTCAAAACTATATATTTTGCTTTAATCAAAAAAGCAATTTTAGCTTTATCACATACAAGTTAAGATCCAATATTAAAGTAACCTGATCAACATTCCTCATAACTATCATATGCTGAGAAATGCCATGGTAAATAATATTAATTCATTTATAATGATATATAGGAGGTAATATGCAAATAAAGAAATATTATGAAGTTTAATTTAGATATTTATACAAGTCTTTACAAGGCTTTAACTTATTTTTCTGACAACTCCAAATTATTCAATGCAAAGCAAGTGTTATTGGAATACTTTACCAATATGTGATGGTAATTTAGAGATGGAGTGACGACCTGGTAAAGCAGGCAGGAAATCGATGGATGCAGGTGGCTCAGGACCGTGCTTGAATGCCACACATTCATTGGGGGAGGCCTATGTTCAGCGGTGGACTTATGAAGGGCTGTAATGATGATGATGATGATGATGATGATAGTAATTTATATTATAGAACATATGGTAATACAGCTACAACTTGCAAATATTGATGGGCATGAGTAATACAGAGGGTTATTTTGCAATAACCGGTCAAATTTGCATAGAAGGTTCATAATAAATAATATAGGCTAAAAATATCTCAAACATTCTGTCCTTTTTGTCTTATAAATTCAAGATACGTTGTAACACATTATTTCAACTGATTGTCATTCATAAATATCTAACGCCTACTATTTTACTAAACACGTACACATTCGTAAGGGTCGATCGGTAGGCAAAAACCACGGAGCAAATACAAAGAGGCATAATCAACTGTACACAGATCCTGACGTCATCACAGTGGGCGTGGCCTTACTTAGTTGTAGGCGTTCGTCCTGCCCGCTTGTGTGTCGAAAATCGCATTTTACCGTGTAAAATCTACTCAGACAGATGCTCTGATGCTATGGATGGATTTTATTGGATATTATATTGATATATGGATTTTATATCAAATTTATTAAAAAGGTTCTAGAAAAATCTCTGCGTGGGCTTCCAAATGTAATTACACATATATTCGACACTAGATGGTGACACTGTGTCATGGGAACTAAAAATATAAAGGTACGTAGAGCTCAGTATTGGTAAAATAATCATACGAAGGTGTTGAAATTGGTTTTGCATTCAGTTCTAAAGAATTTTTAATCGCCTAAATATTATTTTTATAGTTTTTATAATAATTTTGTGAACCGGCCGCCATCTATCGTCAAGGTAGCTAAACTAAATTGCAACGTCGATATGGAACGACGCGAGTAGTTTTACTATTTATCGGTAAATGGAAAATAGTAAAGTGGGCGGGGCTTAACATCCCCTCATCGCGCAAATTGTCACGCGTTGTTACATAGTGAAATCTAATTACAACACCTCTTTGTATTTGCTCCATAGCAAAAAGAGCGCAAGTATGCGTAGATGTTGCCCTTAAATTACGTTCAATTTGGGATAACTTCAAATTAAAATAGAAGCCTTGTTTACTCGCATTTTCAGAAACTACAATAACAATATTTATATATTTGAATTTAAGTTTAAAATTTAGCTACTCTCTGAAAAATAGCCCTGTATAATTTAAATTACTACTAAGATGCATATGAATCATAGCTGCTACCTAAACAAATTATATTGTTAAGACAGTAAGTATGCGTATTGCATCACATTGCATGAGAATGTTCCCAATAATAAGGGTCAACGGACTCTGTGGAGTTACGTCTAGGCAATGCAACTTAAATTTAAAGTTTTAAAAACACCCGAAACAAAAAGAACTGATAATCTTCAAAGCTTCCTACGGCTGAAAAGAAAGAACGTTCAATCCAGTTACCAAACACAAAATAAATTAATTGGTTCATCCGTTTGGGAGCTGCGATGCCACAGGCAGACGACACACAGATGTTTGCATTGGAGGTTAAAAATAAATAACGTTCTAGCTATTGATGCCAGCAAGACGCAAATGTTTACGTTTATAAAGCCTTTTATCTTAGGTATTGTTATGTAATCTAACGATGAGTAATGTAATCTAATCTAAAAATGAGTGCAATGACCTGGATTTGCCTAGAAAGTTCTGCATTCCTCTTATCGAGTAAAAAACCTTGTGCCGGGGATCGGAATAAATTATTTCAACAATCGACCTATCACATCTGCGATTATCAAGGACCTCACTGAAGAAGCTTAGCAATTTTGGACGACAATATTATTTCATTTCATAAAACATGGAATTCAAATTGTTGCAACAATAAATAAAGCCAACGCTTTTCATGTCTGTCAAAAAACAATACCTACGCCCCTGATTATGACAAATTAAAAAATAAAAATAAATTAATAATCTTTAAAATTTAATGTTTCTCAACTTATTTTACACCCAAGTAAATTTAATATTATACACTTGAGCAAATAACAAGAGTACACACAGTTAAATTAATGGATTAATAACAAAAAGTTTTTACATTGTAATAATCAATAGACAGTGTTAATGTAATCTGTGGACAGATAAGCGTAAAATAAATATATCTGTCAAGGTGTATGCTCTATACTTAATGAAACACTCATTAGCTATAGACATATCGTGACAATACTGTTTTTGTTATGAGCATTACAACATGGAAAAAGTAAGTTATTTTTTAAATTACAAACTCAGACCAATAAACAAAAATAGACGAAGCACATCTCAACTGGCGCCGAAACCATGCTCAACATATTCTAATTCTAAGTATATGCACTCACGTACACATATGAAACTAAAACCACTTGTAGCCAACAAAATGGTTTTAAGTGATGTGTGCATGCCCCAGTAGTGGAATTTTACGAGTTGTAGAAAGCAGAAAAATGTGTGTGTGAGTTCATATCAAGAAGTAAAGTGTAAAGTGAGTTCATATCAAGCCTTCGGAGTCACTTTGAATGCACGCAGCGCTTGGTCTAACTTTCTTTGTTGGTCTGAGGTTGAAATGTAGAAATATGACACAGATTTAATAAAAAATAGAATAATAAAATGTGTTTGAAAATTCACATGAAAATGATGACTTGATAATATTTTCTAGAAATTAAATATAAGCCAAATAAAGATACATACTTTACCTGTGATAAACATATAACAGATATAAATATACCAAAATGTATAGTCAAAGAAACTTCAGCAAAAAAAAAATGCTTACAATTACGATTAATATTTACAAAATTTACACAAAATCCATATCATGGATGATACTTGCAAATAAAAATATTAGCGAAAAACCATAGGCACGTAACAATTTTCCATGGAATTTTTTTCATCACCACTGCACAACAAATGAAAGGCACATGGCTAAACAGTCCATTTTTATACTTTACTTTTTTAATGCAAATTAAAACACTGAACATCACTTTATAATAAGAAAATTAAAAGTTTTAAATTAAAACGAAAATAAATGAAATCACCAACACTAATGAAAATTGTACATGAGTCACTCTGTGCGCAGAAACACATAACCATAGAGGAAGTCTAATCGTAGTCTATATCCATATTGTACTGTCGCTCCCTGAGCTCTCTTTCATTACTAGAGTTGAGGGATGTTGTTGAATTGGTACCGGTAGAATTGCTTGTAGAACGGGCCTGAGGGGCCCAAACTCCTCCAGCTGTGACTGAAGATGTTGTAGAAGTGGATCCTGAAGAACTACTTGAATCTGCAAGTGAGTCCCACATTTGTGTTTGTGGCCCTGACACTTGCCTTCTTGGAATTCGCCGTAGTAATACACGAGGAAGTGATGCTGGAAAGAAATATATAAATTGTTGTAAAATAAATTGCATAACACTCCAGGCTTACTTGAATAGTCATTACAGAACTAATTGTTAAAGAAAATATTTTATTAATAAACTTATTCATTTATGTATTGTTTCTCTTAATTATTTCAGTAAACCTGCCAATATATAGGTGTGTTGAAACCCTGAATATCACCACAAATGAATTCTATAGTTACTGTTACCTCCATGGGTCGCACAGCTGCATTTTGCTGCTGTTTAACACTAGTATTTTGTATTTGTGACTTTTCCAGAAGTGCCCACACATTCACACTTCATATAGGCCAAGGAATGCTAACCAATGCTAAGTTATGACTTACGATTTAGATATGTCATTCTCATTTATTTTTATAGTTTTGTATAGCATTAACGATCATAGAAAGTCGAATGCTAACCCGCTTGGTCTTCATCACTCCATCTAGGCATGCATAATCAATCGCCAGTACAAAAACTTGCAGCACAACTCTATTATACCACATGGACTATGTACATATAATAAGCACATATTTACAAGTAGATAACGACTCTAGATGGAGAGCATGAATGTCATAGCGGTGAACTCAAGCGCCCTTTGACCGTGTAGTGGCGGAGTAAGAATATCCACTACCTTACATACTTCGTCCCGTGGGTGTCGTAAGAGGTGACAAAGGGAAATGCAACAGAAAATAGACAGCAGCATCTACTGGTAACAACTCAAAACAATAAAAAAAATCCGGTTACCAACTCGCTTGCCAGCGCAGGGAGTCAACTACGGTAAATATCCCCCATGAATATACCAGAAGCGTACAAGTGTGCAGGTCGTGTACTCAAACAAATGTGAGGGCTATGTA
The DNA here is from genome assembly GCA_963668995.1 of Parnassius mnemosyne. Lineage (NCBI taxonomy): Eukaryota > Metazoa > Arthropoda > Insecta > Lepidoptera > Papilionidae > Parnassius > Parnassius mnemosyne. The sequence goes on along the minus strand of CAVLGL010000024.1, from coordinate 6,615,898 downwards.
CTTATGAGCGAGTATAGCAGGAGTGTACGATATACCAAAGCGCATGAGTATACTGGTCCGTGTACTGAAAATCGAGTATACTAGAGGCACACAAGTTTGGGGGCCGCATACTCACTGTGCAAGTCTACCAGGAGCACATGAGTTTGGGGGCCGTATACTCATGAGCGAGTGTACTAGGAGCACACGAGTATGATGAAGGTGCACTAGGAGTGTACGGGTTTGAGGGAGGTGTACTAGGAGCGCATGAGTATGATGAAGGTGTACTAGGAGCGCACGAGTATGATGGAGGTGTACTAGGAGTGCACGAGTATGATGGAGGTGTACCAGGAGCGTACGAGTATGACGGAGGTGTACTAGGAGCGCACGAATACGGTGTAGGTGTACCAGGAGCGCACGAGTTGGAGGAAGGTGTACTCACGCGTGGGCGACTCGGGCTGCGGCGCGGCGTCGGCGTCGGGCGCGTCGGGCAGCAGGGAGCGCCGGCAGATGGGACACGTGGCGTGCAGCTGCAGCCACGGACGGATGCACGCCGAGTGGAACACGTGCTCGCACTCCAAACGGGATATCGACTCACCTGTAATATCGGATAAAACAAACGTCATTATATGGCATTAACAGAGCTGTATAATATTATGATATTATCTAAGTTATTGTTAAGTGAAATTATGTTTAAAAAGAAAATCAGTGCATACCAAAGGTGATATATTTCGTGGTTATGTATACAGAAAAATAATTTGTTGTTCTTGTTAGACTTAAAATATGATTAATCCCGTTATTTATATATATTATAATTATGATAGAGACAGACTGGTCTCACGTACGCAACATAAATATACAATTGCATAATGCATTATGATATCTGGTCTCTTGATTATGTACGAAAAACTATTCATTAGAAACATAGAGCAACACGGGCCACCAGCGGACCGAAGGGGAGTAGCCATAACGATTTTCCCTGATATCTGCGCACACAAAAACAATCATCTGTCAGTACGAAACTCACACATGACAATTAAAACAACTAACAATTTTAGACACACACATTATAGCAGTATCGCTCAGTGTTTAACTGCCTTATTGATCTAGTGGGTGTTTAGTGCGACTGCTGATTATGAGGTCCGGGGTTCAAACCCCGGGTCGGGCCAAAAGAATCAGTTATTGAGTTTTTCCATCAAGAAATTCTCAGTAGCTGCCCGGATTCAGGAAGCTGACGGTGCCTCGACCCCGTGCCTCGAAAAGCACGTAAAGCCGTTTATCCTGCGCCTGATCTCTCTCCGGTCGTGTCGGTTTACCGTACCCATCGGACTATAAGAGTGAGGGAATAGAGAGTGCACCCGTGCTTGCGCATACACTTGTGCACTATAATCTTGTCCTGCGCCGATGACTAGTCTCCGCTGAGACTGGCCGCCGTGACCGAATTCGGTCTGGAAAACATTATCCTCCGCCAATCCAATCGGCCGGTGGCCCGTGTTGCTCCGATTTTATAGTAAGCTTAACGAATATTGGCCATTATGCAAAATAGTTTGTATATTTTTTTTCCTAGAAGTGCCCTGTTCATCTGTCAAAAATCACTTAGGAAATATAACTGGAATCGTGAAGTATCTGATATATTGTTATCATTATTAATATACAATTTGATTATTATTAATCAAGTAAACAGTACAGTGAATGTAAAAAAAGTAGTTTATAGAGTAGTAATAATAACACAATGTCAATCCTATAAAAATACTAGATTCATAAAGTTGTCCAATTAAAAATTTTAAAGAATGAAAATTACTGTAAGCTGATACATATTAACATCATGACTATAAGATTAATTGCCATATAAAATCAAGAAGAAGAGCTTCATTGCAGTTTTACCTTTTATTCACAATCATCCTCAAAACAGCTACTACAAGTGTTATCATAATTATATGAATGTGGAATTTACTACAACATCATAGGTTTTAATTTTCTTGCGTGGAACCCTAATTCTTTTTCTAAAATGAAAGTATCCTAAGTTACCCCTTACGGGACTTTCACATCTGCCTGTGAAAGTCCCGTGAAAATAGGTCCAGCCGTTTCGGAGATAAGCCGGAACAAACAGACAGATAAAAATTTTAAACATTGTTTTTTTTTTGTTGTTATTACCCTATATACTTTCATATGAGTTCCGTAAAAAGCTGTTATTTTAACATTACAAACAGACACTTCAATTTTATTTATTTGTATAGACAAGGAATAGTACCAAGGTAGGAATAATGTGGCCTAGTTTGTACTGGCGTTACTATTGCATATTTTAACATGAAAAAGTAGTTATTGTGACAACTGTAATAATTAGACATATGGTAACGCAGACTTTTTTTGTAGATATTGATGTCCTCTATAAAACTGTAGCATGTGAATTTCCGCAGCGTAGGCGATATAAGGATTTTTTTTTTTGCTATTTTTTTACACCTTGGGTTACATTAACGAAAATTTTATATGGATTCCTAACTTTTTGAAAATATTATAGATGATAATAACCCCTGGAAATGAGGTGATTGCTATGCTACCAAGCTATTTCTAATTTGTTGTGTTGTTAATTTGTGTAACATACATGATTGTAAGCTGTTATTTAAAAAAAAAAGCCCCGCTGGTTCTTCCCAGGACAGAGGTTTTTTTTCGAACCAGTGGTAATTATAGAAAAGAGTGACTTTCAATAAGTATTATTTATAATCTATATTGAATAAAAAAGTGTCTGTTTCTGTTTCCATGTTTATCAGGGATAATGTAGGAATTGTAATGGTGAAAACATTTTTCAAATCGATCCAGTAGTTTCGGACCCTATTCAATTCAAACAAATAACTCTTTCCTGTTTATAATATTAGTGTAGAAAAGTTTTACTTTTGACTTCACCAGGAAATAATCAAACGAACTTGTGATGATTTCATAAGAACATAATTTTATTTCCTTTTAATTAAATTCTCATCAAACATGAATAATATCATACCTTCCAAAAAGTTGTCCCAGCAGACAGAGCAAGATGTGTTCGCAGCGGCCTGGTCAGCAGACACTGTTTCACTGGGCAGTGAAGCCAACTGGTCCGTGGGCAATGGAGGTGGGCCTGCATTCTCCAACTGGCCTAGTAACTGTGTAACCACTGCATCAAGACCTGAAATAACAAGGTATCTTCTATTTTTTTTTATAGGATAAGGGTTACAAACGAGCACACGGTCCACCTGATGGTAAGTGGCCGCTGCGGCCCATAGACACCTACATCTATCCTCTGTTACAAATCAAAATGTAGATGCGTTGTCACCCGTGAGGACCAAGATGGAATGCCTCATTTCCAGTAAAAAGGGCCTCTGGCCACCTGCACTCACCAAGCGAAACGCAGAGGTAAACCTCTACTTCATGCTGGTATTCTGTGAGGTCGTGGTACCACCCTGGTTCGAGCCGGCCCATCCGTGCGACAGCAAAAGCTGCCGCGTGGCTTTACCACTGTTATTATTATTGTATATTATGTATATGTACTTACATATTATTAGGTTATTTAATTTAGTAAAGCATTTCAGTATTTGGAGATAATATGAAAATACTCAAACGCCACTCAATTTTAAGATAGCCTTATAGATTATTTGATCTTATATATTTGACACATAGATTAACATACTGTCTTAGCATCCCCAACACATTTACATTTAATGACATGCAGAATCTAGACATAATAAGTGATAATTCTATAAATCAGTTTGAAACCAAAAAGTTCAGCCACATTTTCTAAGTATAACCAAAAAATTATTGCCAAAGCTTAAGTGCTGTACTATTTACTTTTTAACTACCGACGCAAAAAGAGGGGTGTTATAAGTTTGACTGCTATGTGTGTGTGTGTCTGTCTGTCTGTCTGACTGTATGTCTGTCTATCTGACTGCCAATGTGTATGCGGTTTATTTTTAAAATCAGGTTTTCTAGCGGTGGTTTTGAAACAAAGTTCTTTATTGGACCGTACAGTTTTGGCGGATGGGGGCTAGGCGACAAAAGCCCAAAAGACCCCTTCTGATGTAGTGTAGGCTATAAGGAAGCGAGATGGAATAATGTCTATCTCCCTCGCACTTTTCTTATCTTGCCATGAAAGAAATATTATATTATTTTAAATGACGCTTCATTTTAATAGTCGCTAGTAATTCATTTATTTGTACTTTTTAATCAATAACATAATAGGTTTATCAATAATAATATAACTACGAAAGGAAAGTCATTCCAACCGAGTGTTCCACGACACTCAAGCATATTTTTAGACATGCTTTATTTAAATCGGTTCAGCCGTTTGAAGATCATCAGCTCTTTTGTTCCGGGGGTTTTTTAAATTTTCAATTTAAGTTATTACCTGTTAACTACCTATTTGTAGATACGTCATTGTTCTATTACGTATTACGACAAACAGTGAAGATCCACGTCGAGTTTAATCACTAGCAACAAACAACAGCAGTACAATTAATAATTGCAGCAAATACTGACTAATTAAATCCGTGAATCCGACAAGTTGGAGAAAGTAGAAACAAGAATATTCATCAGAATTACCTTCACCACCAAACACGTAGTCTCCCGGCGCTCCCACGAACACGAAAGGTGCTCCCGCGGTGACTGCGCCCGTACCTGGTCTTACGCCTCCGATCATCCAAAATAATTCGTCCATTAAAGTTTGCCTTCGCGCTGGTCCTCTAAAATGAAAGAATAACAATTTAAATACGGACTACTATTAACACACCAGAAGAAAATTTTTTAAAGAGAGTCCAACATTTGTGAAACTAATGTACAAGGGGGGGGGGGACCTTGCGGGGCGGGGGGCCTTACGGGGCGGGAGGCGACGCGACCTTGTGCTACCGCACACCACTAAGTCTGCTGTAACACATGCGGTTCACTCGAGTATGTTTTTTAAGTGACGTTTTCGAAAAATAATATCTAAAATGGTGAATTATTGCTATAGTTATATAAGTTACTAAGTAAAGTTGTATTCAAATGACGGCCATGCTTATGTTTCCCTCATTTTTTTATAAAATTGACTATCCGAATGCGAATACACTACATAATTTAATTAAACAATCGAAAACTGGAAGCATCTATAAAAAGAAAGCGCCACGAAAATATTTGGCAGTGCAACCCTTGTAAATGTATTTTTTCTTGTAGACAAAAAATTATCTTGTTCAACAAATGTTTTTAACTTATAAGTACGTACATAATATAATGTACATAAAAGCTGTCTTTCATAGATGGTGAGGATCCACCTCGAAAATTTGTTAGCCATGAACTATTCAGCCGTTGACTCGAATATTGTCAACGAAGGGTAGCCTACAGTGAATATTTTCTGATTGTTTTTAACAAAGAAGGCTACAAATACATTGCCACCTCTGATGACTAAGATGGAGTGCCTTATAGCCTGTAATTGTACAGGCTCTCTACTCTTCAGGATAGACACATCAATCACGCACGGCAGAAAAGGAGTCTTATCACCTGAGGCGTAAGAGTTCTAATACCGGAATTCGCCAATCCATCTTCTAAACACGACTGCAAACGGTAAATATAACTGTGGAGAGGCTGAAGTGACAGTGCACTATAATTACCTTGTTGATATTACAATGTATACAATAATTTTCTATACATAAAAAAAGTAGAGTAGGACTAATGACTGGAGACGTCATGGTACTACAATCAACAATCCGCTTGAACACGTGACATTTATGACAAATCGTGTCAACTCAGGAGGTGGGAAACACGTAGGGGGAGGCGACGATATCAAAATGAAAAATGTGTCCACTGCAATAACTCAAGACCTACAAAATGTGCAGTGTAAAATCAAAGCGAAAAATATATTCATCTATGGAGCAAAGGAAGTAAAAAGCTGCCAAATTAAATCTACTCACTAATCGTATGTAGACAAATCTATCGATAACATGAACAATATTTGGTCAAGGCCTGTACATAATATATAATATTGGCCAGGAGGAGTCTAAACAAGATGAACACAAGCTCATTTTAATGACATATAATTTAATTGGCCATCTGACAGTAAGGTGATGCTACAGCCCATTTCTCAGGACAGCCACATCTGAGGATTTAAGATGGATTGCCTCATAAGCTCACTACACTACTACTCCAATATATACCAATCTCCTTACCGGATAGATAAAGGATCTTAGGGAAGACCTGTACCAAGCAGAGTACTTTCATATGTTCACAAAAATGATAGCGACTATGACCTTTTAGTGCGAGCTTGTCTTTAAAACAATAGAGGGACAAATAGAGTTAACAGTCTGCCTGATGTTAAGTGGCTACTGCAGCATGGACTCAAAAGTTGCCAGGCGTATGTCTTTGACCAGACATAGTTGGTTTTTCAGGGGCGTATCCGGACAAAATTTACATGTCTGGCTTGTCCGGATTTTTTAATTTTTTTTTATAGGATAGGGGTCACAGTCCACCTGATGGTAAGTGGTTGCTGTGGCCCATAGATATCTACATCTATCCTCGATTACGAATCAAAATGCAGATGCGTTGTCAGCCATGAGGACTAAGATGCAATGCCTCGGTTCTAGTAAAAAGGGTCTCCGGTTCCTTACACTCACCATACGAAACACAGCAACGTTAAGCTGCTATTTTACGCTGGTATTCTGTGAGAGCGTAGTCCTTCTCCTGTCGAGCCGACCCATTCGTGCTTCAACTATACCAATAATATAGCTGTAGCATGGCTCTACCACGTTTGATATACTTTGTCATCCCCGCCTAGTTGACGAATAATCCTGGCGATTAGCCTTACTTGCCGTCAGTTTGGAAACCCATGGTAACCTTTCTAACCTAACAGCCTACCGTCGGTACAATTTTGAGACTAGGAAATCCAGCTGTGAATGTAGTGGAGCGGAGATATTCATTAAAAAATCTAAACAGATTTTTTAATGAATATCTACAGCACTCAAAAGCCTTTATATTACATAGCTTCATATTGACTTGAAATGTGCTGTACCCCGCATCATTCTCTGAAAAGCTAAGAGAAATCTACATGTCCGATGGCTCAGGGAGAACACTGCTTGTGAACTTTACTAATCCTTTTGGATGCAATTTAATGGTGTGAGGGGTGGGAGTTGTCCTCTGAGCGGCAGTTGAGTCGCACGGATAAAAGTCAATACTAGGATATGCTATTCTATAGTGAGAGTTCGCGGAAGAAGTGTGGTAGCTAGCGGAGCCATACAGTAAATCGATCACTGGGAATCGAGGAAACGGATGATTTCGAGGGCTCTCCTTCTTGGACTTCATAGCCTCCTGGTAGCGGACTCGGGGAATTTCACTACGCACACGAAGATGAAAGCAGAAGCGAAGTCAAAAAAACGCACACTGTTTTCTGACGCGCTTTACTAAAAGAAAGAGGAGAAGTTGCACTTCTATAGAGACACCATTAGGTTAGCGCTGATAAGGTTGCAAATGTGTAGTGAAGGTAAACCGTGGGGTTTTAATCCCGGCCGCACAACCCACTCAGCAGGAAGCAAATAGTTCAGTTCTTAGGGCATATATCCGGTTCAATGTAATATCTAGGGAATTATATAGGGGACACAGTGTTTCTGACAACCCTACACCTACAAACGAAGAAAGTAAAAAAAGAGGATATCTATGCAGCATGATAGGGTATTCAATCTTGGAAATACAATTAATTTTTGGTTTAATTATGATTGGCCATAATTTGGCTTGGTGGTCAGAGACCTGGCTCCCTAAGTCGCGAGTTCCTGTTTCGAATTACAGCAGCCAAAAACACAAATTGTTGATTTTCGGTTCCGGTAGAGTTGTAATTGTCCCCGTGTCTAATGCAAGCCTCGCCCAGATCTTATCTCAATAGCGTTGATAATTCATGCACGGCATTCGCAAGTTGCCATCATGGTCAAAATGGGCCAAAATGACACGCTAAACTGTATCGTTGACTTTCAAAACGGTTAACTTTGCGGAACTACATCTGGAATCGTCCTCACTGCCCAGTTTACACCGATCTCCATCAGACGTGATGATGTAGTTGTCAATATAAGTAAGAAATACGTAAGCCTCACCGTAACCGACCGCCGGACATGAAAAACGCCAAATCGTGCAACATTGGTGGAGTACTCTGCGAACAAGAACGGAACATGTAATGTATGTATAATAAGCGATGAAATAACAATATTGGTTAGATATAAAAAGTGAAGCCTTTAAGACCACCGCTGGGCTCCATTTCAGGAATGCGCTAACTGACAGGCACTTCGCTAGGCAGGCGGGTTGGAGAGCGCAAAACTGATAACTTTAAAACTGGTAAAGCGGCTTCCTATCCTCCATTCTATTTATTCATGGATGGATTTCCCTCACCAGTCGGTCTTTAAGTAAAGTAAAGTTACAGCCTATATACGTCCCACAAGTGGGCACAGGCCTCCTCTCATTCCTGAGAGGGTTTCAGTCGGTCGTTAGAGCTTCATCAATAATTAGTTAGCAGTGCCAGTGAAGTAGTCTTATTTGTTTATAAAATTGAAAAGACTAATGAACTTACAGTCTGCTTGATGATAAATGGCTACTGTCATTGAGTTATATGTACTACGTACTAGACAAGCCATTCTAAACAAAAAATGTGCACTACGATAGTAGAGATAGTAGAGTTGTGCATACGCAGTTGATTTAAGCGCTGTATTATTAGCGACGCTCCACACTGCATGAATATTAAAACCACAGACTAACTAGTAGATTGAAACCACACTAAATTACACTGTACGGATTGCAGTACAGTTCAGTTGAACATAGTGTATGTTCGGAATGCGCAATCTAGTACGTAGTACATATATATCGATGGCCACTGTAGACCATGGATACCCCTAACTAACTTCAAATAAAGAATGCTACAGATGCGTTGTAATCCCTGAGTACTAAGACAGAATGCCTCACAGTCTGCAATTATATTGGTTTTATCTTTATATATAAAAATTAAGTGTCACATTGTTTGTCCGCGATGAGCTCCTAAACTACAGAACTTTTTTTTTAATGAAATTTCGCACACTGTGTGCAGTTTAATCCAACTTGAGAGATAGGATACTTTTTATCCCAATAAGTGACCTTCAATATTTTTTATTGCGAATTTAAGGATTTTTATAGGAAGGGTAGAAAGGGCAGAACAACATCTGCCTGGTCAGCTAGTAGTCTATAATTCCTTTACATCGGTACACAGCAGTGCAAGTACTGCTATTTGGCTGCTATTAAACGAAAACGTTCGCATTTCTCTTACACAAAAATATAAAAGGGCATATTCTTTAAGCCGATTTCGACCTCGACTGAACAATCAGATAAATGTTAGTTTTAAATTGAGAAAAAGTGTAGATTATCTCGCCCTTTCTTCTTACCGAAATTCTTTTTTATTGATGATGACATTTCACCTAAGCCCTGCGAGGTGACAACGCATCTTCATTTTGATTTAATCTAGGACAGATATCAGGTACGTAAAAGTGTCTAAAGGGCCACAGCGTTCTCTTACCATGAGTTGGACTTTGTACTCATTTGTTAACCTTGCTAATACAACAAAAACATAACAATTAACACCTGATTTTTAAACACGAGACGTCCAAAGTCGCAGAACCACAACGGACATGTTTGCAACAATGTGGCATAACTCCACCCTTACACATTTGTATCAACTTTGTAATTAAATTTAGCTCCAAGATTAAAATAAGTGTAGGCCATTTCACTCACTCCTCTCGCCTTTAATGTTGCCCAAGCGGCGGCCGCGGACGACCTTAGTCGCTTAATAATATTATATTTAAAGTTTAAAATCTCTAGCTCATCAGGAAGTAGGTAAGTTTAGAATCGATTGCAAAGGACGGATCGTTTCGTTTGAAAAAATACATTACTGCAAATGTTTTCGGAATCTAAGTGCACTGTGCAGTTGGTTTGTTATGCGATAAGTTTATCTAATCACAACCTGAGTTTTACGAGGGTGGATTGAAAAGTACTCGGCCTAACCAAGAAAATAAACAAATACTAAATCAGTTATATTTTTATTTTTCTACATAATCACCATCAAGTTCAATACACTTTTGCCACCTCCCCTTCCAAGCATTTAGACTGTTGAAAAAAAATGATTCTTCCTTAGAGTCAAAATATGCGTCTACAGCTGCTTTGACCTCGTCGTTTGTCGAAAATCTTTGACCTCCCAAGTGCTTTTTTAGGTTAGGGAACAGAAAGAAGTCTGATGGTGCCAGATCAGGTGAATACGGCGGATGCGGTAACAGTTCAAAGCCACAGTTGTGAATTTCAGCCATTGACTGTACTGACGTGTGAACACGGGCGTTATCTTGATGAAACAAGACTTTTCTTCTGAGCATTTCTCGACGTTTTTCTTTTATTTCCTCTCGTAAACAACGTAGTAAGGTGCAGTAGTAATCAGAGTTTATATTCTGACCCCTTTCAAGATAATCAATCATAATCACACCTTTCGAGTCCCAGAATACTGAAGCCATCACCTTATTTGCCGACAAAATCGACTTAGCCTTTTTAGGGGGTGGTGAACCAGGTCTTCTCCACTGTTTTGATTGTTGTTTTGTTTCCGGTGTACAGTAATGAACCCATGTTTCGTCCATAGTAACAAAACGATTCAAAAAATCATCTGCATCGGCTTCAAATAACTCCAAACAGTCGCGTGAAATAGTCAATCGCGTCCTTTTTTGTTCAACTGAAAGCAGTCGCGGAACCCACCTCGCAGACACCTTGTGGAAACCCAACTCGTTGACAATGATGTTTTGAGTTCGTTCATAAGAGATGCCTATAATCTCGGCTATCTCTGTAATTTTTAATCTGCGGTCTCCCATTATTAAATCAAGTACTTTTTTAATATTTTCGTCAGTAGTTGACGTCGAAGGCCTTCCAGAGCGGGGTTCATCTTTCACACTCTCTCTACCACGCTTAAATTCTGCTATCCATTTTTTGACGGATGAATATGACAGAGCACAATCGCCTAATGTACTGACCATGTCATCATGGATGGCTTTTGATGATAGCCCCTTCTTATGGAGGTACTTAATGACGGCACGCTGCTCGATTTGCTCCATTCGCGGAAATTATGTCCGATTACTTTGTTAATAAATTTATAAAATCACAACTAATTATCGCACACGTTTCGAACTTCACACAATGAACTAGTCTGAACTGAACTAAATAATGTGGGTAGATTTGATTTTTAGAATTGAATGGATCTGTGTTAGGCCGAGTACTTTTCAATCCACCCTCGTATTTACCAGTAGAAATGCTAGACCAACACTGAACTGCTTACATTAACAGTAGTAGAGCCACGCGGCAGCTGTTGCTGTCGCACGGATGAGCCGGCTCGAACCGGGGTGGTACCACGACCTCACAGAATACCAGCGTGAAGTAGAGGTTTACCTCTGCGTTTCGCTTGGTGAGTGCAGGTGGCCGGAGGCCCTTTTTACTGGAAATGAGGCATTCCATCTTAGTCCTCACGGGTGACAACGCATCTACATTTTGATTTGTAATAGAGGATAGATGTAGATGTCTATGGGCCGCAACACCTACCATCCTACTACCATCAGGTGGACTGTGTGCTCGTTTGTCACCCTCGTCCTATAAAAAAAAACATTAGCAATAACATAGTAATGTTTCATAAAAATAAATCATAACCTCAAAATCTCTATGATAACTGCAAATATCTAAGTTTTCAGAAGTGTCCGTCAGGAGTTATTGTTCTTACATACAATTATGTGTAATTTCGGACTTAAAAACGTATTTTTTTTCACTGTTGGTTCTTAGGCGAACATTGTATGGACGCAGAACAATGTCATTTATATCGAACAGACAAGAAAGCGAGTTAATTAAAACGTGGTAAAAAAATGTTAGAAACTCTAAATAAGTGTAAAATGCATGTGTTTACGAGTGGTTTACGACAACAGTACCCATCATTTTAACTTTGAAATGGTCACGAATCACGGCGGCTAGTTTCAACCACCAACCATCTGCTCAGGACAGGAATATAGTGCCTGAGTGTATTAGCAAGCAACAAGTGCATTCTCACTCCCAAAGTCCGATTGGACAGTAATCCGACACGACCGAAAAGAAGGCGCAGGACCAAAGGCTTTACGTGCTTTCGTAATGGGCCTTAGGGCTTTGATTTAATAAAACGGAGTAAGATTTCTAATATTATGCGACGTTTATTTTTTATTTCGTTTTTTACATGAGCTAACAGCATGAACTCATGACTGACAATATATATATATATATAGGACATAGATAACGAAACATTAAAGAGCGCACTCTAGCATTAAAAAAATGGAAGCATAACTTAACTTTGTGTGTTTGTTATTGTCTAACATTTCCGAGGCACGGAGATGTAAACATAGCCAACTTTTTGACTCCGGGCTGCTACTGAGTATTTCTTAACAGAAAAACTCAATATGTGATTTTAGCCCGACCCATGGTTCGAACACGGTACCACATCGGTCGCGTTACCGACCACTGGATAAACGAGGTAATCCAAGGCTACTGGCGCTTCAAATTGAATGGATGTTTGGACGCAATGTTGTATTGCAATTTGTAATATATATATATATATATATTGTTAACTAGCTGTGACCGCAACTTCGTTCGCATAGAATAATATTAGTAATTTATTATTGTACTTCCCTATTTGAATCAGATTTTGTTCTCAACTTCATGGGTATTAATTTTTTTTTCGCGGACAACTATTCCAAAATAAAATTAGCCTAAGTTACTCCTTATAACATCAGCTGTCCGCCAAAGTTTCGTCAAAATCGGTTTAGCCGTTTCGGAGATTAGTCGGAACAGACAGACAGACATACAGACAAAAATTTTAAAAATTGTGTTTTTGTTAAAGTACCATATATTTTTACTTTCATATGCATTTAGTAAAAAGCTGTTATTTTGACATTACAAACAGACACTACAATTTTATTTATTTGTATAGATGTGTGTTATACTACAATGGTACAAATATGGCCGTGTGGACGCGGTGTAAAGGGAGTACTTGCTGTGATTGTCACGTATAATGGACGGACTGACGATCGCAGTACATAAGCGACATTGCTCTTCACCGTTTAGGGCGTTTTATATCAATCCAATAATATTGTCCTCCAGTTCTGATTATTTATTTATTTTACTATATTTCATGTACGGCCATCTAATCAACATAATATATTTTACTATATGTTATTTCCCATTTTTACAAGTTACATCCCAACTAAATAATCAAGCGTTATTAGCCTAATACGCAGGGTGTGGACCGCGAAATCAAAAGGTCGCGGATTCGAATCCGCCTTTCGAATACTGTCATGGAGCACTCCGAACAGCTTACCTACCAGGTGTGGTTAAAAGTAATATTAGTAATGTTAATGGCATTGTTAGTATTAAGTAAGTAAAGATGAGAATGCTGTGTGGACAATAAACGGCGGTTACTATGACGATGAGGGCTAATGATCTTCCGCTCACCAGATGTCGCTAGTTGACAATGAGGTGAAGTTTGAGTGAAGGTTACACAATGTCATTTAAATCAGAAGTTAGTTTTAAATAAAAGTTTATCAGTTTCTAGAGTATTTGAATGTATTTATACGTGGTAGAGCCATGCTGCAACTATTTTAATAGTATAGTTGTAGCACGAATGGGTCGGCTCGACCGGGGCACGACCACGCTTTCGTGTTTCGTATGGTGAGTGTAGAAAAAACTTTTTACTGGAAAAGAGGCATTCCACGGGTGACAACGCATCTGCATTTTGATTCTTTATTGAGGATAGATGTGGGCCGCAGCAACCACTTACCATCAGGTGGACTGTGTGCTCGTTTGTCACCCTCATTCTATAAAAAAATATTATATAAATACACGAAACAAACAATGCCTTAGTGGTTTGCTCTTTAATTATTTCCACATTTTTAACACTTTTTTTATTTCACTTTTATGCATGTCTGTGGTTTGGTTTCTTTATTTTTAATCAAATAAATATAAAATATAACTGATAGTACAGATAGAAACATTAACCTTTACATTTTTCGAACCAAATATTAACTTCCCCGCTATCAAATCTGTCAAATATTACACCTAATTTTTAAGTGGCCGGTGGATGCCCGCATTGGCTCATCTATGATCTATGATCTATGAGGCAATGATGGGCTATAATAAATGATGAATGATAATAACTTGACATGTCTAATAACTGGCAATTCTCAGTCAGCAACATTAACGGTTTTTGGCGACTACTAGCCAAATACTCTAACGGCTGCTCAATTTTAAGATGTCGTTAAATCTCATGGCGTCTCAGTCACTTTGACTGAAAATGATAGAGACGGGGCACGACATTTAACGTCATCTTAAAATTGAGCTTCGTTAGAGTATTTGGGCATACGCTATTAAAACTAATCTACGATCAGCTTTCCATTAGATAGCAATTTATAAATAGCTTTTACTAATACTACCGAAACGAAATCAATTACGGGACAGTATGAAAAAAATATGTAGAACACTATGAACACGCCAACCCTGGTCTGACCGATTCTATGTAGCTATCTTGACTTAGTACTTCGCGAACATACGATACAAAACAAATACATGCTAACCATAGAAAAATCAACGCGGTAAATTTAAAAATTTTGTACAACCGACTTCAATATAAATAAAATGACAACATCATAATACATCACGATAACTCAAAACCTACTGGTCAGATCTTAGTCAAATTTATATGGGAGCACAAGAAAAGCTTTCAATTAAAAAAATAATCATCAAAATTGGTTCACCTAGAAAAAAAAAGTTGTGGGGTAACACACATAAAAAATAGACAAGAATTGAGAACCTCCTTCTTTTTGACAAGGAATTTTCCTCCTCAACCTCCTAATGCGTAAATTTCTTACAATCTATACAAATAAATTAAATTGAAGTGTCTGTTTGTAATGTCAAAATAACAGCTTTTTACTAAATGCATATGAAAGTATATACGGTTCTTACCTATAACAAAAACACAATTTTTAAAATGTCTCTCTGCCTGTCTGTTTGTTTGTTCTGGCTAATCTCCGAAACGGCTGGACCGATTTTGATGGAACTTTCATTAGCAGATAGCTGATGTCATTAGGAGTAACTTATAAATGTAGATGTCTATGGTCCACAGCAACTACTTACCATCAGGTGGACTGTGTGCTCGTTTGTTACCGTATCCTATAAAAAAAAACTAAGTGAAAGTCTCTCCACCACGAGACTTAACAACATCTTAAAATTTAGTAGTGTTTGCGTATTTGACCATACATTTTTTTATTCAAATTTTCTTACCAAGGTTCTTCTCAAGTATGACTTTAGTAATATTTAATCCTCTCATTTTTGTAAGTTTTGAAATACAACCTTCTACAAAGAGCAAATAGTGTGCAAATTTCTTGAAATCGTTTCTTTACAGAGAAACTTTGGTGTATTAATGAAGCACCACAAGAACACAATGATGGAATTAAATTTACGAAACAAGTTTTAACCGCACCCGTCAATACATGATAGATTGCGATAATTCGCATTTACAAACAGTCAAAATTTAAAAAGAAAAATGTAGAATTATTATCACAGAATAGTACTGTACGTAGTTTTTTCAAAACCAATGAGGAAATAGTGAAATTTTTTCCGTTGATTCCATTCCAAGATCTCAATTTGGTTTCTAAGGATTATTTCTTAGACACTTGGCCCTTAAAAAAATGATTTCGATATACATAATAATACATAAACACTCACGCCTGTCACCCAGGGGTAGGCAGAGACTATGGACTTCCATTTGGCTTCTTCTCTCGCTTCCTCCACATCCATATACCTACGCATACACGCTCGTCGGTTAAAGGTAGGTAGGTGATTTGGCTCATTTTCAATATATCGCCAATTTGGTCGAAAATATTGCGATATCTTCACTTAAAGTTATTAAAGTTTTAAGTAACAACGATTTTATAAGCACTACTACGTGTTCAGTGATGTGTTTTCTTTCCGCGGGGAAATGGGGCAAGCGGTGTACCGCGCATGCGTAGGAGAAGGGAGGTCTCTCCTACCTCCGGCTCATGATAAAGGCCCTAAGGCCAGCAGCGCATTATTTGCGCGAGCGCTCAGATGCTGTTCAGTTGTATCTTTATATATAAAAATTACGTGTCACGTTGTTTGTCCGCGATGGACTCCTAAACTACTGAACTGATTTCAATGAAATTTTGCACACTGTATGCATTTTGGTCCAAGTTGAGAGATAGGATAGTTTTTATCTCGGTAAATGACCAACTCAACATTTTTTACTGCGAATTTAAGGATTTTTTATAGGAAGGGTCGTTGGACAGGGCAGAACAACGTATGCCTGGCGAGCTGGTATATATATATATATGTGTGTGTGTGTGTGTGTGTGTGTGTGTGTGTGTGTGTGTGTGTGTGTGTGTGTGTGTGTGTGTTAATATACCAAGCAACGCGGACGAAGTCGCGGGTATCAGCTAGTACGCAATAAAATCCGTAAACCCTAGTTTTAGCGTATCATTATGTCAACCTTATTGTTTTTTAATAAGAGCTATAATGACCTTGATCAAAAAGCTTGTTTTGCACAAATTTTCCTGTAAAAATGACGTATAATATAATATGTTGTAATACATATTCATAATGTTACAAAACATAAACAAAAGTGGCGATACGAAATAGTCCTCGCTTGATAACGTCTCCGATTATGCTACTACGTCATTTGACGACATTGATGTCGTTGATAGCGCCGCGTACAATAAAATATCGTCACGTGGAGCAAAGTGCGAATTATAATGAACATATCAAGAACTTACAGCAAACAGAAACCGCACGCGAAACGGAATGTGTCCATTTCCACGTAATACTACTTACTATATGTTCCACGTAATACTTTATATATTCCATGTAATACATATGGTATGGCTGTGAGCCAAGATAAGTTATACTTATTGTCTCAGAAGAATTACTTATTCCTCTTAAACAGAAAGTGAATAACAAGGTGCTCGAAAAGATAACGAGGGTGAACTGATTGAGCAGTGGATTCGCAATCGACGAGTAGAAAAAAAATGAGTGAGTGTCGTGGAACACTCGGTTGGAACCAAAGACGTATTAAAAAAGGATAGACAGGTTACTCACTAACATTATTGAACTTTAAAGTGGCGCAGGTAGTACTATATCTACGTATAGTTATTTATTATGACACGTTGCGCTAACAAAAAGAGACAAATGATAAGGCATACCTATCGTTAGAAAAAGATGAATATACATCATTAGTTGCGTATTGATTGCTGGCGAGCGCTCATTGGCGCGAGCGCGTGACATACCGATATCGAAAATAACGCACAAGCTAGCGTCAAAGTTTACACTAGCGGTTAGTGTTGAAATAATAAAACCAATTATGAACAAAACATCTATATTCAAAATATTAATAAGACGTTTTTCTTGTCTCTAATAGTTGCCGTGTAATTTGTGCACCACCTAAAAACACAGGAAGGCATTTTCGCCATGAATAACCAGAAGATTTACGCGCTGTAGCGAAGGCATATAGCGATAGCCGCGACGCGAGAGCGACTCAACTGAATGCGAGTCGGGCAATTACCTGACTTTCGTATTACCATTTTAGAGCGAGTATGACGTATCTACTTTTAAAAACATCTTAGGTTGGAACGAAGTTCCTTGCGTAGTATATTGTTATTGATAAACGTAGGTTTTATATTACTGATTAACAATAACAAATAAATGAGTTACTAGGGCCTATTAAAATCAAGCGTCATATGAAATAAAATAATATTTCTTTCATGGCAAGATAAGAAAAAGTGCGAGGGAGATGTATATTATTCCATCTCACTTCCTTATTTCATCGCCAAGGCCGTCTACTACTACTATACTATAACTATGAAAAAATCTTACACTTTTTGTCGCCTAGCTCCTATCTGCCAAACCCGTACTGTCCGATAAGGAACTTCGTTCCAAAAACATATACGAAATCATTCAATAAAATTAATATAAAGATATTGCCACCTCGTGTCTCACTACCTGACATAGAAGTAATAGAGCATGGAAAAGTTCGCTGCCCTGGTTGCATATTCGCGGACTTCACATATCACCCGCTGGCGTGAGATTCGTATGAGACAGCTATGGGGAATGCCTTCATAACAATGCCATTTACGACTGACGTCATCGATCACTAATAAATAATAAAAAAACTAGATACACAATCCCATGCAAAAATTCTCTAAAAACTGTCGCCAATTGTTTGACGTAATTCTAGTTGAAATAAATATACATTAATGTAAATTGAACCTTACATGCATTGCCTAAAGTTGTATTCACAAAGCTACATACAAATTAAAAGCGCACCAAACTAGTTTTATTTAAAAAAACTGTTCCCCGCGACCATAGAATTATTACGCATAGAATACTAGTACGCGAACGGAAAGTGAAGCAAGTAAAACTAACTCGAAACCGCGTTAGTTGACTCAGCGACGCGTCAGTGCACAATGTCACGTCTTACGGAGAAGAGCTCGCGTAGAATTGTAAAAATTACCGTTTGTGTTGTAAAATATTGTCACAACAGTGATGATAAACATAAAAGAAGTGATGGTATTACATTTCACATATAAGTTTATACATTTAATTCATTATAAGTACGTAAAACTAAAAAAATACTTACCTAAGCTCTCATAATACAAATGTTGCTAGTTGTGGGGAAAAAATCACAATTTTCTTTTAAAAATATTTATTTTCTATTTGTGTTTAAAACGTTTAATCGCAACGCTCTGTGTAAAACTCAAATATTTATATATAGATACCTACTTCTCTAAGTGTTAACATTATATTAACAATGGGTGCCTATTTAAAACTAATACGGAGTGATCAGCTAATCGCGATTCGTCGACGCCATTTTAACGCAACTATTTTATTTTAATTGCTTTGTTTATTGACTAAGGCTAAGTTTTAGAGTATAGAATAAATACTTTTTTATTTACAACATCAAGAGATTATTAATAAGAACGCATTTACTAACCAGATGTCACTTTACACCCAAAAATTAACCAGATGTTACGTTAGACCCAAACATAGCCTATTTTAACCGACTCCCAAAAAGAAAGGTTATCAATATGGATGTACACTGATTTCTAAGCTTGATCAATTCGTATATACATGATGAAATTTTCGTGGTTGTTGTCCCGCAGCCAAATTATACTGTCTCGATAGTAGAGTCAATTTATTAAATTAAAAACATTACAATTAAAAAAGGGCAGATTTACAATAGTAATACCTCACAAGCTAGTCGGGCGTCCAGACTAGTTTATGTCGTATCACTACGCTTGAGAGTTCATGTTATGAACATTTATTAGTGGCCCTTCACTGTGTAGGAAGCGGTAGCGCGTGCGATAAACGTAACACAACATTACGTCCAGTGAATTTTTATTTCAGATTTTATCATAGTAATTCGGTATAAGCTAGCCTGCACGCCCGACCTACTTGCGAGATATTGCTATTGGTTTGTGATCGTATTCCACTTTTGTTTTTCTCGATTCTGCCATTTTTGCATCCTAATAATTTTTATTTTAATAAATCTATTGTACCACCAAGGCAAAATCATTTTACTTCGGGAAAACAACCATTAAAATTTCAGCGTGTATATTGGATCAATCTGTGTGTATATCCTTTCAAATAAAAAATCTAAATCGGTTTAGAAATTGTAGAATTCTGAGGTAAAAAACATTAAAAAATACACCGAATTGATAACCTCCTCCCTTTTTGAAGTCGGTTAAAATTAAACATTACACGATGTGCTTATTATATTCGAGCAAATTAATTGTGTTTAACAATATTCTTAAATTTTATTACGTCTGCATTTTTGTACCATTAATATATGTATAATAAAGTTATATTAGTACCATCATTATCGTGTTTATTTTATTCCATTTTATATTCTCATAAAATACGTCTTCGTACGTTATACGTAATCTTTATTATATCGATTTTTTTAAATTAATCGAAAAATAGTGATTTGCACAATTTGAATGCAAACGCCAGAAACTGGTATCACTGAATGGCGTGTATGTTTGCGTGTGACGAGCGTAGGCACATTCGACTCGCGCCCACTAACATAATGACTTTGCATCATTTTAACGCGAAAGAGATATGTAAGGATCGTGACACTTGGCGATCTGTTCTCTCTGGCTACCCCGTCAGGGATTGTGCGTGAAGATAAGTAAGTAAGTAAGTGTTTTGTACTAGACTGCGTTTCTATGCGTAATAATTCTATGCCCGCGACGTTGTCCGCGTGTAATTTATTACGATTGGATTTCGTGGGTTTAAGTTTTTTGCGCGGAACCCTAATTCATTTTCTAAAATAGAAGTAGCATAAGTTACATAGCATTAACATCAGCTACGATTACGCAACAGTGAAAGTGCCGTCTAAATCAGTCCAGCCGTTTTGTAGATTAGCCGGAACAAACAAACAGACAGGCAGACAAAAATGTTTAAAAGTGTGTTTTCGTTATTAGTACCGTATATATGCATTAAGTAAAAATGCTGTTACTTTGTCATAAGAAATAGACACTTCAATTTTATTTATTTGTATAGATAGATTACAGTATGTAATACTTATATTATACACTTCAGTATAAACAAGTTTTTTTTTACCTCGTTAAAACGAATCGTGGTCCCACTTAACCTTTATATAACAAACCTCATCATAACGAATTACTTGGTATAACAAATATTTTCTAATATACTTCAGTTTCGTTATATCGAGGTTGCACTGTACACTCATAAACATGATTAGTACATTGATGTTAAAGATTTAAAGAATATAAGTACAGTGAAGTTTCGTCTTATTGGCATATGACAGTTACTACAGCCAAATTTTGTTTCTTAATAGTTATTGTATGATATTATAAAACTATTAGATTAAACTAAATTAAATTGATTATTAAAACACTGCATTTGGGAATAAATAACTTTGCTAAAGTCAGAGAAAAAAAATTTCACAAAATCAAATTAGGAGATATCAATTAATATTAAATTAAATGAATAGTTATTTAAATTAATTGAATAATAAATGCTATGTACATACAATTCTGTTTTTCAAACATCATGTATTATTTGTCTTGCATTAAAATATAAATACTCCCAATATAAACCCATTGAGTGAAGTTTTAAATTGTTAACAGTCATTTTGATTGGTCATGATTATATTATATTACAGTCATAATTGATCTAATGGACAGTAGAATTTTATTATTAACTAGTTCATACCTGTGACTTCATCTTGATATATTAACAAAGTTTCCATATTTGCAAAGGTAAAAACATCTAAAAGATCTCAAGGAAAAATGTACTTTGCTTACAAAATTTATTTGTAAACAATGTTTGTAGCTAAAATATATAAATTATCTGGGTTAATAAAGCGAGAGCAAGCCGACCGTAGCAAGACCGTATGAAAAACCCATAAAAATTGTTGTTTCTTAGAACTTTAATAACTTTATATTAAATTAAAATATCGTAATATTTTTTTTAGATAAGAGCCAAGTGTATAAGAAATAAAACTTAGAAAACCTAATTGAAATCTATCCAGTAGTTTTTCCGTGATGTGTGCACAACTGCAAACCTCTATCATTTTATTTATATAGAAGAAGATAGGTAGGACCATGACTTCCCATGGGAAATGGATGGCAGTGTTGGAAATTTTAAATTTTTGAAGGTAGAGTGAGTAGTAATAGTAGTACTTCACATGAGGCATTAAACCAAACATTTCTTTTAGGCTTTAATAACACTGCTTTTCAGCAGTGTTGCCTCAGAACATTATGCAATATATTAAAATTGATGTGACTTAACTTTGATAAAAGTTTCTTGATATCGGCAACACTGAATTTGTGCAATGCATATGCTATTTAATGTCAACCAGTTGATTAAAAATAATAATGTATTATTTATGTCATATTATTCTATATTGAGCAAATAAAACAAAACAGTACTGATGTCAGCAAAGATTGTCATAAAATAGACAATCTTTATATATATAAAGATTCTTTATTTAATGACTGCCTTACATTTGTTATCACATGAATTTATGATTGTGGTAATATTAGAGTTATTTTTAATTTTATTAAGGATAACAATAGCATATATCACTAAATACAATTTTCAAATTTACTTTAAGTATACCAATTACAGTTATCCACACCTTAAATATAAGGTAAACTAAAAAATAGCAAAACAGCATATTTTAGAGATTAGTAATATGCTTAATAATATAACAGTAATGATATTATTAGTAATTTTTGGTTTACTAACACTTACGATATTTATTTAAAAAACGTTATAGGTCAATCCTATACAGAACATGCAAATATCAGGGCCAAGATCCATCAGGAATGCAAAAGATAGCTATTATGAACTTGTTCATACATAATTCTACACACATTATTATTACTACAACATAATTTTATCAAAGGTGGCCATATGAGATTCAGAGTGATGACACAAACAGTTCTGAAACAGCACAATGTGTGTGGACAGACTTCAAACTATAAGGCTAACTTGGTATTTAAATAAATTAAATACTTACTTGCTGTAAATCATCTGAATCATCTAGATTGCTCATTTCGTCAATATTACTCATATCTTCCAAGTTACTCATATCTGCATCACTGAAGTCATCACCCGACAACCCGTGTCCTTCCGCCTCATTCTCCAGTTGCTCAATAAAACCACTCGCACAGTACGGGCAAGTATAGTCCTGAAATATTAGAGAGAAAAAATGGGCAATTTATTTGTTGTAATTTTTGCAAACTATTAATCAGCAATGCTTCTTACTTTCAGAGAGGTGCAAACTCAAAGTTTTCAGTCTGTTGAGAATAGAGATAACCTAAACAAACAGCAGATTATAAAGATACCTAGATTTTTTTTAAATAAAATCAAATGACAAGCAAACAGTCCAGATAATGGTGTCTACTATAGTGCCTATGGACATCTGCTTTAAGCAAAGGTACAAATGCATTGTCACCACTGCGGATTAAGATTGAAAATCTCACAGCCAGTAATTATATGGGCTTTCTATACCCTTCAAACTGGATAGCAGCAATTGTGCACCACTGCTTGATGGTAAGAGAGTGGTACCTACCCAGATGGTATCCTCGACAGAAATGGCCTACCACATATATCTATATAGGTTTTGTTGGTTTTATTTCCTAAACTATATAGTTCATAGTTTTCTTAATAAATAATGTAATCTAATAAAAAGGTATCATTTTAAAATTTTTAAACAGCACAGTTTGCTATTAAAAGAGTTTTAGCATTCTGAGAGTAAATGCTTAAATAGCCTGTAATAGTGAATTTTAAGAAAATATTTAAGAAATGATGCAATTTTGTGTAATATTTAATAGATTATACAAAATAAAAAATATAGTGTCATGAGAAACAAAATTACTATTTACTACTAAGTATACTATTTTTAACAAAACTAATTGGTTGCACCGACACCGACAATAACGTACACATACAGAGGGAGATTAATTTGTCAGAAGTAGGAATATAGGAAACGTGGAAAACTCAACTCAAGTGACCTTGAAAACTATCTTAAAATCAGCAGCATAAATATTCGTGGTGATAGATTTCAATCTTGAAAATAACAATTAAATATTTATTGATTTTTACCTGCAAAACATCTTCAAATTCAATGTTACACCTATGGCAGAAGAAACGAGCAGTTGGTCTTCGCTCAACTAAAGCGTCAGCCATTCTTGAATTTTAAGGGATTACACTATCGAGTATTCTTCACGGTATAAATGTGCTTGAGGATTGTGCTTTCAAACAATGAACAAAAATTTATCATTCGCCATTTTTTGAGACATGCACAACCCAACTTTTTTCTTAAATCACACAAAGCATAGATAATATATAACATAGAATAAATATTGTATTAAAGTTTAGACTTGGTGTAGACTATCCAAGAGACTATCAATAGTTATAATATATTATACAGGAAAATCTGGCAATATTACCAAACTTTTGTTTTAAAATAAAGATTTATTTTTATCCGTTCTGATTTTGTGACGTTCTAGCTTGCTACATATTTATTAATTTATGGTTCCGACTACACGATGCGTGAATGCTCATAATTATTGTTTTTATTTCTGTAATATACATTTGGTAAATGTTTTTTGCAAATATTTTGAAATAATTCAAAAACAAAAATTACACGATTTGAGTAGCCAATTTCAAAATAACAGGCAAATATATTCCAACAAGTTTCGATGGGAGCTATCCTTAAACTGTGTCTGTTAAATCTGTTCGTTCTGTCCTGTTTCTGTAAGACGGAGTTTACATGCTCATTCTGGCGTTAGTTCAATCCATGATTGATTTCAGAATGACGGGAAACTGACTGTATACGCGTAGGCTGATGGATTAATGGTCCAGAATGATGCTTATTTAAATATTTTAATAGTTCTTGTCAGTCTGGTATGACTGATTACAGACTAAACGTGTGTTTAATAGCTATCGGATGTGTGGGGGATTTCCGTTAAAGTTATTGCGTCTATAATAGATACAATCGCGCCTCATTTAGCTATTATTTTTAATACTAGTATCGAATCTGGTGTGTTTCCTGATTTAATGAAGCATAGTAAAGTAATAACTTTATTTAAATCTGGTAGTACATTAGACCCCGCCAATTTTAGACCTATTTCTGTACTACCAACACTCAGTAAGATTTTTGAAAAAATTGTTCTTGATCAAATGTTAATTTTTTTTAATATAAATAATTTACTTCATAAAAATCAATTTGGTTTCACAAGGGGTCGCTCGACAACTGATGCCGGTGTTGAGCTGATTAAATATATCTTTAATGCATGGGAGAATTCACAGGATGCTTTGGGTATATTTTGTGACCTATCCAAGGCCTTCGATTGTGTTCACCATGAAACTTTAATCAGGAAACTTCAACACTACGGTGTAAGAAGTGATGCTCTTAAATGAATTATTTCATATTTAAGTAAGAGAACGCAAAAAGTTGTTATTAACAATATGAGCTCTTCCGGATCGATGGTACAAATGGGCGTGCCTCAAGGCTCAATTCTCGGCCCCTTTCTGTTTCTTGTATACATTAATGACTTACCTTACATAGTAGGGGATAATCATGATATAGTATTATTTGCA
Organism: Parnassius mnemosyne; assembly: GCA_963668995.1. Taxonomy (NCBI): domain Eukaryota; kingdom Metazoa; phylum Arthropoda; class Insecta; order Lepidoptera; family Papilionidae; genus Parnassius; species Parnassius mnemosyne. The sequence goes on along the minus strand of CAVLGL010000024.1, from coordinate 6,590,743 downwards.
GATGACACTTCTTTAATTTTCAAATTAAGTCGACAATTACCAAAATATGACGAAGTAAATAATGCTATATCTAAATTAGTAAATTGGTTCGATGTTAATAATTTGCATTTAAATGGCACTAAAACGAAATGTATGAAATTCGTGCCTTCAAATGTCAAACAATATATACTATACAATAAATACTAATGTAATTTTAAATGGGGAGAAACTGAGTCTTGTAGATACCACCATTTTTCTTGGAATCACACTAGACGCGAAGCTTCAATGGAGCCCCCATATATCAAAACTAGCAAGCAGACTTAGTTCTGCAGCATATGCTGTAGTTTAATTTAGCTATTTCCATAGCATAATGTCGTATGGTATTTTGCTATGGGGACACGCAGCTGACACTGAAATTTTATTTGTTTTACAGAAGAGAGCCATAAGAGCAATTTATGATTTAAAGCCAAAAGAGTCGCTGCGACAAAAATTTAAGGAAATTAATATATTAACTTTGGCCTCTCAATACATTTATGAAAATGTAATGTACGTACACAAAAATAAAAGTAGTTTTACAAAAATAAGTGATATTCATTCTGTAAATACTAGGAACAGACACAAGCTAGTAGTATCAGTTACTCGACTCCATCGAGTCAGTAATTCATTCTTGGGGCGATGTATACGCTTTTACAACAAAATTCAAGAAAATATACAAAGTTTGACCTGCTCAAAGTTCAAAAACTTTATTAAACTAAGTTTGTATAAAAAGGATTATTATAATATTAAGGAATTTATGGATGATAATGGGAATGAGGTGAATGAGGTGTTTGCTACCAAGCTATTTCTAATTTGTTGTGTTGTTAATTGTGTAACATACATTATTGTAAGCTGTTATTTAAAAAAAGTCCCGCTGGGTTTCTTGCTGGTTCTTCCCAGAACAGAGTTTTTTTTTTCAAATCAGTGGTAGTTAAACAAAAGAGTGACTTTGAATAAGTACTTATATATTTATAATTTATATTGAATAAAAAGTTTCTGTTTCTAGGTATCAATGTATTAGACAGGGTTACAATATTGCTGGGAACGCTATACGCGCGAAATATTAAAGTAGGTGTACACAGTGCGTACACTGTATATGATTGACCGAGACTGCTCGGTTTCACGCAACAATATAATGCCGCATAAAACGTAAAAAAAAATAAAAAGGGTTATTATAATATTAAGGAATTTATGGATGATAATAACCCCTGGAAATGAGGTGATCGCTACCAAGCTATTTCTAATTTGTTGTGTTGTTAATTTGTGTAAGATCATGATTGTAAGCTGTTATTTAAAAAAAGTCCCGCTGGGTTTCTTGCTGGTTCTTCCCAGGACAGAGGTTTTTCCGAACCAGTGGTAATCAAACAAAAGAGTGACTTTCAATAAGTATTATTTATAATCTATATTGAATAAAAAAGTTTCTGTTTCTGTTTCTATCAGATCAGTCTGATGTTAGTCACCGCCGATGGAGTCACACGCCGTGTCACCGCGTACGCGACGTTCCCTTGTCAATCATTAGCCCTAGAGAAAGAATTTATTCCAACTTTTTTTTGAACGTTACCCCTACACTACGATTTTCTCTTGTACCGTAGAGGCATTTTAGAAACATAAAATGCACATGGACAAACATCCAGAACCGGAACAATTATTTGTAGGCCATACAAATACTTGTTCCGTGCGGGATTCGATCCCGAGGCCCCCAGCGCTGCAACTTATTGCTAAATCACTGCGCCACGGAGCCGTCACTTTAGAAGTTTTACCTATTCTTTGTGATAAAACGAATAACCAACATGTGAATAGATATAAGAGAAACAAGAGACTGCAGAAACTATTACTAATTTTGAAATAAATAAAACCCTAGCTAATGTAGAAGATGTTAAAAGGAAAATTAATGCCCTAAGATCCCGCTATCGCCGTGAATTCTTTAATTTTTCTTGATAAAATGTATACCTAATGCGTATGCGTATTATCGCGTAGAAGTATTCGGTTGGACTTCCTAGGACAGTTACTCTTTGGGTTGGACTGGTCGTCAGTCTGACTTATACCACCCGTCAATCCGTCATTCTGCCATTATACTACACCTGATCAAGGTCACAGACTGAACTGATCTGAACTTAACGTGCCACCTCCGTATAACTGTTGCCGCGGTTGGTAACAATCGACATCGATACACTTATATTTTTGACCATCAATCCATCAGTCTACGCGTAAACAGTCAGTTTTCCGTCATTCTGACATCCATCATAGACTGAACTGACGCCAGAATGAGCGTGTAACCTCCGTCTAATACCTCCCGTCAATCCATCATTCTGCCATTATACTACACGTGATCAAGGTCACAGACTGAACTGACCTGAACTTAACGTGTCACCTCCGTATAACTGTTGCCGCGGCTGGTAACAATCGACATCGATATAGTTATATTTTGTTTATTTCTTTTTACTTTCTTTTATATCTAGAAATATAAAGTAAATAGGACAAGTCTCATTATTATTCGAGCGATTAAGTGTATTGATTTCAAAATCAAGGAATGGTGATTATATTATATTAAGTTGCAAATGTAACGGAAAAGGAATGGAAAACTTAGATGAAATTATTTCAAAATAATTAAATGAAAGCAGTATTTTATCTATATTGTCAATATACGACACTGGCTATTTTACCATAGACTTAGGATATACGTATAGACCAACATAGTGTGCAAGAGAGAAGAAAATTCCTTATGGCAAAAATGCAAGATAGAAAAGGATACCAAATCTCATGACTCTGTAACCGATTTTGAATGGCAGGTCGGCGCAAGTCGGCGCTCAAGAAATAAGCTTGTAGATATTTTGTGTGTTTTTAGTTTATAATAGTGTTAATTTGTATAATTTATAGTTTTCCAAAATGGTTTCATGTTCCGTTAGTGATTGTGGTATCAATAATAGAAGTAATCCTGATGGTTGCACATTTTACAGGTAAATTCGCAAGACGTCGTCAATAATAAGACACGTGTATGTAATATTTTCAATTATTTTATTAATTTTGATATTTTGCAAAGAAAAAAGTCACATTGTTGATAATTTGTATTATTTTGGTGAATTCATTTTTAAACAAAATATTTTACATTTACGCTAGGGATTGAACTACAAACTATACCAAAATTGATGTCGATATTTATCTTTAATGTGTATAAAGAATCGATAGACTTTTATACACAACAAAAAGAAGAATGAAATTAAATGCTCGATTTGCGTTCTAAAAACAAAATTTTATTTTGCCGTTTGTCAAACAGATTCCCTCTGGATCCTTTAGTTAGTTAGAAAATGGTTGGCATTAATTGGGCGGGTTGGTTGGAATCCTAAGAACTCTACAATTTTGAAAATTTGAGGTATGTAAGGATCGTGACACTTGGCGATCTGTTCTCTCTGGCTACCCCGTCAGGGATTGTGCGTGAAGATAAGTAAGAAAATCTACAATTTTATTGAGAAATATATAAGAAAAAGCAGAGTAAATATAATTTTATTAAAAGGAGCCAATCCTACATTATTTGTACCAGTAAGTATATTATTGTTACAATAAGACTTCTTTTTTTATTTTTATAGGATGGGGTGACAAACGAGCACACAGTCCACCTGATGGTAAGTGGTTGCTGTGGCCCATAGTCATTTACATCTATCCTCGTTTGCGAATCAAAATGCAGATGCGTTATCACACGTGAGGACTAAGAAGGAATGCCTCTTTTCCAGTAAAATGGGTTCCCTGTTCTCTACACTATTCATACGAAACACAGAAGTGTTAAACTGCTATTTTACGCTGGTATAAAAATTTTACATCAAAAACTTTAGGTAAAAATAGAGATAGATTTTTATACATTATAAAACTCTATCTCTATTATTATATATTTTCCCCAAGGGGTTGTGCAGAGCTTTGGAATATATTCCTAAGTCACAATGATAAAACTTTTATCGTAGTTAGGTGTGGTTATTGAGTAATGCTCCTGAAGCGCCACTAGATACCATGAGGCGCGTGAATTAGTGTACCAGGATAGTATAAATTCCATAGTATTTGATACGCGCAACGCTTGATGTCCGATTCATACTTAATGCTCGATGACAGTATGCCGAGGGCTTGATAGTGTGTTTCATTACCTACTGCGTTACTCGTAGAGAAGAGGAACTCGTAGTTAAGTAACAGTTGCGTAGATCAATAGATCTGCAAGATAAAGGTGCACTTGCTGCGGTCGGTCCATGTGTGGGTGACCGTTTTCTTAACATACTGCAATTGAGAGAATAAAAGAGTGCATCTCTATCCTCGGACACTTAGTGCACTTTAATGTCTCCAGCGTATTTGACTTGTCTATGTTAAGATCATTACATTTTTTAAATTCATGCAGCTAAAATGATAATAAATTTATTATTACTTTATATTTTTCGGGGACAGATGAAAGAAAGAGTAGCCTCATCATATGTCACTCATGACATAACCCCTTCCCCTTTGAAATCACAAGAAAAAAGTGATCAATTTACACCAAGTAAAAAAACTTTTATCGAAAATCGAGAAATTAAAACAAAATCTGAAAGAAAAACAAAAGAAAATACGTAGATCAGCAGCAAAAACTAAAAGACAGGCTAAAAAAATAGTTACATTGCAAAACGTGCTTGATGAAATTCATTCAAGACCAGGATAGAAAGATCACTTTAACGATATCACCATGGCATGTAGCAACGAATTGATACAGAATTTAATTAACAGGCTTAATGATCAAAACGTGGTAAAATAGTATCTGCATCCAAATATAACGAAGAATTACAAAAATTTGCTGTCACAATACATTTCTATAGTCCAAGAGTATATAATTATTTACGTGAAAAATTTGATTTGTGTATTTCACACGTTAACACATTGCGTACCTGGTATGCCATACTAGCCTGTGAACCTGGTTTCACTTAAGAATCTTTAAACACCATTAGAGAAATGAGAAAAAAGGAGCTGATCTAAAACTATGTCTCACATTTGATGAAATGAGTATACGTGAATACACTGAATGGGTAGGCCAGAAGCATTATGGACAAAGTGTCATGATGCATCAAACACTTCTTAAAAATGCGTCATGAGCTCTAGGACCAATATAGGCATTCACTGCTGGTTTCTCTCGAATTTCATCGGGCGGCTAAGGTTTATGCGGTCGTACGCGCTCCGAGCTGAGTGTTCATTACTTTAATTTTTCATTATCTCTTAACCTATGCGTCCAAATAACATGCTATAAAGACCAAAGTTTATCTTAATAAAATTGTCTTGATGATGAAGTAACTTTCGTTCGTAAAGGTTAATATGCCATGCCTAATAATAACGCTCATAAATCACTTTTTCATTTTCAATAATTTTTTTCAAAAAATAACTTATTGCGGCTTATGTATAAGAAATAGGCATGTGGCGGGTGGAAGGAAAAGGGGAGATCTCCCGCCGGGCAATGTGTTCTGCCCGGGGAGCGGCCAACGCTCCGACCGGCATCTCGGAGCCATTCTATATATGCTGCTTTAACTTCGGAACTTTGTTAGTGCGATTTACGCTTCGATATGTTTCGCTTGTGGCACGACGACAGCGCCGCGGATGATGGAAAAGGCAGGTGGGTGCAGCTTATTCCCGGTAACATGTTATTTGAATATTTTTAGTTATTTTAAAACTATCATGGTAAAAATTTAGTTAATTTTTAATAAAATAGTTTAGTGCACAAATGTTATTCAGTTCTGTGCACTAAACAATTTTTTTAATTTTTATACTGGTTTCTGAACAAAAATTTTTTGATAGCCCTTTTAAGTAAAATGTACATCACTAGCCAACTCACACAATAACAAATCAAAACTGGTCACGCGTTTTCGGGCTGTCAGGTCGTCTATACGCTAGTATATCCTAAGTCTATGAAAGAAACTGATCGAACTGGCAACCCTTTAGAAATATTGTTATCGTAGATTTATTGAGTGTTTTTTTAATTGTAATTGCAACATTATAAATATCTGTCGTTGCGTCGTCGAACCATGTAAATTTTAGTTTTCCTATTTATTTTTTGGTATGATTCTGATTTTACGAAATATACGCACTGATGATTCCTTGAGTTAGTTAGTTTTTTTAAATAATTATCCATTTAAGGTAAAGTTGTAATTGGTGTGCCAGATGTGATATAAAATAGTCCTAATATTTGTGCAGTTTATATTGGGATAGTTGTTATCAATTTTATGTAAAATATTAGCTAATCATGAAGATTTTTGCTAATTTTGTAAAGTATCATCTTTCACTTAACTTACTATAATCATTTATTATAGTATTTAAGTAAAAATTAGTTCGGGAAGATACAAAAGTGGGTCAACATAGTAACTATCAATTCGTATTGATTACAATGAATGAGAAAAAGGTATTCCATAATTTCAAGAGCTACATTAACGAGGCGCTTTTGGTAAGTTGCTTGTTATCTATAATTGATAAGTACTCCATAACAATTCATACAACAAATTATTACTTTATAAATGTGTGCAATTGTTGTTATTGGTAAGAATTGAATTTAATTCCACAGAATAATGGTGATAAAAATGGTTCAATTCAAGAGTTGAAGCCCAAGTTATTAAATGGTAAGCTATTTTTAACTCTTGTTTTAATACTTTTAAATATACGGTATGTCTAGTCATCTGCTAATTGGATGAATAATTAATATTTAATCATCTATCTATGCCAGGGCTTCCCAACCTTATTTTTGATCAGGGACCACTTTGATTTCTTTGTTGTAAGCAGGGACCACAAAGTGAAAGAAAAAAACTATGATGATGTAATAATAAATTTTAATCACAACTTTTAACATAATTATACAATAAACTAAAAAGAAGCATTTATTTACAGTAATATTTGTGTATTTATTGTAAAATAAATCATACATGTTTGGTAAAAAAATTGCAATTTTGATTGCAAAGCGATGGGAGGTTTCAATACCCGTGTAACGAGAAAATAATGAATGTGGTATTTAAAGCGGTTAGGTAAGTAAAATATTTATATATTTCGTGGACCATATTTAAGCTCTTGCAGACCACTAATTGGGAATCACTGGTCCATGGGATAGAAGTGTCTATTCATATGATAATCTAATGTTTTTTTTATTTATATGAATGCAATTTATTTATTTTTATTCATACATGTCACCCAGAGGAGTAGGCAGAGACTATAATGGAAGTCCATTTGGCACAATCCTGACACACCTGTCTCGCCTCCTCCACATCCATATACCTACCTATACGCTCGTCGGTTAAGGGTACTCTTAATTTGGCCCATTTTCTATATATCGCCAATTTGTTTGATAAACTTTCTATTCTTATTCTTATTATTTTTATTCGTTAGACATATTTTATATTTAAAAAATTAATAAGATAATAAGATATTTGAATAAATATACTCTGATACTCACTGATACGATTGGGCTATTTAAGTCTAATAAAACGTTTCATCAATCTTGCAATATCGGTAATACAATACAATACAATAGGTTGAGGTGTGGCTTGAGTGGCCCATAGGTCACCCCATAGTCGCATATGTTAAATTTATATGATCATTAACTATAAATCAATTAAAATACTTTATTGAAAGAATTGCATTTTTAAATTATAAATTATATATGATATAGATATGATACTGTATACAGTCACATTCCATTAAGTACCACCTAAGTAAGTATCCGCTCCTCATCAATTTTGACCGCCACTACGAACAATGTTGTCTATAAGCCAAAAAAAAATATAGTCATCCCATTGACAGACAATATTAGTAAAATTGTTTCCCCAGTGTTGTGAAATCTGGTTTATTATAGGGAAGAAAACCAAGCTTTTAATAAATCTAAATCTTTATATATAAAAATTACGTGTCACATAGTTTGTCCACGATGAACTCCTAAACTACTGAACTGATTTCAATGAAATTTGCACACTCTGTGCGGTTTGGTCCAACTTGAGAGATAGGATAGTTTTTATCCTGATAACTGACACTCAATATTTTTTTATTACGAATTTAAGGATATTTTATACGAAGGGTCGTCGAAAAGGGCAAAACAACGTCTGCCTGGCCAGCTAGTATATTTATATAATTAATGACCATTATAAACAACATTCATCACTCACATAAAACTTGATGACTGTTTTATTGTTCATCTGTGTATTAATAATTACATAGTTTTTATTTGTCTTATACAGTTCAGGTTATATTAATACTGTGTTTTAAAGAACAACAAATCATATTAACTTATTGGTGTTTTTGAGATATATCAAATTATTATTCTATTTCTATTAGGAAGTAATTAAAATGTCATTAGATTTACATGATTGATGAAAATAAATGCAAAAGTGTTGTTTCTTTTTCAATTGTGTGTCTGGTCAGGTTGAATTATTCTTCTTTTTGTTCATCATTATCATCATTATTACAGTCCGTCAAAAGTTCACTGCTGAACAATACAGTTCAAAGGAATGCCACAAAGCAGGGTCCTGAGCCTCTGCATTCATCGATTTACTTCACTACTTACCAGGTCAACACTACATGAGAGGCCGCCCTACACTTTGCTTATTGATACAACTCGAGAATGTTTCTTCCTGATCGGTTGTCAATCTTTTAAGCTATATAGCCAGCCCATTGCCACTTCAGCTTACTGATCTGTTGGGGTATGAAGTTTTCTTGGGATTTACTTCAGATATCATCATTATGAAGTAGCAACTACTGTGAATATTTTCTAATTGAGAGAGGCATCTATACCCAATCTTGTGTAGATGCTGCTCGCAATTAGAAAATATTTAACGTAGTTGCCTGTACAAAAAGTAAATTGAAGTGACAAACGAACTTACAATCCACCTGCTGGTAAGTGCTTACTGCAGTTCATGGACACCTGAAGCCAACTTCGAACAAAGAACGATACAAATACATTGTTACCTCTGAAGACAAAGATGGAATGCTTTACAAATCATTTGATTTGTTTCAGTGGTAGAAGGGTTATATTATAATTTAAATTTTAAAATTTTGTACAGCCGACTTCAATATAAGTTATTAAGAATAACTCAAAAACTGCTGGTCTGACCTTGATCAAATTCATATGGGACCACACGAGAAGTACCAGCTTTCAAATAAAAAAAGAATCATCCAAATCGGTTCACCCAGTAAAAAGTTATGAGGTAACACACATAAAAAAAACATACAGTCGAATTGAGTACCGTCTCCTTTTTGGAAGTCTGCAGAAAATAGTCAATCTATGATTGAAAAACTTGTAGATTATTCAGATAACTTCCTTGCATTGACATTACTAGGGCTCAAATAAATATAGATATAAAATTAATAAAATGGGTATATATATGGGTATATTTTCTACGTGGTAGAGCCATGCTGCAGCTATATTATGGTTGTAGCACGAATGGGTCGGCTCGACCGGGGAAGGACCACGCTCTCACAGAAAACCAGCGTAAAATAGCAGCTTAACGCTGCTGTGTTTCGTATGGTGAGTGTAGAGAACCGGAGATCCTTTTTACTGGCAAAGAGGCATTCCATCTTAGTCCTCACGGGTGACAACGCATCTGCATCTTGAGTCTTTATTGAGGATAGATGTGGATGTCTATGGGTCACAGTAACCACTTACCATCAGGTGGATTGTGTGCTCGTTTGTCAGTCAATCCTATAAAAAAAAATAATAATATCAACTGTAAAATCTAAAATATGGAAAATATATTGCGTTAAAAATACAATAACTTTTATGTAAACCACATTTTACTCCAAACATGTCACATGGATCATTTTATGATAATAAAAGATGCTTTGTAAGGATATCGAACCAATAACCTAATATTGCAGCAATTCGAAAATAAAAATTGTGTTCACCACATATTGTGTCTTGTAATACAAAATGAAATATTAATATATGGATGATAACATTTTTTTTGTAAAAATATGAATTTAACTTTGAAATTTTGCTATGGGGGAATGCGGCTGATTTATAAACTATTTTTGTTTTGAAGAAGACGGCCATAAGAGCTATTTACAAGCTAAAATCGAGAGAGTCTGTCAGTTTCATATTGTATAATTTTTTTTTTAAGCTCTGCTGGGTTTCTTGCTGGTTCTTACCAGGGCAGAGATTTTTTTCGTACCAGTGGTAAAAGTAAAAAAATACTTTCAAAAATTGCATATAATCTATCTATATTGAATAAAAATTATTCTATTCTAAAATATGGAAAATAAACAATACATTTTTTCACTTCAAATTTCATGATTAGACCAGACAGACATACTGACACACAGATAGACAGATAGGCAATAATTAACAAAGAGTAAAAACCGACTTCAAATTGCTAAAAAGTAAATTATTTATTTGTTACCATTAGGGTTGGAGTTTTTTCTCCAAATTTATATGGGAACACTTTTGAAGTATAACTAACGTGACCATTTATTATTTTTGTCAAAGCGGGACGTCTCTTGCGGAATTTTGGTAAATAAACGTTTTTGGTGGTTTACAAGTTTTTTTTTTTATTATAGAAGGTAATAACAATAATAAAAAATAATCAAAGCACTTATTACAAAATAAGTATGTTACGGCCCCCAGCTGCCCCTGCAAAGTCGCATTGGCTAGGGCCCATAGTAGCCTCCTAAAAAAAAAGAAGAAAGAGGGACTCTTTATGATGAACTCTTTCTTCCAGAAACGGCCCCAGAGAAAGTAGACCTGGTCGAGCCCCGAAGGTTCGACAAAAAATGAGATTGACTTCATTATACAACCAGACGACAACTGTTCAGTGATGTCTCAGTGATCGCGAAAACCGGCAGCAATCACCGAATGGTGACAAGCACACTGAACCTAAACGTTAAGTTGGAGAGGACACGTCTAATGAAGTCAACGCTCCGTCTCCCTCGTGCTCTACTCCAAAGTCCCGAAACCTTTCAGCTCGAGCTACAAAACCGTTTTCAGTGCCTAGAAGATTGTAATGCAGTGGACGATATGAATGACAAGCTCGTGAAAACTGTCTATGCGGTCGGAGCTAAGTTTAGCAAGACCCGCCGCAGAAGAACACAAAAACTCTCCGATCACACTCTTAGTCTCATGGCTGTTAGACGGCATATGAAGCTGCAGCCTTCAGCAGATTTGACAGCATACAGGCAACTGAACGGACAGATCTCCAAATGCATGCGGCGGGACTTACGCAACTTTAATACTGCTCTTATTGAAGAAGCGATCGAGCGGAACCAGGGCTCCAAAGTCTTTGCTAGAGATCTGTCTACCGGAAAGAGCCAACTTTCGAAGCTGAAGACCGAGTGTGGCAGCGTAGTTTCCGGTACACCTGAGATTTTGAGTGAGATTGAGAGGTACTATGGGCAGCTGTATACATCATGGTTGGAGCCACACTATTGAGTAACGATCCAAGAGCGAGTCTTATCCGACATTATTCCGATGATATCCCGGACGTCAGTCTGAGCGAGATTAGAATGGCTCTACAGCACCTTAAAAACGGCAAGGCCCCAGACGAGCATGGAATTACAGCGGAGCTTCCGAAAGCGGGTGGAAAACCGGTACTTGAAATCCTTCAGAAGCTCTTTAATTTTTCCTCCATGGTGGCATTACACCGAAGGTGTGGGGCAGAAGTGCGGTGGTCTTGTTCTTCAAGAAAAGTGACAACGCTCTCTTGAAGAAATACAGGCTGATTTTCCTTCTGAGCTGCGTCTACGTGCTGTTTTCGAGGGTCATTACGAATCGTCTCGCGCGCAGAATTGATGACTTCCAGCCTCCCGAACAAGCTGGTTTCCGAAAGGGCTTTAGCACCATAGACCACATACATACCCCTCGGCGAATTGTACAGAAGTCCGTGGAGTACAATTTGCCTTTGATTTCGTCTAAATTTGGGCGGTGCTGCAGTACCTTTAACGGTGCCAAGTTGACTTTCGGTATATCGAAGTGCTGAAGTGCTTGTACAGTAGGGCTACGATGGCTATTCGAGTACAGAACCAGTGTATGAAACCTATCCAATTGCAGAGAGGTGTAAGACAGGGTTACGTTATATCCCCGAAACTCTTCACCGCTGCATTAGAAGACGTTTTCAAACTTCTCGACTGGAAAGGATACGGTATTAACATCAATGGCGATTACATCACTCACCTTCGATTTGCCGACGATATAGTTCTTATGGCAGAATCGCTGGAAGACCTTAGCACTATGCTCAATGACCTCAATAGTGTCTCACAACGGATAGGTCTTAAGATGAACATGGGCAAAACAAAGATCATGTTTAACGTCCATGTCACACCTATGCCGATAGTTGTTGGGATCACTAAGCTCGAAGTTGTTGACGAGTATGTTTAACTGGGACAAATTGTCCGACTAGGTAAGTCCAACTTAGACCGAGAGGTCAATCGACGGATTCAACTCGGTTGGGCAGCGTTCGGGAAATTACGGCACATCTTCTCGTCAGTTATACCTCAAAACTTAAAAACGAGACTGTACAAACAGTGCGTGTTGGCAGTGATTGCTTATGGAACTGAGACGTGGTCATTCACTGGTGGCCGGATGAGGAAGCTCAAGGTCACTCAGCGAGCTATGGAGAGGGCTATGCTTTTTGTTAGTAGAACCAGAGTAACCGACATAGCCCTACTGATTAGTAAGCTAAGTGGCAATGGGCCGGCCATAAAGCTCGAAGAACCGACAACCGATGGGGAAAAAAGATTCTCGAGTGGCGGCCTCGTACCGGCGGACGAAGTGTGGGGTGTCCCCCCACTAGACGGAGTGACGACCTGGTAAGATATGCAGGAAGTCGATGGATGCAGGTGGCTCAAATCGTGCTTTGTGGCATTCCTTGGGGGAGGCCTATGTTCAGCAGTGGACTTGTGAAGGGCTGTAATGATGATGATGATGAAAAACTATACAACTAAGAACTTTGAAAAATTCGAAAAAAAAGATCGAGGAAAAGCGAAGAATAATCCAGCAGAATTTTTTTAATAATTATAAAAACAAATGGGATATTATGGATTAGAAAAATTTGAGACATAAGTGACAATTCAATCATCTATAAAAAGGTTATAAGCGGTTATTTTAACTGCCTATTTTTCAAGAAGAAAGAAGAAACAAACGTACCTAATTTAATTCAAAATATCTAAGCTATTAACATTTGAAATCTATTAATGTCACAAAAATTTGATATTTATGAGTAAGAATGGTTTTATTTTAATACAGATAGCATAGAATTAATTATTAAATATAATTTAATACAGAAAACATTAGAAGAAGAGAGAGAGAATGACATTGTCGGCAAGTTCACACTCATGATAAAAAAAATCTTGTTAAGTTTATAAAAATTCCGTAGATTGCAACGTCAAATTCCGTAGTTCCGTAGATGATGACAAATTTCCGTATATCTATAGAAAATCCGTAGAGTTGGCAACACTGCATTGATATGCAACATAAGATCCACCAATACAAATATGATATTTTACAAACTCCCCTCTTCTCACACTCAGCCGCGCGCTGCATCGCTCCGTCCACCCGATCGCACCTCAAACAAGTTTGTACTCGCTTTCGCTTTATTTAGGAACCGGTAAAATAAAGGTTCTAATTTAGGTTCTGGTTCCTGTTACGGTAAAGGTACCGAAACCCTTAAATACCGGTACTATACCGGTATTTTGGGACCGTTTTCAATCCGTGTTACAAACAGATACTTCAATTTCATTTAATGTTTTTTTTTAATTAATTTATATGTATAAATTGAAAAAAATATAATAGAAAAAAATAATACCCAGTTGAGTACCTTGTAGGTGACCGAATAATCGATATTATGCAGCAGCAACACTTTAAAGTGTTGATGTAAATTACAATAACAACTTCATTGCGTATGCGTTACGGCCGCGTAACTGTAACTCTATTTATGAATGCAACCCTGGTAATATGAGTAGCAAATATAATTTTTTTATTCACACAATTCATACAAGTATCATCAGTATTTGTATGTTAATAGAGGTGACAATTGTTCGTCGTTATGTACCACAACACCAATCATTTTTACTGTCTGCTTATTTGTTATGGTATATGGTAGTAGGAAATGGTGACCTACACCATTCAGTTGGCTGTGCATTGTAGTATTAGGAAGATGGGAGTGCTCAGGCGAGGTTAGTGATTTTTGTGGCTTTATGTTTAAATATTTGTTAAATTAGAAAATGTTTTTCCCTCCTATTTCCTGGCGGTTTCGCGGCATTAAGTCGGCTTAGCATTTTATTTTATTTAGTATTAAGAGACTTAGTAACCTATCGTTTCCACGGCTTCCGGACGTTTTATCAAAGAATTAATCTCCCTATTGTGGTTGTTAAGTGTCATGACATGATAGCGCATGATACTATGTTTAGCTCATTTAATCATTAATCACCTGTTTCAATTCGAAATGTTTTTTTTTTTTATAAGTAAACATTATTTTATTTGTTTTGCTAATTTATTTATTTAAAATTCGCATCGTTAACGTATAGATAGCTGTTGATATATTGGAAAAGTGAATAATTTAGTGTACCTACATTATTCACTTTTTTCTTATAGAATAAGGGGACAAAGGAACTCTTAGTAAACTTGATGGTAAGTGGATGCTATCTATCCTCAGTTAAGAACCAGATGCGTTGTCACCGCTGAGGGCTAAGATGGAATGCCTCGTTTGTTTTATAATAACTATAGACAATTTGTATGATTATATTACAAGAGACTTAAAATATTTTTGATTATATTTTGTTTTAAATTGTTTCTCGTGTAATGTACGACGTAGCGTAAAGATATATTACTTCGTTTTATAACTAGTGATCATCCCCGGCTTTGCCTGACATCAAATACCATTTATTTTATTTACCTCGTCTTTACTCGTTGCTAAGTCACTGTGAGAGAGAACCATCAAAAAGCCGTTGCCGCCGTTTGTTAAAGTTTTTAACGAATCGGATTTTTACACTATTTTCATATCAAAAATAGTCCATCCGTAATCTGATCTCTTGCTATATCTTACAGTTTACTTGTGTAACACATACAGAAAAACAGATAGAGTCCACCTTAAGTTGTTATTATTGCTGAACTAGCGACCCGCCCCGGCTTCGCACGGTTGATTTCTGGATCACGACAAAAACGCCACCTACCGGGTCCAATTGTGAATCTAAACCATTCTCTATCAAGTTAATCACACACACACAAAATTTCATCAAAATCGGTCCACCCGCTTAGTATGAGTTCAGTAACATACACACGGACAGAAGAATTATATAATATATAATATGCATATTATACATATACACCCTTCTCTTGAATCTTTCTGTCCGCCGCAAACCGCATCAAAATCCGTCGCGTAGATTAAAAGATCTAAGCGTACAGACGGCGGGAAGCGACATCGTTTTATACTATGTAATGTAGAGATACCGTATTTATAAGTTAATTTACTATTTTTTATAAAAATAATACTAACAGTGCTCCTAACACTACTAATATTTCTATTGACTACTCTGAATTAGGTAAATGTTTGTGGTTGGAGCTGTAAGCGACGGTTTTTTTTTTTACGAGGCGAATGGGTCGGTTCGACAGGGGCAGGGGCACGCTCTCACAGAATAACAGCGTAAAATAGCAGATGGATGTAGATGAGTATGAGCCACAGCGTCCACTTACCATCAAGTGGACTGTGTGCTCGTCTGTCTCTTATTCTATAAAAAAAAAACAGTAGCCGAAGTAAGAAAAGAATGAGAAGGAAAGAATGAGGTGATCGAAAACTAGCGAAAACTTTTTAGCTTCACAAACATAATATATCTTAGTAAAAGGTGGGCCATTTAAGATTTGGAATTTGAATCAGCTATAAAAAAAAACGAATGAATATTTTAACAAAGTTATGAGTTTATTAGAAAGATTAAACCTTTACCTTTGTAACCTTACAATACCCCATTAAATTAGTCCAATTTTTCAGTATATTTTCGATTGTTTGGGCCTCCATTTCGTCAATGGCAACTTCTATTTAATGTTTCAAGTCGTCAGTCGTCTCTGGATGGTTAGCGTAACACATGTCCTTAACGGCTCCCCACAAAAAAGTCCAACGGAATCAAGTCGCAATTTCGAGGTGGCCAATTGACATCAGCATTTCAGCTGATTATGCGATTTTCGAAAACAGCGCGCAAAAGATCGCTTGTTACGTTGGCTGTGTGGCACGTTGCGGCGTACTGTTGTAACCAAATGTCGTCTATGTCATCCTCTTCAATTTTGGGAAACAAAAAAATCGCTTGGCATGGCGCGGCAGCGATCACCATTCAACGATAACGGCGTTTGCTAGCTCATTTTCGAAGAAAAATGATCCAATAATGCCGCCAGACCAAAATCCGCACCAGACGGACACTCGTTGTACATGCATTGGTTTATCCACGATAACGTGTGGATTTTCTGAGCCCCAGATACGACAATTTAGCTTCTTGACGTATTTTCCGAGGTGGAAATGAGCTTCAGCTGAAAAGATGATTCTTCGGTAAAAGTGCTCATTGTCGATCTAGCGGTCTTCGGCCTATTGAGCAAACCGAAAACGCATCAGATGGTCATGTGGCTTCAGCTCTTGTACTAATTGAACTTTGTACGCATTCATACCGAGATATTTATGCAAAATTCTTTTCAAGGAAGTGCGTGAAATGTTCAATTCTTGAGAACGATGACGAGTTGATGTTGATGGTTGTTCACGCACACCCTGAGCAACAGCAGCGATGTTTTCGGTTGAGCGCACTAGGCGAGTACGCTTTACAAATTGATCCACAAACTGCGTTTTTAGTACACCTTTATGCAATTTTTTTTTCGTAAATTTCTTACAGTTTGAGTAGAAGACTTACCACTTTGGAAATAAGTTTTTAATATTTCCCAAGTCTGTTCACTTAGATAAATAACAACTAATTCGTATCTTAGTTGGCCATTCGGCTATAATAACTTACTTCTATTCTTTTTTTATTTAATAAAATTAATGCAAAAATTTATTCACGGTCGTAGCACGACAATTGGGCTCGCAAACAAAAAGTATGATTTCGTCCAATGCAATCTAAACCTTCGAGGTCGCCATAGAAACCGCAGAGTTCGGAGAACTTGATAACAAATGACCTAATATGATGATCTTATTGGTTAGATTTTAGAAGCATTATTCATTCTATTAAAAAATAAGGTACTCCAAAATTATAATTTTACCACACAGAGGGAGTGGAGGCATCAAAGTGGAGCTAGACATCAAATCCATATTATTATTAACGTTACAATAATTACACACATTGAGTTATAAGATTAGTTTATTTTCTAATTGATGCACTTTATATTACATAACAAAAAATGTAATTGAGAAAATATATGGACTGCCGCCCGTTGGTCTGTGCGTCGGTGAGTCTGCTTGCTTAATACAAATGTAAGCAATAGATTGAGATATATAGTAGTAAATAAGATTCCATATATTCTAAGGAGGATCCCTATTGATCTTTTTTATTGAACTTCACACCCTTTAAAAGTTATTAATGAAAGTAGATCAGATTGCTTTATTTTTTTTTCTTGCAATAATTATCGTCACTATTTATATTTTTTCATCAAAATTAAATGAAACGCTCATGAGGCAAACGCAAATGCTTTTGGGTTTTCCAAACAATATAATATTTATTGAAATGTACAAAAATGGAAAAACCAAAAAAACTACAATATCTCGATCGTTCGCCGAACTACGTACACTTAGTAAGTCATGTTTGGTTTTGCAAAGATTCGTGTCCGTACCATTAACCGTTGAGGGATGTCCTGAGGAGACAATCCTGGCTGCGGCATTAGATTATTTCTATTGTTTTAGTGTATTGTCATTAGAACTGAACAAGCATGTTCAGTGAACAAAGTCGTAAGTTTGAAAAAGTGATCAAATTTAGCTTGCGTATAAACTTTGCTACTATAATCGTGTCCTGCGCAGTTGGCTAGTCTCGGTTGTGACTGACCGTATGACAGTATGACTACAATTTAGTGTGAAGGTCATTATCATTACTATTATAGCTACAAATAGTGGGGTGGGTTTAACTATTTCAATTTTTGAGTCGTGTGATGACAGGGAAGTTTTTGTTTTTGTTTTTTTTTTATTTGTTATTTTAAAAAACGTTACCCCCACACTAGGATTTTCTACTGTATCGTGGCGGCAGTTTACAAACACAAATTGCACAAGGACAAACATCCAGACCCGGAACAATTATATGCAGGCCATACAAATACTTGTTCCGTGCGGGATTCGAACCCGCGGCCCCCAGCGCAGCAACTCATTGCTAAGCCACTACGTCACGGAGCCGTCTATCGTTGAATTTAACATTCTTCTTATGCCTTAGTTATTAGGAAACATGTTATTCTTTTTTTTATAGAAAATGAAAATTAGATAGAAAACGAGGACTGTGTGCTCGTTTGTCACGCAAACGAGCACACAGTCCACCTGATGGTAAGTGGATGCTGTGGCCCATAGACACTTATCCTCGATTAAGAATCAAAATGCAGATGCGTTGGACTAAGATGGAATGTCACGTTTCCAGTAAAAAGGGTGTCCGGCTCTCTTATACACTAATTATATTACGTTGGCATCCTGTGACAACGTGGTCCTACCACGGTCGAGCTAACCCATTCTACGACCATAATATAGCTGTAGCCTTGCTCTACCACGTGAACTTACTACAGACAAACACAGCCACAGCACGTAGGTCTTCTCATATTTATGTGATAGCTAAGGATTATTGATGAGTTCACAACGCAGCATTAATAATTCCTGTCCATACATTATCCATTACAGCCTATAAAAGGCCACTGCCGAACATTAACGAACGTTAAGTTGGTGTCACAGTTACTTTGACTTAAGATCGTGGTAGCTCAGATGGTTAGCGCTCGCTGTTTTGTCGGTAGCCTTCTTTGTTTTGTCGGCTGCAGGTGTCCGGGGACTGCAGTAGTAACTTACCATCAGGTGGACTGTAGGTTCGTTTGTCACTTCATTTTATTAAATAAAAACTTATTATTTAACAAGTGGTAAAATTGAAAAAAATTGTACAACCGACTTTAATATAAATGATTAAGGATAACTCAAAAACTACTGATCAGATAAAAAAAGAATCATCAAAATCGGTTCACCTAGAAAAAAAGTTATGAGTTAACACACAAATACAGTCGAATTTGAGTAACTCGTCCTTTTTGAAGTTTGTAGAAAAGGTCAACTTACTGCAACATAATATCGAGGGTTTACTGCAAAAACCTGCTAAGTTCAGCGAAGATAGTTTTGAGTTAAAGAGTTTTAAAAGTTTACACTTGATTTAGTAACGAAAATGTTGGTAGGTCCCACATACATTAGCAGTCATATGTTAGAATATATATTTAAGATTATATTTTTGTGTAGTTTGAATAAACATGTGTGATAGAAATCTTTAAATAAGGAATTTTTTAGGTAGAGTCGTGCAGTTGGTCGGTTTTACATGTCAATTGCTAAAATGCAGTTTTACCAAGATTTTTGATGTTTTGTATGGTTTATGATTAATGGTGGGTAAGCTGCAAATAAGTAACTGCATTTTATGTAATCATACAATCATTAAGGAATTAATGTAAAGCGTAAGCTATATAAGAAAAAAGTTAGTTGGTTTTACCTGTAAATGTTTTATAACCTTTAGGATAAAGGTGTAATAACATAAAAAGTTAAATTCACAATATTATTTTTCTTGCCTTATAATATTTATAATATAACCAGTTTGAAAGTGAAGAAGAAGAGTGTGGAGTGTAACTACTATCAATTGTATTTTCATTAATTTCAGCAAGTACCTTAATTATTAAGTAATCACTCTTCTTCTCCACTTTCAGTTTCATCTATTGCTGGTTCCAGCAATTTTTTTTTTTACATTTTTAACATTAAATGAAACTAATTTTTACAGATTTTATCACGTTTTAATTTAACTTTTTTTAACTTTCAACGTTTCGGGTGCTTTTAGCGTGTGCCCAGATTTTAAATGCTTTTGTTATATAAATTTAAGGTAATCAATTTTTGGACAGCCCAAAAAAGCAAAGCAACCACAAATTGGTTTTGGTTTTGGCTGCCACTAGTGTCTGGAAATAAGCTTATTTCTGTAACATTATCTGTGAAACAATTTTAAAGGTAGTGTAATAGTAGTTTCATTTTTGGGGGCACATTTCCTTCCTTTTACCTTTGATTTAGCATTATTGGGTAGAGCTGCTTTGTAGGTGGTGAGGTTGCATACACACAGCTATCTAGAATAGCAGGCATACGGTGTAGGCAGGTATTTAGAGCACTGCTTGCAATTCAAATGTTACTGTGTTAAAATGCTCATTTGTGTTTGATCTAACTTTATCCTTTTCTTTTCCTCAATTGCAAATTTTCTTTCTTTCTTGGTAAACTGAATTGAGTTCTCTTTTCTTCTCTGTTTCTACTTGGGCATATTAGTACAAATTAGGCATTAGTCTGTCTTAGGCACAAACAAATCAGAATTATTCTCTTTTAAAAATATCCTCCCGTAAGTTGTTTCAGAAGCTGTCTCAGAACCACAACGAAAAACATTCATCTTTGTACAATAAATGCATACTTCGAATATTAAGTTTTTTATCTAAATATCTGCGATGGGTGTCTTTTCTACTGGTTGAGTGGTTTTTTTATTCTTTGGATAATGTCAGATTGCGTTTTATTAACTATTATGATGTAATAATTTTTTGCATTTTTTTTTGACAAACGAGCTAGAATCATCGTTTAGTCGGTTTTACATGTTAACGATCCGAGACAAATCGAATATTTTATTACAAGTATTTGCAGTTAAACTTATATAGAAGGTTTTTGCAGTAAAGTTTTAATGGCAAGATAACAAAGTTATTCTATCATATGCGTTTATGTACTTTTAGTATTTTTTTTTACTGAACGTATGTCAAAACATTTTGCATAACCTATCAAAAACAAAAAGGTGTTAAGAATGCTTAAAATATTTTTCAGGTTAACATGAGGAGGAAATTTATGAGTAACGTAGTTTATGTTATTTTAGCTATTAAGTTTAAGCTGTTTAGTTTGATTTAACTGGTTTTACCATGAAATAAATTCTAAACGGCTTGACATATCACTTAGCCGGTTTTGCCAGCATATAGAGCTCGATAAAATTTGTATCAATATGTATTTATCTTATTTTTTGAAAAAATGTCACTTAGCAGGTTTTTGCAGTAAACCCTCGATATAATGACTTCATCGTGTTTACATCGCGTGCATAAGTAAGTAACTACTTAGCCGTTGAATTAAGTATTATGTATATTAGTTACTCGTGGTTAGATCATCATCCCCCCCGACACATAATTGTTGAATAAAACTAATTTTACGGATTTTATCGCGTTAAATTTTAACTTTATGTTCTGGAGGCGAGATTTTAGTTACAGCTCCCATAGTCACGGGGGAAACGTCTTAATTTCAAATAATCTATTATGTTATAATATGTTTCTTATAATACAGAATAGAATTTCTAAAATTAGAGAAGACGGCTAGGTGCTACTATATACCTGGGATTCCATAAGTTATAAAATTGTATCCAAACCCAAACATGTACATTTTAGAATACTGCAAGAAAAAATAAAGTCCCCAAGTGGCAGCCTATATATAGTATAGGGCACAGGCCTCCACTCATTTCTGAGACGGTTTTAAGACAAGGAAAAGCCCGTCGGGCTGCCCCAATGCATGTTGGCGAACTTCACATGCCTTCAACATTTTTTTTCTTATTTCTCAGACATGTAGGTTTCCCCACGATGTTTCCCGAGCACGTGGTAAATCAGTACCCCGCTCCCCCCCTTATCGCATCGAAAATTACCATTTCGATGCGATAGTTTGTGATCTGTGGACCATAACCTTCAGTCTCTTTAGCTGTGCGGTGGTGCGTTACGGCAGTTTTTACACCTAAGGTTTGTCACAAGAAGCTTTAGCTTTTTCTAATACGTTAAACATTTTGTTTATTGTTTACTAGCCCGTAACAGCAGTAGATGTACCGCCCCTTTTGTCTAGTGCAGGGTCGGCAACCCGACATCGCGAGCCACTCTTTGGATGTGAAGCTGCGGCTCTTTAGTTTCATACGCAAATATTATTTATTTTATAAAAAAGAACATTTAAAAATCGATCCACACTGAGCCATT
This sequence comes from Parnassius mnemosyne, assembly GCA_963668995.1. Lineage (NCBI taxonomy): Eukaryota > Metazoa > Arthropoda > Insecta > Lepidoptera > Papilionidae > Parnassius > Parnassius mnemosyne. The sequence goes on along the minus strand of CAVLGL010000024.1, from coordinate 6,568,578 downwards.
TGGAGTTGATATGGATCTCTAGAAATGCAATTGATCGATTTAAAAAGTAAAGCTTTGTGTAGTTGAAAATTTACAGAGTTGAAAAGCAAGTTGAAAGAGTTGGAGGTCCAGAAATGTATGTACGTATAGGTCTCAAGGTCGTCCAAAAACTGCAGTCACCCAAGAAAACGTTGATGCTGTGCGTAAGCTGATTGAAGAAGATCGACATGTGACATACCACGAAATTCAGGCAACTTTAGGCATGAACAATTAGGTGTAAAAAAGTTGTTTCCCGATGGATACCGCATTCGCTCTGTGAAGAGCAAACAGCGGCTCGCGTTACTTGGTGTTTTAGAACTCTCGAAAGATTCTACGCAGGATCCTCAAATGCTGTATACAACATCGTATCAGGTAACGAATCCTGGATATACGCGTACGAACCCGAAACAAAAAACCAGTCACGAGTTTGGGTGTTCAAAAATGAGTTAAAGCCAACAAAAATTGTTCGTTCACGGAGTGTTGTAAAAAAAATGGTGGCCACGTTTGTCTCCAAAACCGGCCATGTTACGACTATTCCTCTTGAAGGACAAAGAACGGTTAATGCAGAATGGTATGCTAGCATTTGTTTGCCACAGGTCGTTTCTGAACTCCGTAAAGAGAACTACAACCGCCGCATCATCCTCCATCACGACAATGCGAGTTCTCACACCGCACACAGCACAAAAGAGTTTTTAGACCAAGAAAACATAGAATTATTAGACCATCCGCTGTACAGCCCCGACCTAAGCCCTAATGATTTCTATACTTTCCATTTTGGAGACCCCAACTTCCGAATGGAATGGTTGCTTCAATGATTGGTTCCATCGTATGGAAAAATGTGTCAAATTTCGCGGAGAATACTTCGAAAAGCAATAAATACATTTTTAAATAGTAATGTTGTGTCACTTCCTTGATTCCCGCAATTTTCAGTGCCGCCCTCGTAATACATTTATTATTTTCTCGTCACGCGGGCAGTGCAACACCACGTGTCACGTTAGTGAATTGTTAATGAACACTTCTTTTCAGTTTATTATATAATTATATTAAAAGTTGTGATTATTATTTGTTTGTTAGATTAACATCATTTTTTTCACCTTCTGGTCTCTGATAACTACCGAAAAAATCGAAGTGGTGCGTGGTTTAAAAAAGGTTTGGAAACCCTGATGTACAAATTAATATATGAAATACATCTTGCAATTGGGGTCATTGCTTTACTTTTAAATAATAGTCACCTTGTTTTCTTATAAATTTCTGTTGCGATAAAAATGTGTCATTTCATATCATAATTAATGGTTATAATATAATAATGGCTCTGAAATGTATTTATTTATAACGTGCATGACTCATGTTTGTCGACTCTCCCGCGCTGCTAAATGATATTATATGTATGTTAATTACTCATCTTCGCACCATTTACATTTTAAACTAGGTCGGTTTTCGGTTCGAAGGAGAGCTAATTCATTTTAAATGGATATAAATAAACTGGATTAAATTCGGTATCTCACAACGTGGTAGAGCCATGCTGCAGCTATATTAGTAGTATAGTTGTTGCACGAATGGGTCGGCTCGACCAAGGAAGGACCACGCTCTCACAGAACACCAGCGTAAAATAGCAGCTTAACTGCTGTGTTTCGTATAGTGAGTGTAGAGAACCGGAGACCCTTTTTACAACCAAAGAGGCATTCCCTCTTAGTTCTCACAGGGACATCACATCTGCATTTTGATTCGCAAACGAGGATAGATGTAGATGTCTATGGGCGACAGCAACCACTTACCATCACGTGGACTGTGTGCTCGTTTGTCACCCTATCCTATAAAAAAAAACTAATTTCTGTAAGGGTTTTAGGGCAAGAAAGAATCTAATGCTGTGCCACGATGCGCGTTGGCAGTCGTCACATGTCTTGTCACATGACGTCACATTTTTTTTTCACTTCTCTAACATACCGGTCTCCTCACAATATTTTCACCTCTCTAGGTAGGTGTAGGACCTTTTTGACACTGTAAAATATTTGTATAAATTTGTAAAAGTTATATTATTAAAAGATCATCATCATCATCATTACAGCCTTACACAAGTCCACTGCTGAACATAGGCCTCCCCCAAGGAATGCCACAAAGCACGGTCCTGAGCCACCTGCATCCATCGACTTCCTGCATGTCTTACCAGATCGTCACTCCATCTAGTGGGGGGACGCCCTACACTTCGCCTGCCTCTCTGTTACTCTGGTTCTACTGCGGATATTCTCATTCCTAATTTTATCACGCAGAGAAACCCCGAGCATAGCCCTCTCCATAGCTCGCTGAGCGACCTTGAGCTTCCTCATACGGCCAGCAGTGAAGGAACACGTCTCAGATCCGTAAGTCATCACTGGCAACACGCACTGGTTGTACAATTTCGTTTTAAGATATTGAGGTATGTCTAACGAGAAGATATGTCGTAATTTCCCGAACGCTGCCCAGCCGAGTTAAATCCGTCAATTGACCTCTCGGTCGACGTTGGACTTACCTAGTCGGACTATTTGTCCTAGGTAAACATACTCGTCAACTCTTCGAGCTAAGTGCTCCCAATAAATACCGGCATAGGTGTGACATGGACGTTAAACATGATTTTTGTTTTGTCCATGTTCATCTTAAGACCTATCCGTTGTGAGACACTGTTGAGATCATTAAGCACTATGCTTAGGTCCTCCAGCGATTCTGCCATAAGGACTATATCGTCGGCAAATCGAAGGTGAGTGATGTACTCGCCAATGACGTTAATACCGCATCCTTTCCAGTCCAGCAGCTTGAAAACGTCTGTCTTCCAATGCAGCGGTGAAGAGTTTCGGGGATATAACGTCACCCTGTCTTACACCCCTCTGCAGTTGGATAGGTTTCGTACTCTGATTCTGTACTCGGATAGCCATCGTAGCTCTACTGTACAAACATTTCAGCACTTCGATATACCGACAGTCAACTTGGCACCGCTGAAGGGACTGCAGCACCGCCCAAATTTTGACGGAATCAAAGGCTTTCTCATAGTCCACATATGCAAGGCAAAGTGGCAGATTGTACTCGTCTGTCTTCTGTACAATTTGCCGAAGGGTGCGTATGTGGTCTATGGTACTAAAGCCTTTTCGGAAACCGGCTTTTTCGGGGGGAGGCTGGAAGTCGTCAGTCTGCGTGCGAGACGATTCGTAATGACTCTCGAAAACAGCACGTAGACGCGGCTCAGATGGGAAATCGGTCTGTAGTTCTTCAAGAGAGCGTTGTTGCCTTTCTTGAAGAACAATACCACCGCACTTCTTCTTCACGCCTCCGGTGTAGTGCCACCATGGAGGATGGAATTAAAGAGCTTCTGAAGGACTTCAAGTACCGGTTTTCCACCCGCTTTCAAAAGCTCCGCTGTAATTCCATCCTCGCCCGGGGACTGGTCGTTTTTAAGGTGCTGAAGAGCCATTCTAATCTCGCTCAGATTGACGTCCGGGATATCTTCGGAATAGTGTAGGATTAGACGCGCTCTTGGATCGTTACTCACACTTGCGTGTGGCTCCAACGATGACGTGTACAGCTGCCTATAGAACTTCTCAATCTCACTCAAAATCTTAGATGTCCCGGAAACGTTGCTGCCACACTCGGTCTTCAGCTTTGACAGTTGGCTCTTTCTGGCAGGCAGATCTCTGGCAAAGACTTTGGAGTCTTGGTTCCGCTCGATCGCTTCTTCTGTATTGAAGTTGCGTAAGTCCCGTCGCAAGCATTTGGAGATCTCAGTCTGTTCAGTTGCCTGTATGCTGTCAAATCTGTTGAAGAATGTAGCTTCACCTCTCGTCTAACAGCCATGAGATTGAGAGTGTGATCGGAGAGTTTTTGTGTTCTTCTGCGGCGGGTCTTGCAGAGCTTAGCTCCGACCGCATGGACAGTTTCCACGAGCTTGTCATTCATATCGTCCACTTCATTGCAGTCTTCTAGGCATTGAAAACGGTTTTGTAACTCGAGCTGAAAGGTTTCGGGACTTTGGAACAGAGCACGAGGGGGACGGAGCGTTGTCTTCATTAGACGAGACCTCTCTAACTTAAGGTTTAGGTTCAGTGTGCCTCTAACCATTCGGTGATCGCTACCAGTTTTCACCCTCGCGATCACTGAGACATCACTGAACTATTGTCGTCTGGTCGTCATAATGAAGTCAATCTCATTTTTTGTCGAACCTTCGGGGCTCGACCAGGTCCACTTCCTGTGGGGCCGCTTCTGGAAGAAAGAGTTCATCATAAAGAGTCCCTCTTTCTCCATGAAGTCGGCCAGCTGCTGGCCCCTTGGGTTCCGTTGCCCTATTCCAAATTTCCCTATTTTCAGTTCACCGTTCTCTCTTGTGCCTAGTTTTGCATTGAAGTCTCCCATTAACACCATGTAGTGGGTTTTGGAGGAATGCATCGCTCTAGTGATATCCTCATACATTTCCTCCACCTTCTCATCGGGGTGTGCCGAGGTTGGTGCGTAAATCTGTATGACTTTCAGCGAATACAGTTTGGTGATTCTGAGTATAAGGTACGGTAAGAGTACGGTAACCTTCGTCGGCACACTCTCAATCTTTACAGCGTTGTTAACGAGAGACTTGTGGACAATAAATCCGACACCTCCTTAGGACAGATGGTCGCCCTCGAGGATTACCGTGTCCTCCCCCTCTCTTCGGACCTCGGATAATCCTATAATATGCCAGCGTAACTTGTCTATCTCTTCTTCCAGCTCCACGATCTTCTCGTCAGTCCTCATGGTGCGTGCGTTGTATGTTGCCAGGTCGAGTCGTTTTAGGTGGATACTGAACCTCCACCGGAGATTCTTAGCACCCCCTGCCCCGTCGTTATCATGGTCCCCATCATAGCCAGGAATAGCGGGGCCTAATAAAAGATATTATTAGGTAAATATTCTAATAAATATGGTTTCTACCCTAGGGGAGCTGGTGGTGGGAGCGGCGCACAGCGTGGTGCTGCTGACGCCACTGAGCGAGCGCGACAGTGGCCGGTTCGGATCCTTGTTCGTAACAAACTACAAGCTTTCGTTCGTGCCACTCGAGACCTCGCAGTACGATGTAAGTAGTAATAATAATAACCTTTATTATTTTCTCCCACAAATAGTACATTGCATAATTATCTTTTACAAACATATTTTTCTTATAAACAACAAAGAGTGCATAAATTTGTGGGAGACGGGAGTCCATACTAGGATACCCTGTGCTATGGATCGCCCGGCTCTCCATTTAGGATGCATTTTTTCATGTACATTTTTTCTTTTCGCGAGTTTGTGTGTGTGTGTGTGTGTGTGTGTGTGTGTGTGTGTGTGTGTGTGTGTGTGTGTGTGTGTGTGTGTGTGTTAACTTGTATGTTAAGATGCAATTTGCAGTAATTGTTCTGTTTTTTCATAACCAAGTTTATGCACCCAACCTGTAATTTTCTTTTTACATTGTAATTTTGTTAGATTAAGAATGATACGGTGCAAATACATCTTATAGTTACAGACGAGCTTATCGTTTACCTGCTGGTAAGTGGCTATTGCAGTCCATGAACAGCAACTTACTTCAAGCAAAGAAGGATTCCGACGCGTTGTCCTACCCTTAGGGTTACAAAAAAAATGTCTCACAGCCTTATAGACGGGGATGTGCCGGGTTGTGGCGGCGTTGTCGTCGCGCCACAGTACTACGAGGAAAGAAAAACGGCAAGATGGTCATACCAACCAAGACGCTCTCCTATTCACAAAAGAAGTTCTGTCATCTCCCTCGCATACGAGGATAATAAAATGGACTGATTATGACGGGACTTTCATTGGCAGATAGCTGATGTCATAAGGAGTAACTTAGGCTATTTTTATTTTAGAAAAATAGCTAGGGTTGATCGCAAAAAAATTTAAACCCTCAATTACACGCGGGCGAAGTCGCGGGGAACAGCTAGTTGTCTCATAAACTTAAAATCGACGCTCATAATATACCTTTATTGTGAAAATATTTCATAGTAGTTAAAAGCCTTTGTGTAATGGGTACGTACAATACCCACTTAATAAATTCCCGAGGGTGTTGCAAAACACAACAAAAAGCCATCAATTGTATTGTCGTTGACGCTGTCCGGATAAAGATAATCCATTCTACCAAGACTTGTCATGGGACAAACATTGGTGATTGATACTGCCTATCGATGGACTGACTGTAATTATTGTGATAGATCTCAAATTTTTAACCGACTTCAAAATGGAGGAGGTACTCAATTCGACTGTACCTATGTCTTTTTATGTGTGTTACCTCATAACTTCTTTCAAGGTGAACCCATTTCTATGATTCTTTTTTTTATTTGAAAGCTGGTGCTTCTCATGTGGTCCCATAACAATCAAGGTGTGACCAGTAGTTTTTGAGTTATCTTTAATAATTTATATTGAAGTTGCTTGTAAAAAATATTTTACCACTTGCAACAAGCGTAAAAGCCAACTATTGGATTCCATTACGATAGTGGTAAATAAAACTTATCTTGTTTTCCGTAACATCTTTTAAACGTTTGAATTTTGTACGTGATGGAGCCACGCTGCAGCTATATTATAGTTGTAGTACGAATGGGTCGGCTCGGCCGGGGAAGGACCACGCTCTCACAGAATACCAGCGTAAAATAGCAGCTTAACACAGCTGTGTTTCGTATGGTGTATGTTGAGAACCGGATACTTTTTCACTGAATATGAGGCATTCCATTTAAAACCATATGGGTGACAACGTATCTGCACATTGATTCTTAATCGAGGATAAATGCAGATGTCTATAGAATAGAATAGAATAAAATAATATTATTATTATCTTTTCTACTCCTTTTTTCTCAAGATTTTCTAAGATCTTGGTTTTTAAGAAATGCTCACGGGCCTAAGCCAAGTGCGCGTCCCTTTGGGAATCAAAATTTGAGGTGTCTTCTTGCAAAAATAGAGAGAGCCTGTACACTTTCCGGGACCTTGTTGTAATAGCGTATACATTGCCCCAAGAATGAATTACTGACTCTGTGGAGTCGAGAAACTGGTATCACTAGCTTGTGTTTGTTCCTAGTGTTTACAGAATGTATATCACTTCTTTTACTAAAACTATCTTTGTTTTTGTGAACATACATTAAATTTTCGTAAATCTACTGAGAGGCCAAACTTAATATATTAATTTCTTTAAATTTACTTATGGGTCACAGCATCCACTTCCCATCAGGTGGACTGTGTGTTCGTTTGTCACCCTTATTCTATAAAAAAATATAATCATCTGCACTCCTCAAAATTATTTGACCTCTGACAAGCATCTACCGTTTTTACCTTCCAGGAGTATGGCCAAAAGAACCATCTACTTGGTACGTTCGACGTGCCGCTAACGGGTGTGGGTGCCTTGTGGCTGACTGACGGCGGGCCGCAGCGGAGGCGCCGCTTGCTGCCATATGCCGACATGCCCGGCAAGGTCAAGGGATTGCAAGTCATATGCAAGGTTGGTTAAATCTCTTTTGTAATGATATTCAGGTCAGTTTTAAGTATCTTCCTTTACATTAATTCTTTACAGCATATGAAAAGTCTATCGCTGAACATAAGCCACCCCCACTCATAAGGTAACCAATCAAACTGTTACTACTCAAAATCATCATCATTATAATTACCGCCTTTCATAAGTTCACTGCTGAACATAGGCTTCCCCCAAGGAATGCCACAAAGCACGGTCCTGAGCCACCTGCATCCATCGACTTCCTGCATGTCTTACCAGGTAGCCACTCCATCTAGGTCCCTCCACCTCCCTAGGGGGCTATACTCCGCCTGCTGGTACGAGACTGCCACTCGAGAACCTTTCTTCCCCGTCGGTTGTCGGTTCTTTGAGCTATATATAGCCGGCCCATTGCCACTTCAGCTTACTAATCCGTTGGGCTATGTCGGTTACTCTAGTTCTACTGCGCATATCCTCGTTTTTAAGTCGATAACTCGGCGACTTTGAGCTTCCTCATACGGCCAGCAGTGAACTATTCAAAATAGTAAGAAAAAAATTAGTAGTTACGTAGAATACAATATAGTGGTTATATATAGTATATATACAGATTCCCATCTCCATTTTCTATTCTCTCTGTCGCTTTTTACCACACGTACGGGTTGATACAGGATGGTGGATTCACTAACAGCGCTATAATAAAGGAAGTCTGCAGTCTGTGATAACGTACACAGGATACCCCTCCCCCCCTCTCCTCCGTTAATACAGGATCGCCCTCGTTAATACATCAGATTTGATACATCACAAATCCTCGCTAAAGATTTTTTTTATAGGATCGGGTGACAAACGAGCACACAGTCCACCTAATGGTAAGTCTTTGCTGTGACCCTTAGGCATCTACATCTATCCTCAATAAAGAATCAAAATGCAGATGCGTTGTCACCCGTGAGGACTAAGATGGAATGCCACGTTTCCAGTAAAAAGGGTCTCCGGTTGTCAACACTCACCATACGAAACACAGCAGTGTTAAGCTGCTATTTTACGCTACCACGTGAAAAAAATATCATATCATAAATTCCATCCAAGGATGTTTCGCGAGACTATTGAAATCAAGAAACATCTTAATTTAAATAGAAAAGGCGGCAGTGTGCTAGCATCTGCTTGGGATCCTATATTTAATCAAATTAAATTCTCAAGCACCTTTCTGCAAGACTTCAAGATGCTATAAGCTTCTGCGTAGACCGAAACAAAAATTAATAATTTTAAATTGCACGTAGTCGTTGTTAACTATGACAATGGAACGTCGAACACCTCAGTCCCTTCTTGAATTTGGGTGCTGTTAAAATACTCGAAACTTCAGCAATATAAAATAAGTTAATATATGCGATGAAATTCGTAATAACTAGTTCCATTTAAATCAATGTTCGTGTAAACGTAAGATATTTAAAAAAATCATTTTCATTCTTGTTACTTTCAGAATATGAAAGTTATGACGTTCAGTTTCGCCAACTCACCGATCGGTAACGGAAGGAAGGTAGCGATGGCACTCATTCACCACGCCTTCCCCAAGCGGCACGACCTTCTGTTCGCCTTCGAGTATAGAGAGCCCTACTACCCCACCCTCCCCTCCGACCTCAACATGTTTCAAAGACCAGGGGACTGGAAGAGGGAGCTGGAACGTTGCGAATGTCCACATTGGAGGATCACATGTATCAATGGAACGTCAGATGCCTTCATGCTGACCGCTGGCGAAACGCTAATAGTACCTAGTTCTGTACTAGATTACAATCTGATGGAATCCGCGCGACATTTTAGGTCTGGGAGGGTCCCTATTTGGGTGTGGGGGAGGCCGGAGGGAGCGGCGTTATTGAGGAGCGGGGAATTATTGCCAACTGAACAGTCTGCTACTGCTGAGAGCGTTTTATTGGAACAGGTATGCCTAATTGGAACGCATTTTTAGTTATAGTAATTTCTTATGGTGTTTAAAAGTTTCGGCCATATGTCACACAGGCCTACTCTTATTTCTGAAAACTTACTAAGACTAAATTTGTATATAAAACTTTGGTTTAATTAAAATAAAATTGCATAAATAATAGATGCTAAGAATCTCTGGTGGAGGTTCGGTTGCCACCTAAGACGGCTCGACCTGGCAACATACAACGCACGCACCCTGAGGACTGACGAGAAGATCGTGGGGTTGGAAGAAGAGATAGACAAGTTACGCTGGCATATTATAGGATTATCCGGGGTCCGAAGAGAGGGGAGGACACGGTAATCCTCAAATCCGGCAACTTGCTCTATCACCGGGAGGGCGACCATCTGTCCTAAGGAGGTGTCGGATTTATCATCCACAAGTCTCTCGTTAAAAAGATTGTGAGTGTGTCGACGAGGGTTGCGTACCTTGTACTCAGAATCACCAAACGGTATTCGCTGAAGGTCATACAGGTTTACGCACCAACCTCGGCACACCCCGATGAGGAGGTGAAGGAAATGTATGAGGATATCTCTAGAGCCATGCATTCCTCCAAAATCCACTATACGGTGTTAATGGGAGACTTTAATGCAAAACTAGGCACAAGAGAGAACGGTGAGCTGAAAGTAGGGAAATTTGGAATAGGGCAACGGAACCTCAGGTGTCCCGGAAACGATGGGGGCCGACTTCATGGAGAAAGACGGACTCTTTATGATGAACTCTTTCTTCCAGAAGCGGCCCCACAGGAAGTGGACCTGGTCGAGCCCCGACGGTTCGAAAAATGAGATTGACTTCATTATGACGACCAGACGACAACAGTTCAGTGATGTTTCAGTAATCGCGAGGGTGAAAACTGGTAGCGATCACCGAATGGTTAGAGGCACACTGAACCTAAACCTTAAGTTGGAGAGGTCTCGTCTAATGAAGTCAACGCTCCATCCCCCTCGTGCTCTGTTCCAAAGTCCCGAAACCTTTCAGCTCGAGTTACAAAACCGTTTTCAGTGCCTAGAAGACTGCAATGAAGTGGACGATATGAATGACAAGCTCGTGGAAACTGTCCATGCAGTCGGAGCTAAGTTCTGCAAGACCCGCCGCAGAAGAACACAAAAACTCTCCGATCACACTCTTAATCTCATGGCTGTTAGACGGGAGATGAAGCTACATTCTTCAACAGACTTGACAGCATACAGGCATCTGAACAGACAGATCTCCAAATGCATGCGGCGGGACTTACGCAACTTCAATACAGCTCGTATTGAAGAAGCGATCGAGCGGAACCAAGGCTCCAAAGTCTTTGACAGAGATCTGTCTGCCAGAAAGAGCCAACTGTCTAAGCTGAAGAAAGAGTGTGGCAGCATCGTTTCCGGGACACCTGAGATTTTGAGTGAGTGAGATTGAGAGGTTCTATGGGCAGCTGTACACGTCATCGTTGGAACCGCACGCAAGTGTAAGTAACGATCCAAGAGCAAGTCTTATCAGACACTATTCCGAAGATGTCCCGGAAGTCAGTTTGAGCGAGATTAGAGTGGCTCTTCAGCACTTAAAAACGGCAGGGCCCCAGGTGAGGATGGAATTACAGCGGAGCTTCTGAAAGCGAGTGGAAAACCGGTACTTGAAGTCCTTCAGAAGCTCTTTAATTCCATCCTCCATGGTGGCACTACACCGGAGGCGTGGAGAAGAAGTACGGTGGTATTGTTCTCTAAGAAAGGCGACAACGCTCTCTTGAAGAACTACAGACCGATTTCCCTTCTGAGCCGCGTCTACGTGCTGTTTTCGAGAGTCATTACGAATCGACTCGCACGCAGACTTGACGACTTCCAGCCTCCCAAAAAAGCCGGTTTCCGAAAAGGCTTTAGTACCATGGACCACATACACACCCTTCGACAAATTGTACAGAAGACAGAGGAGTATAATCTGCCACTTTGCCTTGCGTATGTGGACTATGAGAAAGCCTTTGATTCCGTCGAAATTTGGGCGGTGCTGCAGTCCCTTCAGCGATGCCAAGTTGACTGTCGGTATATCGAAGTGCTGAAGTGTTTGTACAGTAGGGCTACGATGGCTATCGGAGTACAGAATCAGAGTACGAAACCTATCCAACTGCAGAGAGGTGTAAGACAGGGTGACGTTATATCCCCGAAACTCTTCACCGCTGCATTGGAAGAGGTTTTCAAGCTACTGGACTGGAAAGGATACGGTATTAACATAAGTGGCGAGTACATCACTCACCTTCGATTTGCCGACGATATAGTCCTTATGGCAGAGTCGCTGGAGGACCTAAGCACTATGCTCAATGACCTCAATAGTGTCTCCCAACAGATAGGTCTTAAGATGAATATGGACAACACAAAAATCATGTTTAACGTCCATGTCACACCTATGCCGGTTGTTGACGAGTAGGTTTACCTGGGACAAATAGTCCGACTAGGTAAGTCCAACTTCGACCGAGGGGTCAATCGACGGATTCAACTCGGCTGGGCAGCGTTCGGGAAACTTCGACACATCTTCTCGTTAGACATACCTCAAAACCTGAAAACGAAATTGTACAACCAGTGTTGCCAGTGATGACTTACGGATCTGAGACGTGTTCCTTCACTGCTGGCCGTATGTGGAAGCTCAAGGTCGCTCAGCGAGCTATGGAGAGGGCTATGCTTGGGGTTTCTCTGCGTGATAAACTTAGAAAAGATGATGAAACAAGTCTAGCTGTTTCCACATTGGTAAGATTTCTAATCTTTTTTACAGCATATGCTACAGAACTAAATATGCTTACTAATTTTGATATATGGGGGCTCCATTGAAGCTTCGCGTCTGTGTTATTCCAAGAAAAATGGTGGTATCTACAAGACTCAGTTTCTCCCCATTTAAAATTACATTAGTATTTAAGTGTTTGACATTTGGAGTCATGAATTTCATACATTTCGTTTTAGTGCCATTTAAATGCAAGTTATTAACATTAAACCAATTTACTAATATAGATATAGCATTATTTACTTCTTCATATTTTAATAATTGCAGTTTCAATTTGAAAATTAATGAAGTGTCAAGTAAATAATACTATATTATGGTTATCCTTTACTATGTAAGGTAAGTTATTAATACGAAGGCGGCACTGAAAATTTCGGGAATCAAGGAAGTGACACAACATTACTATTTAAAAATGTATTTATTGCTTTTCGAAGTATTCTCCGCGAAATTTGACACATTTTTCCATACGATGGAACCAATCATTGAAGTAACCATTCCATTCTGAAGTTGGGGTCTCCAAAATGGCCGTTTTGTAGGCGTCCACAGCTTCTTCAGATGATGAAAATCTCTGTCCACGCAATTTATTCTTTATTTTAGGGAAAGTATAGAAATCATTAGGGCTTAGGTCGGGGCTGTACGGCGGATGGTCTAATAATTCTATGTTTTCTTGCTCTAAAAACTCTTTTTGTTCTGTGTGCGGTGTGAGAACTCGCATTGTCGTGATGGAGGATGATGCGGCGGTTGCAGTTCTCTTTACGGAGTTCAGAAACGACCTGTGGCAAACAAATGCTAGCATACCATTCTGCATTAACCGTTCTTTGTCTCTCAAGAGGAATAGTCGTAACATGGCCGGTTTTGGAGACAAACGTGGCCACCATTTTTTTTGCAACACTCCGTGAACGAACAATTTTTGTTGGCTTTAACTCATTTTCGAACACCTAAATGGGTGATACAATGTTGTATACAGGAGGTGAGGATCCTGCGTGGAATCTTTCGAGAGTTCTGACGCACCAAGTAACGCGAGCCGCCTTTTGCTCTTCACAGAGCGAATGCGGTATCCATCGGGAAAACAACTTTTTTACACCTAATTGTTCATGCAAGATTATTTGTATTTGACTAAAGTTACCTGAATTTCGTGGTATGTCACATGTCGATCTTCCTCAATCAGCTTACGCACAGCATCAACGTTTTCTTGGGTGACTGCAGTTTTTGGACGACCTTGACGGGGATCATTACTGAGCTTGACACGTCCACGTTGAAATTCAGCAAACCAGCGATAAATTGTGGTTTTGGATGGGGCTTCATCACCAAATTCAGAAATCATCCGGTCAACACACTGTTTTTGTGTTAAACCACTTCGAAAGTCATAATAAATCATCGCTCTTGAATTTTCTCGAGTCAATTCCATTTTCTCAACGACTAAACAAGTTTGACAAAACCTTGTGACAAGACCGAGAATCTTTTTTTAAATAAATAAATGGTATTCGATTTTTAAAACCAAGGACTTTTTAATTAAAAAGATTTTAATATGACAGGAACAGTGGCAATATTCCATTCCCGATACTTTTAGTGCAGCCTATGTATTATCAGGTCCAGGGATAATTACATATCACTGATAGGCAATTTTGTTTTTTCGTAGTATGAACACAACTTTTTCATGTTTTCGTACTTAATTTAATAAACCATGTGGTTCGGCGTAGGAAAAAAATCAATACTATTGTTACGGCCAACAGTTGCCCCGACAGAGGTCGATTGGACCAGGGCCCATGAGTGATCCACTCGACGGGCAACTAGAGGGTTCGGGCCCGAATGGCCTATGGATAATTATTATATAATGGCTGGATAAACAAACACAAACTTACCGAGATCCGGAGGTAGGGTCGACCACAAGGTACCGTCAGGGATAAGTGGTGGTGCTTGTAAGTGCTGTAAGAATGTGTGTAAATGTAACCTGACGTCATCGGTGTAATCGGGCAGCAAACCTACATGCGTTGCTCTGCTCCACAATGTTCGATCACTCCAATGGGCGTTCACCGTTATCTGAACTCAAGTCTAACGTCACTTAGCACAAAACTATAATCGAAGAGGAACGCGATCTCCTCCCGGGTCACAAAGTTTTAGCATTCCACCCGACGAAGCAAATGTCTTATTACGATGTTAAAATTCCACACAAACAACTAGTCGACGCAAATTAATGGCAATCGAAGTTAAGTTAATTACTCAAAACTCAAGATAAGCCTCGTTGTCACGCATACGAACGAAATAAGACAACGCAAAGGAGGCGGTCTTAACGCGACCTAACGATTCTAACGTAACTTCCCGACATCTAACCGACACGGCCGTTGCGGACAATTCATTGTTCCAGACTATTCACACGGCCGTCGCGTGCAAAAAAGAATGCCCGCCGGCCCAAGCCGTCAAACAGGTTTATCGCACGAGACGAGCGTTTTTGCAAGTTTTAAGTGTCCCGATTTGGCCTAAACAACTATGATCACTTTTGGCCAGCAAAAATGCAGCCAAGACTTTACTCATTTCATTTTTAATGTTTATTACCAGAAATGATTGACCCTCTAGTTCCTAGAGAAATGGCAGTTCGAGAAAGAGTGTAATTAAGTAATATGTAATAATAAACAATAATAATTTCTTCAAGTTGTTACTTTTTATTTATTTGATAACCTACCTACTTTATTGTAAACTCGAAATATTTTTAATTTAATGTCCTTATTCAATAAAGACTAAATTAATAACTAAATAATCGATAAACACTGAATAATCACAGACATTAACTTTTCCATAAGAGGTATTATTTTCTCCTCCCTAGGCGATAATAATATCGATAACACCTCTAAAAGTTACAGCCTATATACACGTCCCACTGCTGGGCACAGGCCTAGTCTCATTTCTGAGAGGGTTTTAGGGCAAGGAAAGGTCCGCCGCGCTGCCCCAATACGTGTTGGCGAACTTCACATGTCTTCGAAATATTATTTTTTTCTTATTATCTTATATTTTTTATATTCACCGCCGAGCACGTGGTAAATCCGCACTTGCAATTAACAATTTCATTGGTGCCGGCGGGGATCGAACCCGGGTTTCTCGCGTACCTACTGTGAAACTTATAGCGAGCGCTAACCATCTGAGCTACCACGGCTCCAACACCCCTAACATCACTACAATATGCCCCTGGCCCCCCGACCCGTATCGTGCGATAGAGAGAGTTGCAAGTCATGAAGGCAATTGCCTACATTTTCTTTTTGAAATATTGTTTCCGGCGATAACGTTTTTACCCCTCTAAAACTTTACAAAATAAGAAAATGGGTCTTATTAGATTTAATACATTTTAATCTAGGCCTGTTTACGCTCGAAGAAGTTTTTAAGTCATAAATATATATCGGAAATTACAACAGGAGATCCCACTTGTGATCTCGGAAATAAATCAGGATAGCGTTAACTGTTAAAAATAACAAAAGTGTGAGAGCGGATGTTCAACTTGCTCTCTTGCTTACGCAATTTATCACTATCACTAATAAGACAACGTAACGCACTATACATTCAGTATAGTGAAATTACAGTTCGACCACACCGTAACACGTCTCCGCCACAATCATACACCAGTGTAACGTAAGGTACGTAATTACATGATAACACCAAAATATGTAAACCAACAGCAACACTACTTATCTCAATGTAACACAGGGCAGCCTCTCAGCAACACCAATCCTCCTTGCCTGCACTAGAAGAATTACAACAACGAACAGAATCACAACACTATCTTAGCACTAAGTAGAATCACCACACTCGTTGAATGACTGAAGCGGACTCTCTCGCGCACGGCACCTACAGTGAACTTTATACTACAGACACAAGAGGGGGTTTCTCGATATACCCTCCATTCTACCTCGATCCAACCGGGTATTTTATTGACGCTCCGACATATAAATATTTAGATGCTAATAACTTATTTTGTTTACAATATTTCTTTAAAATAAAAACGTACGGGCCTAGTTTTTTGTCATATTTACAACACTTCCAAAAATTATTAAAATTTGACTATATTTACGTTATCGCTTTTTGTATGAACATTTACAGCTTCACAATCCTCTTAAGTAATAGTTTTTAAATTAGGCGACGGCAGGAGAAGAATTCAGTGACTTAGTGGTTAAGATCGGAATATCAGTAAAATATTTCTCAAAAACCATTGCAAGATCCTAATCTGATTAAACTTAACCGGTTGTTTCAATTTCGAGAGTGTGCTTTACCAGTTTCACTATTAATTACACGTCACGTAATTTTAATTTTATTAGAAGCCGTCTTAATTGTGTTACTCAAATGCAAAGACTTGGCTGTGGAGCACACTCTATTAAATATTTTTGAATATTTTTTTACATATTCCCTAAATTCGATGCTAGGATTATATGACCTTTCATGCTTAAGTTCTTATAACCTTTGTCTGCTCTTATGGACTTCTACTGTCGCCCATTCATTAAATGCCTTCCGACTGTTCAAGGAGAACGATTTAGAAGTAAAAATATTATCAAATTCATTGCAAATAAGCTTCAACAATGTTCCATACAAAAAATTAGGATCATTTTGGTATGAAAGTGATGGAAGTTTCTTCAATATGTTACAATATGTTACTTCTAAACTTCTCCAAGCGACGTGCATTTACTGTAACAAACTTAATTTTCTCATCTACTTGCTTTTGTGAACATAACATAACATAAGGTAACGAAACTAACTGTCCACAGTGGTCAGAATTCAATTTTTGTATTATACATTTATGCAACGGCTTAACATTTGTGTTTATGTTGCACTACATTCATTAATACGCGTTGGTTCTAAAAATAATTTTAAAAGACCATATGGTTTAAACAATGATCTAAATTTAATATTTGTGGAGGAAGCTTCTAGGAGATTGATATTAAGTCTCCACATATTACAACAGATTTATTCTGTTTATCAAGCTTAACAAAAACTTCTATAATTTTTTCAAATATAGAACTTGAGGGTCTGTAGACGCTCACAACAATGAGGTGCTCAAACTCAATACATGTCATTTTTACAGTTCGTTCAACAGAGAGGCTCACAATATTTTTACGTTCTTTACATGATAATAATTTACTAGCCAATATTAACGAGCCACCTATTAAAACCGTTTCTCTATTGAATGAACTGACCAACTGGTGATTACTGTAGTTAAACATTAACTTAATAAGCTTTTAAGTTTAACCAGTGTTCAGTAATACATGAAATATGAATATTGTAGCTATTTAAGAATAATTCGATTTCTAGCTTTTTGTCTATCATGCCTTGTATATTCTGATGCACGAGGTGTAAACAATTTTTATTATCTAGTGATAATAAAAATTGTTTATTATCACTAGATAATTGCGGAGTCATACAATAAAGGATTTGTAAGCTACATTCTAAATTATTTAAATTATTATAACTACTAGAGATTATCTTTATTGTGTCATCTTCTAATTTAAATGACTTGGAACTAATTCTAAATTACTTGTTAAGTCATTAGATTGCTCAATAGAAGCAGATGTTTGTGTAGCCAAGATCTTGGCTGAGTTAATATACAAACAATAAGATTAAGTACATTTGCTATCTGTCTTAAATTGTATTTGGATAGGTAATACGTATCTCTAGTCAAAATTTTCTTTATTAAATTATTTATGTCTATTAAATTAATGCTATTACTATAATTATAACAATTAAATGTCAAGTTTAAATTGTTATGACATGAAAAGTTATTCATTAATAAATTTAAATGAATAAACCATACTACGAGTATTCCTAAAAGTAAAATAATTAAAAAGTGATATAAAAAATTAAAAAGCAATCACTGAGGCATTGTTTTGTGTATATAGGTTCAAACATCAGAAACTAAAGAACTTTTATTTATAATGCAACTTTTCACTTATGGTGACACTGTAACAAACAACTTCACCTCAGTAGCGACACCTCAACTAGCACGACATCTGGTGAGCAGTAAATTATTGGGTCTTATTGAATAAATTTCAGTTTAAATTTAGTTGATTGCTTGACTAAATATGTGTAAAGTGTGAATGGTGCGTGTATAGGTGCGGCGGTCGCACCCGAAGCTGAGTCCGCCGCGCGTGCTGTACCTGTGCGGCGCGGGCGGCGCGGCCCCCAGCCCGCACGCCCCGCACGCGCCGCACGCGCCGCCCGCGCTGCCCGCGCTGCACTCGCTGCTCGCCTCGCACAAGAAGCTCGCCGACCTCTGCACGCCCACCACTCTGCCTAACTTCTGGGTTAGTCGCATTCCACATTCACATCGATCAGCTCCCCTCCCCTTTCCCCCCTCCTTTCTCCCCCCTACCACTCACCCTCAATCTCTCTCCCTCTCCCTCTCTCTCACTCACTCACTCTCTCTCTCTCTCTCACACTCACTCACTCACTCACTCTCTTTCACACACACGCAAATATATCTCAATATGATAGAACCACATAGCAGCTATATTATACCGGAATTTATTTATAGAATAAGGATAAACGAGCACACCATCCACTTAGTGATAAATGGATGCTGTAGCCCATAGACACCTACAACTATCTTTAGTTAAGAATCAAAATGCAGATACGTTGTCATTCTTCAAGACTAAGATGGAATGCCTCGTTTCCAGTAATAAGGGTCTAAAGTTCTTTACATTCACCAAGCGACACAAGTAGCATTAAGCTACTACTTTACACTAGTATTCTGTGAGAGCGTAGTCATTTCCTGGTCGTGCCGACCAAATCATACTACATGCGTAACTGCAGCGAGACTTTACCACATGTAACTCTCTCTCACAACAACAAACATATTTCAACGAGGTATAGCCACGCCTCAACTATGGGCATGTATGGCCTGTATGTCTATAGGCATCAGCATCTACTTACCATCAGGTAGACTATGCTGGTTTGTTATTCTGTATAATTAAAAATTAAAAATTTTGTACAACCAAATTCCATATAAATTATTAAGAATAACTCAAAAACTATTGGTCAGATCTTGATCAAATTTATATGGGAGCACGTGCACCAGCTTTCAAATAAAAAAAACATACATACAGTCGAATTAATTACCTCCTCCTTTTAGAAATCGGTGGAAAATAAAACAAACACGGAAAACTGCGTACTTTCTAAGTGACGCAAAAACCATGCTCAACTTAGTGTAAGAATACACTCACGTAAACATAAAATAATTTAAATGTATCTAATGTCATTTGAAACGAACTTCATAGTAATGGATGCATGTGTACCTCCACCATTAAACTTTGAGGGCTAAAAAGAAGTGTGCATGAGGGTATGTCTAAAAGTTGAAAATGGTATCGGCATCACTTAGAATGTACTCAGCGCTTTTGTTAATCTGAAATCTAACTAGGTATTTGGTGTGAAATCTGTCTATATTTTTCTTACTTTTTTTAATTAAATTTAAGTGAAACGAACTTAGAGTCCATCTGATAATAAGTGACTGCTTTAGTCCATGGAGCACCAACTTCAAAGTAGAAGGTTACAAATTCATTGTCACCTCTGAGTACTGAGATAGAGTGCCTGTAATTCTACTGGCTTTCTATACACTTCAGACCGGAAATAACAGCGCATGCGCTGTTTTCTAACAGAAAAATGGAAGAGTGTCGTATCTACTCAGACAGACTCCTGGATAGAAAAATGGTCTTACCTAGTATTTTTTTTCCACATATTAATGTACCTTCCTTTAAGAAGTTTCCGATCCAACAGTAATGTATGCTTTGCACATATTTTTCTCAGTTACAAGATTCGCAGTACTACTCGATTTTAGACTCTAGTCGGTGGCTGCGATACGTGGCGAACTGCCTCGCTTTTGCTGACGACGCGGCCTCACATCTCATGTCCAACATCACCGTTGTGTTACAAGAAGGTATTATTATTGTATTTATTCATGTCCTATATTATGCACTTCCCATAAGTGGGCAAGGCCGTTTTGTTCAATTGATTATTTATTACATTAATCCTCTCCCCTCCTCTCTCTCTCTCTCTCTCTCTATTCCTTTCTCTCTCTCTCTCTCTCTCTATTCCTTTCTCTCTCTCTCTCTCTCTTCCTCTATTTATCTCTTGATCGATTGATTTATGTAAACTCGATAAATAAATAATGATTTCTATAATATATTAACGCGAATACTACACATTGAATGAAACTACTTTACCAGATTTAATTGCAATAGTGAATGATTGTCGGATCAAACGCAAATAGCCTAATCCAAAATGCCATGACATGTGATATATGTTTATTATTTCTTCAGAACTAACAAGTAATAAACATAAACGCAAATAGTGTTTCGTATGGTCAGTGTGGAGAACCAGAAAATCCTTTTACCGAGGCATTCCATCTTAGTCCTCAGTGGGTGGCAACGCATCTGCATTTTGATTCTTAATCGAGTATAGGTGTAGATGACAGCATCCACTTACCATCAGGTGGTACCACTGTGTGCTCGTTCATCACCCATATTCTATAAAAAGCTAGCCCCCATCCGCCAAATTCGTACCGTTTCCTATAAAGAACATTGTTCCAAAAATCTGACCAAATCATCATCATCATTAACAGTACAGCCCATTATAGGTCCACTGCTGAACATAGGCCTTCCTCAAGGAATATCACAAAGTACGGTCCATAGCCACCTGCATCCATCGACTTCCTGCTTGTCTTACCAGGTCGTCACTGCATCTAGTGAGGGGATGCCCTACACTTTCTCCACTGATACTGCCACACGAGAAACTTTCTTCTCGTGTGGTATCCTCGTACTTCTCGCCTCATTAGATGTCGGTTCTTCGAGCTATATAGCCGGCCTATTGCTATATCAGCATACTCATCCGTTAATGAGAAATAATATTAATAAATATAGGTTATAAAGACTAATTTATATTTTTTCGATCTTTTATCGTGTGTACTTGGTTTGCTAATGCTGTCTTAGAACAAACTTACTCTTCCGATTGCATTACTAATAAGCCAATAAGCATTGATAACATTCCTTTAAAATTATATTATCATGTTCATTAGTTTTATTTTATTTTCGCAGGCGATGGCGTGGACTACTGTGCGGTTGTGTCGTGTCTAACGCAACTCTTAATAGATCCGTACTTTCGTACGATATCTGGCTTCCAGTCCTTAATTCAAAAAGAGTGGATAGCACTCGGACACCCCTTCTGTGATAGGTGAGATTTTGTGATAACGACTATAATATTAATGTAGAATTAGGTGTTAGTGGCAACCTTGAACTGACCAGCATAGGGTTGATTGAGTAACACCCACTAGATCATTGATGTAAGTTGATGATAAATGGTCTTTTGATGGACCGTAATGGTATCGAAGGGCACAAACAGGGTTTCTACAATCCCTAATTTTTATTTAATATATCATAAATTTGGCTGCTACAAAACAGAATATTCCTTTTCGATTTTAAATAATAGAATGTCTCATTAATAAAAAATATCAATTTCAGTCACAACATGGATATTATGTACTTCATATATGTGGTATATAATTAATGTCATCACCATCATCATCATTACAGCCCTTCATAAGTCCACTGCTGAATATAGGCCTCCCCCAAGGAATGCCACAAAGCATGGTCCTAAGCCACCTGCATCAATCGACTTCCCGCATGTCTTACCAGGTCATCACTCCATCTAATTGAGGACACTCTACACTTCATCCGCCGGTACGAGGCTTCCACACGATAACCTTTTTTTCCCATCGGTTGTCGGTTCTTCGAGTTATATGGCCGGCCCATTGCCACTTCAGCTTACTAATCCTTTGGACTATGTCGGTAACTCTGATTCTACTGCGGATATCCTCATTTCTAAGTTTATCACGCAGAGAACCCCGAGCATAGCCCTCTCCATAGCTCGCCGAGCGACCTTGAGCTTCCTCATACGGGCAGCAGTGAAGGACCACGACCATAATTAATGTGGATAAAAATAAAGAGTTTACAACCAGTGCATATTGCCAGTGATAACATTTGAATCTGACACTTGGTCCTTCACTGCAGGCCGTATGAGGAAGCTCAAGGTCGCTTAGCGACCTGTGAAGAGGGCTCGGATGCTCGGGGTTTCTCTCCGCGATATATATCGTAATAAGGATATATATCCGCAATAGAACCAGTGCAACCGACATAGCTCAACGGATTAGTAAGCTGAAGTGGCTATGGGCCAGTTATATAGCACGAAGTACCAACAACTGATGGGTTAGAAAGGCGACCGGCAGCCTGGTATCACTAAGCGAAGTGTAAAGTGGCCGCCCATTATATACAGTGATGACCTGATAAGACATGCAGCATAGAGTAATTAGACTTAGAGTGATAGTAGCATTCAAAATTCCGTTCAAAGTTGAAGCAACAACACGGCCTGCATAAGCGCCCTGTAATTACGTTTGCCCACACGCACGCAAGCAAATGAATAATGTTTGCAAGTAAATTACATTTTCCCTAAAAAGTGGAGAAAATGTAATAGTAGACCTTATTATTATTGTATGCCTTAAGCGAAAGCGCAAGGTATGTTCTACTATCGCCTTAAAATTAAGATTCCAACGTTTTATCGAATGATATTGTATCTAGCAATCATATTATACATATAAATGATATAAAAAGCACATTGTTAGAAAGGTAAATGATTGTTGAAGTTATTTTTTTAAAATCGATTAATTGCTATTTTTAAATAAAAAAGGGGTTTTAGTGGCTTATGGTGTGGATTTATCAAGTCCGCAAGGCTTGTAAACACGATAACTTTTGAAAATATCAATTGTTTAATTCAATCTATTTTTTAATCTCTTCATCTATCATGTGCGAAGCCACTGAATGTAAATGGCAGTGTAATTTTGTTTTGTTTAGCTATAATTAATTCTTTTCGGCTCCAAAATGGCGAAATTTTAGTTGATTTGGTAGCCTTGTATATAAATTATTTTTCTAAATAGGCGGATGCCGCACTCCGAGCTACAGCCACAGAGTACTTTACTCACTCACTCAGTTCGGCGTCAGTCGCCGTCGTGAGTGGACATTGTTTCGGTTGTTAGTAGCGGCTCAAAAAGATCGCTGTACAAATACACAATATTCGAATAACCAAATTTCTTAAATACTTGATTATAATAATAATGAGAGATTTTTTTTATTACAATATTTTAAAAGCACGGAATAAATATTAGTAGTACGTACGAAAAGTAAGTACATAGTATCAATTTTTTCATCATGGGTGTCATTTTCATGATTTTCGAGGGTGTTGAAGCCGATAGTGCTGTCGAAATGTAAATCCAAGATGGCGGCTGAAGTAGGAACCAATTTTTTCGTCATGGTTGTCATTTTCATGGTTTTCGAGAGAGTTGCAGCCGATAGGGTTGTCGAAATGTAAATCCAAGATGGCGGCTGCAATAGATATCAATTTTTTCATCATGGGTATCATTCTATGGTTTTCGCGGGTGTTGAAGCCGATAGTGCTGTCGAAGTGTAAATCCAAGGTAGCGGCTGCAATAGGTATCAATTTTTTCATCATGGGTGTCATTTTCATGGGTTTCGAGGGTGTTGAAGCCGATAGTGATGTCGAAATGTAAATCCAAGATGGCGGCTGAAGTAGGTACAAATTTTTTCATTATGGGTGTCATTTTCATCGTTTTCGAGGGTGTTGAACCAATAGTGCTGTCGAAATGTATTTAAACTACTTTAAAAAATTCCGTATAATCATGTTATACGTAATTTTTTTTTAATGCGCTTAAGGCATGCCCAATTGGGTTTACCAATCTTTTTGTAATTATTATACTATATATAATACTCCAGGGCCTTAGCCTATCATATTTAGAGAAGTGGAAGAAATGAAGGAGGCAAATGCCTACGTCCATTTCTTGCAGTTTTTCCAATCCAGCGTCACTTACATTTAACAAGTGAATAGTTGTTAAATAATCATTTTAGCTGTCAGATATTTTTTCATTAGTTATCCATATTACTAGCCGTGGCTGTGGCCCGCTGCTTCACCTGTGTTAATCAGGATAAAAGCATACACTGATCTCGATTCTTGCCATTCTAAGAATCTACATGCTATACTTTTTTATATGATAAGGGTGACAAACGAGCGCACAGTCCACCTAGTAAGTGGTTGCTGTGAACCATAGACATCTACATCTATCCACTATAAAAAATCCAAATGCAGATGCGTTGTCACCTGTGAGGACTAAGATGGAATGCCTCTTTTCCAGTAAAAAGGGTGATCCGAGTGGGCTTGGCGAGTCCATTCGGGTGTGTGTTGGTGTGCTGCGGCGAGAGGGATGTTCTCTCCCCCTATCGCTGCAGCCGAGGTGGAGTTGCGGAGGAAGAGGAGTGTTAGTATGGCGATGCGCCACTCGCCCTATCCTCCGCGACTCTGGCAGAGCCGCACCTTTGATGCAGTGGTGGTATTGCGAGGCGCCGCTCTTCCTACCCACCGCGGCCGAAACTAGATTGGCGGCGGAGCCAGAGCCCAGATCTGCCGCTGAGGTAGGAAAAGCTAGTGCTTCCGAGTGCTCATTTTTCCTGGCATGACCTCCGTGTATTGGACTTGAGGGGTCCGTTACGCAGATGAAGTAAAGTCGAAGAAGAAGGCGCGCCTCGTTTTCCTGGTGCGCCTTACCTGAGAAGGAAAAAAGGGAGGAGAAATCTTTCCCGAGGAGAGGCTGCCGTGGGTCAGCCAGCGTTGGTGGGGCCGTGAATGTGTACGAAAGCGTTCTCCTAGCCCTGTCAATATGTAGCGAAAGATGTAACACCATGGAATTTTAGTCAGTGCGAGTCCGACATAACCCGTTCTTGCCCTCGCAAGGCAGGTATGCGCAGGAATTTCCCCATGTTAAAAAAGAGTCCAGTGCCTTGTTTTGTGGCATTCATTGGACTAGGCCTATATTTTTGTATAGTATTATATACATGTTCAATATTGTACTTGTGAATGGCTGAAATGACGATGAAGTAGGCACATTAGCAATATAACAGCAGCAAGGTGGCATGTGCAGGCTGGGGCTGCCGCGGCCGGGCCCGGGCAAGGAGGCGCCGGCGCAGGCGCCCGTGTTCTTGCTGTTCCTGGACTGCACCTGGCAGCTGCTGCAGCAGTTCCCGGCCGCCTTCCAGTTCACCGACACCTACCTCGTCACGCTCTGGGACTGCGTGCACAACCACCTCTTCGACACCTTCCTCTTCAACTGCCCCAGGGACAGGGACCTGGCCGTCTCCAAGGTAAACCGTTTTAAATGTATTTTATACGTTATTCTATTAGTCTCAACGAAGACTAGCCATCTCCGCAGGGCAGGGCATTCTATTATCTACCTCCAGCTGTAATTACATCTTTATACAGAACCAGTTGATGACGACCGGTTTGCTTTAAGCAAAGCTATTAACCGTTACCATTACAGCCTATTATTAGTCCACTGCTGAACATAGACCTCTCCCATAAATTGCCTCATAGGGGAGGATATTTATCATAGTTGCAATAAAAAACCACGCTTGCCAACACGATTGCCAAGCGTGGTTTTTTATTTTTTGTCGTTATTAAAAAGACGCTGCCCATCAACTTATTTATTACATTATAGCTTCTTACGACATCCTCGGGATGATATGGGGTAGTGAATATTCTTATACCGCCACTACACGGTCCAAGGAAAGCTATTTAAAATTTAACAAATTCTGGATGTGATATGTATATTTTTTTAAAACGTTATTTTTTTTAAATGTTACCCCCACACCAGGATTATACTAGGATATGAAACTGAATAGAACAACAAAAAAAAAGTAAAAAAGGAATTTCATTTATTAGCTTCTAAATATAAAAAAATTCATTTGTTACAGAACTTCACTCCAAGGCCAGTTTGGGATTGGGGTGAACAGTTCTCCGAACAGGACAAGGCTTTATTCTACAACCCTCTGTATATGATAAACAAACCCATTCCGATGACAGCACAAAGGTTAAGTAAGTACCAAAAATTTTGATAAAGCTTTGTTGATGTAAAAATTTTCTTTATGCTCATGACAGTCAACTGCTGGACAAGAATGCTCATACCGTTACCGGTACAGCCTATTAAAGCCACACAGCAGAACAAGGCCTCACCTCTGGACTGCCTCTTAGGGGGATATTACCTGATAGACACGTACTGGCACAGTACGAGTCACAAAAGACGAGACTTGACGCACCACATTGTTTTACCTATACAGTAGACGACTTTAGCGTTTATGAGCCGAGAAGGACCCGGTCCTTCTCAAGGTGAGGAAAATCAAGGTGCGGTACGATGCACTATCCGTCCTCGTATATTAGAAATAGTATTACCCCTAAAACAGTACCCTGAGGAATACCACGCTAAACTCGTTTCTAAGAAGTTCCGATCGGATGGCGCTTTTTTGCTTGCTTATGTACCAACTAGATCAGCATCAAAATAATCATATAAATAGGCTGCCTATTTATATGATTATTTTGGTACATTCATTTGAATAAGAATCATCGAGATAACTTCCAAACGGAGAAAAACGAAATGAGAGCTGTCATATGTTTAAAAAAAATGTCTAACAAAGACATACTCGTACACAGCGATTTTGACAAGAATTTTGAGATTTTTAAAGAATGGTTTGAAACATTGCTTGTCAGCTTACAAAACACATCGAAAATCGTAATTGACAATGCGCCATATCATTCAGTCCAAGTTGACAAATTAGTAACTCAAGCAAATTAAAAGTAAGAAATTATCTCTTGTCTGGAAAGAAACGGTGTGGAAGCATATCGAACTTTATCAAAAGTTGAGTTATTGAACTTCGTAAAAAGAACTAAGCTGTCCAAGACTCGCCACATAATCGATGAACTCGCCGTTAACCACGGACACGAAGTTATTCGAATGCTTCCCTACCACTACCAATACAATGCAATCGAGCTTATTTGGGTAGAAATAAAAGCACCCTTCAGCACTGGAAAAATTAGCGTGTGCGGAAGTCACTAAAGAACAATGGAGGAAAGTCGTGGAGAAAATAAATATTTTGAGATGTGAGAATAGACAATATTATTGACAATAAATTCATATTTCTTGAGTGCAGAGAGCAGTTTTGACGAGGACAACACAACCTATAATTCGGATAGTTCAACTGAATAAATGCAATTTATTTGTTCAATTATATATCTACTTGTTTTATTTTATTTTCATAAAATTAATATAGAATATAATAATGGGACAGGAATTCTAATGGGACGCTATTATAATTACATTAATTTTTTCACAATTACTGCATTCGATTCACAGATGTTTAAAATCATATCACCACCAACCATTCATTCAATGTAATCGATAATTTTAAGCAGTTCACCTCACTATGAAGCTATGACTAACAGATGCCAAATCATCCATCCATCCATTCATTACAGCCCTTTACAAGTACACTGCTGAACATAGGCCTCCCCCAAGGAATGCCACAAAGCACGGTCCTGAGCCACCTGCATCCATCGACTTCCTGCATATCTTACCAGGTCGTCACTCCATCTAGTGGGGGGACGCCCAACACTTCACCTGCCGGTACGAGGCTGCCACTCGAGAACCTTATTTCCCCATCGGTTGTCGGTTCTTCGAGCTATATGGCCGGCCATTGTCACTTCAGCTTACTAATCCGTTGGGCTATGTCGGTCACTCTGGTTCTACTGCAGATATCCTCATTTCTGAGTTTATCACGCAGAGAAACTCCGAGCATAGCCCTCTCCATAGCTCGCTGAGCGACCTTGAACTTCCTCATCCGGCCAGCAGTGAAGGACCACGTCTCAGTTCCGTATATCATCACTGGCAACACGCACTGGTTGTACAGTCTCGTTTTCAAGTTTTGAGGTATACCTGACGAGAAGATGTTCCGTAATTTCCCGAACGCTGCCCAACCGAGTTGAATCCGTCGATTGACCTCTCGGTCGAAGTTCGACTTACCTAGTCGGACTATTTGTCCCAGGTAAACATACTCGTCAACAACTTCCAGCTTAGTGCTCCCAACAACTACCGGCATAGGTGTGACATAGACATTAAACATGATCTTTGTTTTGTCCATGTTCATCTTAAGACCTATCCGTTGGAAAGCACTATTGAGGTCATTCAGCATAGTGCTTAGGTCCTCCAGCGATTCTGCCATAAGGACTATATCGTCGGCAAATCGAAGATGAGTGATGTACTCGCCATTGATGTTGATACCGTATCCTTTCCAGTCCAGAAGCTTGAAAACGTCTTCCAATGCAGCGGTGAAGAGTTTCGGGGATATGACGTCACCCTGTCTTACACCTCTGCAATTGGATAGGTTTCGTACTCTGCTTCTGTACTCGGATAGCCATCGTAGCCCTACTGTACAAGCACTTCAGCACTTCGATATACCGACAGTCAACTTGGCACCGCTGAAGGGACTGCAGCACCGCCCAAATTTCGACGGAATCAAAGGATTTCTCATAGTCCACATACTTCAGACATAGTGGTAAATTGTACTCCTCTGACTTCTGTACAATTTGCCGAAGGGTATGTATGTGGTCTATGGTACTAAAGCCCTTTCGGAAACCGGCTTGTTCGGGAGGCAGTCGTCAAGTCTGCGCGCGAGACGATTCGTAATGACTCTCGAAAACAGCACGTAGACGCGGCTCAGAAGGGAATTCGGTCTGTCGTTCTTCAAGAGAGCGTTGTCGCCTTTCTTGAAGAACAAGACCACTGCACTTCTGCTCCACGCCTCCGGTGTAATGCCACCATGGAGGACGGAATTAAAGAGCTTCTGAAGGACTTCAAGTACCGGTTTTCCACCCGCTTTCAGAAGCTCCGCTGTAATTCCATCCTCGCCTGGGGCCTTGCCGTTTTTAAGGTGCTGGAGAGCCATTCTAATCTCGCTCAGACTGACGTCCGGGATATCATCGGAATAATGTCGGATAACTCTCGCTCTTGGATCGTTACTCACACATGCGTGTGGCTCTAACGATGACGTGTACAGCTGCCCATAGAACCTCTATCTCACTCAAAATCTCAGGTGCCCCGGAAACGATGCTGCCACACTCGATCTTCAGCTTTGACAGTTGGCTCTTTCTGGCAGACAGATCTTTGGCAAAGACTTTGGAGCCTTGGTTCCGCTCTATCGCTTCTTCAATACGAGCTGTATTGAAGTTGCGTAAGTCCCGCCGCATGCATTTGGAGATCTGTCTGTTCAGTTGCCTGTATGCTGTCAAATCTGTTGAAGAATGTAGCTTCATCTCCCGTCTAACAACCATGAGATTAAGAGTGTGATCGGAGAGTTTTTGTGTTCTTCTGCGGCGGGTCTTGCAGAACTTAGCTCCGACCGCATGGACAGTTTCCACGAGCTTGTCATTCATATCGTCCACTTCATTGCAGTCTTCTAGGCACTGAAAACGGTTTTGTAACTCGAGCTGAAAGGTTTCGGGACTTTGGATTAGAGCACGAGGGGGACGGAGCGATGACTTCATTAGACGAGACCTCTCCAACTTAACGTTTAGGTTCAGTGTGCCTCTAACCATTCGGTGATCGCTGCCGGTTTTCACCCTCGCGATTACTGAGACATCACTGAACAGTTGTCGTCTGGTCGTCATAATGAAGTCCAATCTTATTTTTTGTCGAACCGTCGGGGCTCGACCAGGTCCACTTCCTGTGGGGCCGCTTCTGGAAGAAAGAGTTCATCATAAAGAGTCCCTCTTTCTCCATGAAGTCGGCCAGCTGCTGGCCCCTTGGGTTCCGTTGCCCTATTCCAAATTTCCCTACTTTCAGCTCACCATTCTCTCTTGTGCCTAGTTTTGCTTTGAAGTCTCCCATTAACACCGTTTATTGGGTTTTGTAGAAATGCATGGCTCTAGAGATATCCTCATACATTTCCTCCACCTCCTCATCGGGGTGTTCCGAGGTTGGTGCGTAAATCTGTATGACCTTCAGCGAATACCGTTTGGTGATTCTGAGTAGAATTTACGCAACGCTCGTCGACACACTCTCAATCTTTACAACGTTGTTAACAAGAGACTTGTGGACGATAAATCCGACACCTCCTTGGGACAGATGGTCGCCCTCCCGGTGATTGCAAGTTGCCGGATTCGAGGATTACCGTTTCCTCCCCCTCTCTTCGGACTTCGGATAATCCTATAATATGGCAGCGTAACTTTTCTGTCTCTTCTTCCAGCTCCACGATCTTCTCGTCAGTCCTCAGGGTGCGTGCGTTGTATGTTGCCAGGTCGAGTGGTCTTAGGTGGCAACCGAACCTCCACCGTAGATTCTTAGCACCTCCTGCCCAACCGTTACAATGGTCGCCACCGTAGCCAGGAATAGCGGGGCCGCCGGGGACTTGGGGCCGTCTCTTTGTTACTCTCATCATTGGGGGGTATTTGCCATAGTTGCCACGCTTGACGAGCTGGTTGGCAACAGCAGTTTTTTATTGTATTTTTGCTGTTATCAGGAAGATGCTGCTGCCCATCTCCAGCCTGTTTCCCTTTGTCGCCTTTTACGACACCCACGGGAAGATATGGGGTAGTGGATATTGTTAACCGCCACTACACGGCAAATGTGACCTATTAAAGTGGCCCTACTGTAGTCCTTGCACGTTTCGTAATTGAATGAAAGTGAAATTGAAATTGAAAGTGTCCCATTTCATCCTCACCCTCTAGGGTCTAATTTACCATCTTTTCTTTTCGGTTTATTAAAATGTCTAGGAATTCTTATAAAGAGTAAAATTATAACATTTAATCAAAAGTAATCAAATTTTTTTTCTGGTCTTTCATAAAGCATTTGATTAACAATAGCAGTACTTTTCCATCTACAATAAAATGTCCTCTAACGGAACTAAAATTTACAACATGTTCGCGAGCTGTTTCTCTTCGGCTTATAACACTTCGGTAGCCGATCAGAGTTACACTAATGACAAAGTTATTTATGTATCCAATATGATTTTCACTATCAATACAGTCTCCTTTTCAGAAGTTCAGTTATATAGGCTCTTAAAAATGTCAATACATTCGAAGGCACAAAATCAGATCAGATATTTGCAATTTTTATCTACAAATGCGCCAGTAATATTTCAAAGCCTCTTACTTTAATTTTCTAGGCGGGCGTGTTTCTGAAAATTCAGAAAGAAGTGATAGGCGTACTTGTTCATGAAACTGAAAAAGCTGCTTTCTTAGTAAATTATCGAGCCTATATTTATATTTTCTGTTCACGGGAAAGTACTTCAGTTGCTACTCTTTCAAATGTTCTCTTGGCAAGCAAAATATTCAAATTTTTTTATGAAATCAATTTTATCAACAACCAATTTATATCGTGAAATTTATATAGATTTTAGCAAGGCATTGGATAAAGTAGATCACAGACTAACTCGCATAATAATTCTTACTTAAATTAACTCTTTGTGAAATTGCGGGTAGTCTGTTGAACTGGTGCTCCTCGTGTTTTGGTAGTCGATTTTCAAGAGTAGTACTTTATGGATACAAATCTGATAGATTCCGTGTACTCTTCGGAGTTCCTCAAGGGTCACACTTTAAGTCTTTAATCCCTTACTCTTCAATATCTTTATCAATGACATTGTTTCATCTTTCCTTCATTCAAAGGTTAACCTATTCGCAGACGACTTAAAAATCATGAAAGACATAATATACTTATTCACAAAGTCACTCATCTTAGTAGCTGGTGTGTGTAGTTTTGAATCAACTCGTCCATTGATGATTCAGATGCATGCCGTGGTAACCTATAATCAAGACGAAAATTTCAATATATTGTAACAGATATCTTGTTGGTTATCCAAAATAAAATAAATAAAATTTGCTAGGTATGCCGGCAGTGAGCTGGCGCAACTCGAGGCCGGCAGACGACACCGAACGGCTGCGACCGTGCTGCTCGGTGGGCGGCGTGGAGCTGTGGGCGCTGTGCTACGAGCGCTGGCTGCCGCCGCTGGACACGCCGCACGCCGGCCGTCTGCACTTCCACCTGCACCACTGCCGACTGCGCGCGCAGGTACACGCACACGCACACGTGCACGCGTACACACACATGCGCGAGTACCCACGCACACACGCACCCACACACAACCTCACACTCGTGTGCGCACGCACCTCCCCCCCCCCCCACACATATACACACACATAACCACATATCACCGGAACAATTATACCTTTATTAAATGACTGAATACAGACCTTTTATTAACCCTTCAAAACCCGAAAAATCCAGATGGATTTATTACTGTCAAAGTTATAAACCCCGCCAAAGAGTATCATCATCATCATCATCATTACAGCCCTTCACAAGTCTACTGCTGAACATAGGCCTCCCCCAAAGAATGCCACAAAGCACGGTCCTGAGCCACCTGTATCCATCGACTTCCTGCATGTCTTACCAGGTCGTCACTCCATCTCGTGGGGGGACGCCCTACACTTCGCCTACCGGTACGAGGCTGCCACTCGAGAACCTTTCTTCCCCATCGGTTGTCGGTTCTTCGAGCTATATGGCCGGCCCACTGCCACTTCAGCTTACTAATCCGTTGGGTTATGTCGGTTACTCTGGTTCTACTGCGGATATCCTCACTCCTAAGTTTATCACGCAGAGAAACTCCGAGCATAGCCCTCTCCATAGCTCGCTGAGCGACCTTGAGCTTCCTCATACGGCCAGCAGTGAAGGACCACGTCTCAGTTCCATAAGTCATCACTGGCAACACGCACTGGTTGTACAATTTCGTTTTCAGGTTTTGAGGTATGTCTGACGAGAAGATGTGTCGTAGCTTCCCGAACGCTGCCCAGCCGAGTTGAATCCGTCGATTGACCTCTCGGTCGAAGTTGGACTTACCTAGTCGGACTATTTGTCCCAGGTAAACATACTCGTCAACAACTTCGAGCTTAGTGCTCCCAACAACTACCGGCATAGGTGAGACATGGACATTGAACATGATCTTTGTTTTGTCCATGTTCATCTTAAGACCTATCCGTTGGGAAACACTATCGAGGTCATTGAGCATAGTGCTTAGGTCCTCCAGCGATTCTGTCATAAGGACTATATCGTCGGCAAATCGAAGGTGAGTGATGTACTCGCCATTGATGTTGATACCGTATCCTTTCCAGTCCAGAAGCTTGAAAACGTCTTCCAATGCAGCGGTGAAGAGTTTCGGGGATATGACGTCACCCTGTCTTACACCTCTCTGCAATTGGATAGGTTTCGTACTCTGGTTCTGTACTCGGATAGCCATCGTAGCCCTACTGTACAAGCACTTCAACACTTCGATATACCGACAGTCAACTTGGCACCGCTGAAGGGACTGCAACACCGCCCAAATTTCGACGGAATCAAAGGCTTTCTCATAGTCCACATACGCCAGACATAGTGGCAAATTGTACTCTTCGGACTTCTGTACAATTTGCCGAAGGGTATGTATGTGGTCTATGGTGCTAAAGCCCTTTCGGAAACCGGCTTGTTCGGGAGGCTGGAAGTCGTCAAGTCTGCGCGCGAGACGATTCGTAATGACTCTCGAAAACAGCACGTAGACGCGGCTCAGAAGGGAAATCGGTCTGTAGTTCTTCAAGAGAGCGTTGTCACCTTTCTTGAAGAACAAGACCACCGCACTTCTGCTCCACGCCTCCGGTGTAATGTCACCATGGAGGACGGAATTAAAGAGCTTCTGAAGGACTTCAAGTACCGGTCTTCCACCCGCTTTCAGAAGCTCCGCTGTAATTCCATCCTCGCCTGGGGCCTTACCGTTTTTAAGGTGCTGGAGAGCCATTCTAATCTCGCTCAGACTGACGTCCGGGATATCTTCGGAATAGTGTCGGATGAGACTCGCTCTTGGATCGTTACTCACACTTGCGTGTGGCTCCAACGATGACGTGTACAGCTGCCCATAGAACCTCTCAATCTCATTCAAAATCTCAGGTGTCCCGGAAACGATGCTGCCACATTCTGTCTTCAGCTTTGACAGGTGGCTCTTTCTGGCAGACATCTCTGGCAAAGACTTTGGAGCCTTGGTTCCGCTCGATCGCTTCTTCAATACGAGCTGTATTGAAGTTGCGTAAGTCCCGCCGCATGCATTTGGAGATCTGTCTGTTCAGATGCCTGTATGCTGTCAAGTCTGTTGAAGAATGTAGCTTCATCTCCCGTCTAACAGCCATGAGATTAAGAGTGTGATCGGAGAGTTTTTGTGTTCTTCTGCGGCGGGTCTTGCAGAACTTAGCTCCGACCGCATGGACAGTTTCCACGAGCTTGTCATTCATATCGTCCACTGCATTGCAGTCTTCTAGGCACTGAAAACGGTTTTGTAACTCGAGCTGAAAGGTTTCGGGACTTTGAAACAGAGCACGAGGGGGACGGAGCGTTGACTTCATTAGACGAGACCTCTCCAACTTAACGTTTAGGTTCAGTGTGCCTCTAACCATTCGGTGATCGCTACCAGTTTTCACCCTCGCGATCACGGAGACATCACTGAACAGTTGTCGTCTGGTCGTCATAATGAAGTCAATCTCATTTTTTGTCGAACCGTCGGGGCTCGACCAGGTCCACTTCCTGTGGGGCCGCTTCTGGAAGAAAGAGTTCATCATAAAGAGTCCCTCTTTCTCCATGAAGTCGGCCAGCTGCTGGCCCCTTGGGTTCCGTTGCCCTATTCCAAATTTCCCTACTTTCAGCTCACCGTTCTCTCTTGTGCCTAGTTTTGCATTGAAGTCTCCCATTAACACCGTATATTGGGTTTTGGAGGAATGCATGGCTCTAGAGATATCCTCATACATTTCCTCCACCTCCCCATCGGGGTGTGCCGAGGTTGGTGCGTAAACCTGTATGACCTTCAGCGAATACCGTTTGGTGATTCTGAGTATAAGGTACGCAACCCTCGTCGACACACTCCCGATCTTTACAACGTTCTTAACGAGAGACTTGTGGACGATAAATCCGACACCTCCTTGGGACAGATGGTCGCCCTCCCGGTGATAGAGCAAGTTGCCGGATTCGAGGATTACCGTGTCCTCCCCCTCTCTTCGGACTTCGGATAATCCTATAATATGCCAGCGCAACTTGTCTATCTCTTCTTCCAGCTCCACGATCTTCTCGTCAGTCCTCAGGGTGCGTGCGTTGTACGTTGCCAGGTCGAGTCGTCTAAGGTGGCAACCGTACCTCCACCGGAGATTCTTAGCACCCCCTGCCGCGCCGTTACCATGGTCGCCACCGTAGCCAGGAATAGCGGGGCCACCGGGGACTGGGGGCCGTCTCTTTGTTACATTCATAGGGGGGAATTTGCCATAGTTGCCACGCTTGGCGAGCGGGTTGGCAACCGCAGTTTTTTTATTGTAATTTTGGCTATTATCAGGAAGATGCTGCTGCCCATCTCCTGCCTGTTTCCCTTTGTCGCCTTTTACGACACCCATGGGAGGATATGGGGTAGTGGTATTCTTGACCGCCACTACACGGCGAGAGTATATAATAAAGTAATTAAATTAATGGACCCCTTAGAACAATAGATAAAGAGTATTCAGAACTTAGAGTACAAATAAGCAAGGTATAGAGCGCGCGTATCGCTCAATGCCCATTATGCCAAGCGTAAAATTGACGCCTATGCGTTATTATACTTAAGTTATTAATTTGATTATGTAAGTATTTGTAAATATTAGGTAAGCGATAATTATAAGGTATGTTTTAGCTCAATAAAACATGAGTACGAATTTATGAAACCATGTTTATTAATCAAACACAAAAATCTAATTAATTTACTCTCCCGGTAAAAACCATATTATACAGGGTTAGTGGGAACTCAACAACTTCCTGGCATAGCATGATAAGGGAGTCAAAATGCTACAAATTAGGCTAGGTATGAGAACCGTACTCTAAATCTCTAGGTCAGAATTAAATAAAATACACACAATAATTTGTAGGAAAATATTCCATTAACAATTGCTGTATTTGTTTAATGGTAACTAAATTAGTCAATACAAAGATAAATATTTTTATTTATGTTTATTTTTGTACTCGTATCGGTATTTTTGCATAATATGTCCCGTTCGTACCTACTATCATATTTCGCTGTCGTGGACGTTGGACATCAATACAATTTTCTAGAAATAAAATTAGTTATTCATCCAACTTCTATCTACCTTGTACGGTACACTGTGGAGGTGAGCAAAGTGTATCATTTTTGGGATTGTAACATTTGCATCTTGATCACTGAAATGTTCCGAAACACTGATATGTTTCATTTGGCTCATTTGTATCATCGACTCTAACATAAAAGAAAGAATGTTCCGAATACATTAAGTTGCGTCGCGGGCGTTTATTACTGACTGATCCGTGAAATGTTATGTAGCAACAATGCTGAATAATATAAGTGCTTAGATTATTTATTGTGTACCGTAATAAGATTGTTGAAAGTAAAGTCACAATAATCACTACGCAAAGAAATCCTAAACATAACTCAGTATGTTTTCGTAAACAGGCGCTAATGAATATAAACAATTTGACAAGTGCCGCATCAACTTAAAATGACAACTTGTTAATGCAAACATTACATACAAAAAACGACCGTATAGTATTTGACACATAAGCGCC
Source organism: Parnassius mnemosyne (assembly GCA_963668995.1). Taxonomy (NCBI): domain Eukaryota; kingdom Metazoa; phylum Arthropoda; class Insecta; order Lepidoptera; family Papilionidae; genus Parnassius; species Parnassius mnemosyne. Next base: position 6,531,867 of record CAVLGL010000024.1, on the reverse strand, counting down.
TTAGTGGTAATTTTTACGTGCATGAATAACGTCAGCCAAAATCCGTATGAGTTGAGTGATACACTTCTTATTTTGTTATCTCTATCTGACTTGTGTGGATTATAATTATTTTTAAAATGGCGATTGAATGATGATGAATGATTTTTAAATTGGCGGTGGACGATTTATAACTTAATACATCTTTACATTCATTACACGTTGCTTAAAAGTCTTATTCAAAATGGTGCCATATCACTCTACTGTTTCCACAGGCCGACGCAAACATAGTTAATATTTACACTATTTGACCACTTAAATACCCAAGTACCACTATTTCTGTTTATACTATACACTATTAACACTTAGAACATAATACTATGAATAATTATATTTTAGTTAATCTCTCAATTTAGAAAACTACTAAATACGTTAACTTGAACTATTTGAGACTAAAAAAATAGTGTCAACAAAATTCAAAAATCTGGCTACATATATTGACATGCATATTTCATATCTATAAGCATTGTAATAGAGCTTACTTTTACAAAACACCGCCCACTTCGAGAGTACAACATGTGCAGAAAGAGAGATAGTCGTCGACACACGGCTTAGTGTGAAGAAAACGGAATGTTCACACACATCTGTTCTCTTCATAATCACAAAATTAAATTTACAGATAGACAAGGACAGAGATAGGAAACGTCGTAGTTGTGCGAGCGAAATCGCGTTAGTTAATCGCGTATCGTGTCTCTCACGCATGTTTGTATTATCTATCTCGCTCTCACAAACATGGCGAATAATAAACATCATTATAATTTTCAACAAAATAAAATTTTTAGCTATAATTATGAGTGGTAAGTAATCCCGTGTATCTTATTTTTATTTCTTGAATTATTAGAACACTGTTTAGCTGCACAAGAAGTCATTCAGTCTTTTTTTATGTCAACTCTAAATTCCTTTAGTAGTTTCTCTATTTCTGACATTTTGGTGCCTTATATTATAGAACCGAAGTGCTGGTATGTAACTGTATCAACTATCAACAACTCAACACAACCGTTCTGCAGCGTCCGTACAGTTAACGCCCTCTACGGAAACTCCATAGTACTAATTAATACATATCTCCGCTAACTCAATAACTAATCGAAAAATCGATCGATGTCTTTGAGAGTGGAAAGTGGTTTTGATGATTGGAAATAGATGTCGCTGTTATTGCGCAGACACGGGTATCGTTGGATGACAAAGCAATAATTACTTTGTTGTTATAGGTTATAAACATGTGTTTTTTTTTAACTAAGAATATTATATTTTTTTTATATTTATATTTGGATAAGAACTTAGTAATGACTCTAAGTTGTATTTACCATCATTTAAAAAAAATGTCTTTGGCCTGACCTATTATACTCTGGCTTGACCATAGGTCTGACTAATTTGTTTATTGATCTGTCAAAATCTTGAGTGGTTAAATGAGAAAATGCCTACGCATGACCACCTCGCGGGGACAAGGACGGCTTGTATCAGACTCGCACCGACTAAAACCCCATGCATGAACGCTTTTGTACACATCCCCAAGCGTCAGCTATATTCTTTTTTGACCAACAAGGAAAGACAAACCGAACACATTTGCACCAAAAATCATGTTTACTGCCAATAATTTTAGGTGCATATAATATGTGTTAGTGCGTACTCTCTTAAAATGAGTCGAACGTAGATTCGACGTCTTGAAATTTAGGTAGTGTCCTCTCTTGGTTGGTCTGAGTAATTAATGTTGCTTATTTCATAATTCAAGGCGTAGCTGTAAATAATGTATCGATTTCTGATTTCAGATCCAACAGCTAACCGATAAACTATCCTCCCTCTCGATTATGAACAACCGGCATTCGAACGGGGATGAAGACGCAACGGAATCGTTCCGTATACCCGCAGTGTCACGATTCTACCCGTTCAGTCTCAACCGGTACGATAACGTCACAAGAAATTTAGACTCTATGCAGGTCAGCCTTATAGACGCCAGTCAGTTACTTGACTCACAATCCCTGTTAAATGCCCCCGATTAAACTATTTGTTACTTTATTTAAAAGTATTAGAGTGTATTTTTAAATTAAACTGACGTGTAGATATTGTTAGTGTCAATAAAGCGCAATTTCGCTTGCGAAGCCTTTGCATAGAGGACAGAACAATTTGTTTTAGAGTCTAAAAAATATGTATTGATGAGTATTAAGATTGCAGACAGTAATATATTGTGTTGTTAGTTAGTCTTACGGAGTAAATATTTATATATGTAAATACAAAGAAGCTACGTCCGTTAGGAAAATAAGTTATAACGTCATAAGGAATTGATTGGCTTGTGTTTTACGCGAACAAATTAGTGATACTACTTATATTGCGATATATTTATACAACGTGTAACAGAAACACTTGAACCTTAAAATACATTGTATTGACTCGTTTTGTACGTCTGTGAATATAATTTGAACAAAACCTAAGCTTTATTCTCTTTTGTAATACGATTTCGCTTGCAATAATCCAATTAAGTAATAAAGTTGAAACGAGTAAAAATTTACATTAGTAAATATTAATTAATATTCCGTCAGGAATAAATTTTTAAACGAATTAAATACAAAATCTGTGTCACGATTTTGTATTTTTATATGTATAGTTAGTGGATCCCATACATTTAAATAATTCGTTCATATAGTCTACGGCTAAACATGGATGGAAATTTTAGTTATGTCAAAGGGACCCAACCCACAAAAAACATCTTTTGAGATGTTGCAGTTTAGATCTGTATACAATAATAATGCAAATTTAGATTTGTACGTAATTTTGCCTTTTATCGACTTCGGCTTTTGCTGGAATTGTTTTACCATAATAAAATTTTCTATTTTTAAACCTGATGGATTATTCCGACATATTAAACTAAATTTCGACCCGAATATTCAATTTCAATTTCACCCTTTTGCGTAAATACGTCCAATATGTATGATATAGCAAAAGACGTGTCTTAAATATTGCATTCATTTTGTTACACGTTGTATGTGAGGTATTTTTTTTAAATTATTTATTTAAATCGAATAAATAAGCGAACGTCATAAACCACCGAGAACACCGCATGCTTGAAGGTTTACGAAAACAAGTTTTATTGATTATCAAAATGTGTTGGCAAAATAGAGGACAAAGAAGGAACGTATTTTAACCTTTAATTTCACAGTGAAAAGAATACGACAATGTCTTCCGTGGTCTATGATTGAAAGAAAATATAGGCGTTTTATTCAACTGCTGAGTATGATCTAATATAAACAATTTAAATCACTAAACATTGGATGATTGAAAATATTTTTGAGCTATATTTCATATATAATATATTAAAAAAAATGGCGTCAAAACGTGTCTTAATCTTGTAGTAATTATGAGTAGATATTAAAGTCCCTGTTACCAATCTAACATAAATAATTACATTTAAAGACTTTTATTGTACAGATAACGTGTTGTTATTTTTTTAATCTTTTGTAAATGTTCTGTTTCTTGTATTACACGAACTAAGCTAATAATGTCATTATTTTACTGTGGAGTAAGATGTGGTGTTGCCGTTAAAGAAAATGTAGCAAAAGTAGGTGACAGTAGTTATTGATACATCTCCAGAGAGCCAAAATAAAATATCTTTCAGTTTTAGATTTACGAAACGTTAGAATGTTTTAAACGTAATTTTATATAGATGTTGTTAGAACTAGATTTTCAATTTTTCTTCTCTCAAAGTATAAACAAGTTTACAAGAGGGGAACTATATAATTATTTGACAAACAATTACCACATGAATAGTATTTACAAGATGCACTGCTTTTAACAGAAATAGCACAATCAGATTTCGAGACATATTAGTCATCCCATCACAAAGACGTCATGTGATATAATTTTCTAATAATTTAAGTAGGTATTTCAGACGATACAGTATTTGGAGATACTTTGTACAAAACATTCTTCCTGCCTTGGAGGACCAAAATTAATTTATTCCACGCTTTGTGTATTATGTTGTATATATGGCAGCTACCATTGTTCTTTTAGTTTTATATTTAATGTTTTTATAGATATAAAATATAATATTCAATTAGCTTAGCTTTTTTTCATACAACATGTCTTCCAATTATTACAACTGTAATATATTGGACTGAACAAGATAGCTAACAGTTAGTTATTTTGTTATTGTAAATATTTAATTTTTTTTTAATCTGTGCAAGTCTTGTATTTATTTTAACTTGTTTTAAATTACTACTAACCTTTTGTATAATATTTTGTATTGTATTGAGTCAAGTAGGAGACAAGTTGCAAATCAACTTGTTTTTGATTTTTAGTACATTATTTCTGTTCATATTGTCAAACTGAACGAAAATAGCCATGTATCTTAAAACAATAATATCTGGATTGACAAGCATGTCTGTTTATTTTAAAGTTTGTATTATTATTGTATGACTTTAGGGATCGCACCTTGTTTTTAAACCGGATGTTCAATTGTGTGTGGCTACGAACTGATTAAAATTACAAACATGTTATTCTTTATTTATGTAAATTTTTAAAGAATATTTGATTATTTTGGCCTTACTGATTAATTGTATTTTAGCAAGGCATCTTTTTATTTTATGAATCACGGGAAATTGTCCTCGAGTCCAAGAATTTCAAAAAATATTTTACTTTTAAATAGTTCAAATAATTCGGAAGAAATGTGTTTTATAGATACTTAAATTGCGACGAACCTCGACAGTCTTTTTAAAAACACAATTTAAAGTATAAAATGATTTAATGTTCTTTCGAAGGTGGTTCGTTACAGAATGCATCCATATTAAATGTTAATAAAATAAGTCTAGTACAATTATCATATCGTCTTACATTACTTTAGAATTATCACTCGAGTTCTCACGCATGTGCTGATGTGGCTGTTTGGAATATTGAGCCAGGGACGGATTGAGGCGATATAACTCCTCCCTCCACAAGTTCGGGATTATCCTCGGGATTATCACGAATTTTACAGATTTTACAAATTTCAATTAATTTATGTTTAACAATTATACTTAAAATAATTAATATAATAACTAAAATAATAATATTAACTAAACTAACACTTTTATTAGTAATTTCACTTTTTGCATTTTCACTTAACTCACTGTCACTAATTTCTCCCATACTTTTCTGCAGTAATAGATTCAGGAACTGTACGTCTGCTATATTAATTCCATCGAGATTCACAGGCTTCTTCAGAGTGCTTGACGGTTTGAGTATTATCTTTGGTAGGTTTATTAATGGCTGCCTTAGGGAGGTTATTTCTTTACCTTGAGTCTGATGTCTTTTCAGTTCGTATCCTTTGATTTTCACCTTGCAGTTATCATCCATAGTTAAGAGGTAGGTTCCTAGTAGAATCTCTTGGCTAACTTCATTGTCGCAGAATTTAGTCATAGCTGTTTCAGTATTTGAGTAAACTATCCAGCGATTTGGTTGTATGAGGTAGATCTTCACATTTTCTAGGGTGACAGGGATCGGGTGACAACTTGAGATATTTGTGTGAAACTGCATGATTTCTACGACACAGTTGTCATTGGTGAAGAGTTGTATGTCGTTCTCATGACACAGGAATCGGCGTTCGTCGACCTCGCGACATGACTGAGAGAGCGGTGTTGCTTTCAACCCTTTCACAAGTAGGTACGGATTTTTAGGTAGGATGAGAGTCGTCTGGCCATTATGTAATACAGGTAAGGGAACTAATTTATAATAGTTAAAAATTTCATTTCTAATAAGTGGAATACTCATAATAAACTTTATCTGATTCTGTTTAATATAGGCTTTTATCTCGATACATCTTTCTAATTTTACAATATTTTCATAAGTGACAGGAAACACTAATTTGTCAGTTTGTTCTATTTCCTTAAGCAATATTATAAGTTCTTCTGTATCAATTATTGACTGGTGTAGTACATTAATTTTACTAAAAGCAATGGCTGTTTCGATTTCACTCAAATGGAAATATAAATTATGAAAATTATCAAGGAAGATATTATAAAGGTGAATGAGTTTAGTAACCGTCTGTCGAAAATCGGAGTTGTTTAAAGCTTGATTAATGTTTTGAATATTATCTTCTAATCGTATAAAATTGCTTTTAGTAGAATTTGCCATGGCTGTAAATGAGCCCACCATTTCGGAAACTATTGTCATTTTATTTTTAATCACATTTTGTTCCGTATGTAGCTTATTTATTAATCTTTCATACCTAAGAGCGTCATTATTATCTAAGTTACCTGTGATGGCTTTTATCAAAGAGCCTACCGGATCGAGGAGACCTCTTTTGGTTCGTAATGGAGGAATTAATTGTTTAAATTTGTCGATGGTAATATTCATAGTATAATCGGTTTGATGTTGGACGGTAGTAAAATCTGAATCAAATGATTTAGTATCGAAACAACTTTGAACATGCTTTTTAAGTAACCCATATTTATTCATACTTGATTCTAATTCATCGTAAATTAAATTTAAATCTAATATCTTAATAACTATCCAGTTATCATAATTAACAAATGCTTGACCTTCGTCAACAGGTAACAATCCCGGATTCTTGTCAATGCGAAGCTGATGAAGGGCCTGGCTTCCCATTGTTCGGATCACCAGTAGAAATAATCTGCGAAGGACGTTTTATGTCTTTAATAGGAACATTAGTAATACGTTTATTGGTTTCAACGGGAACTACATTTCTTTTTATAGCACCGATGGCATGAGCCTTTTGGTAACGTGGTTTATCTTTGCTCCGTCTAGTATTAACACCTTTTATGAACACAGTATCACCTACGTCTATATCGCACTGTGATTCGCCTGCGTGTTTTTCTCTCACCGTCAACTTTTTGTCAATTATTTTATCCGTAAGATATTTATATAAATATTTGGTCCTTTTAGCGTGATCCTTTACTAACTGCTGTGTGAATTGCTTATCGAAATTAATGGCAAATGTACTATTGGATTCGGTGTGTCCGAATACTACTTCAAAAGGCGTTAGATCTGTCGAAGAGTGAATTGAATGGTTGTATGACATAACAGCATACGTCATCACTGACGCTGCGTCTGTAATTTTATGTTCGTATTTCGCGATTCGGTAAATTTCAGTAATAGTTGAATGAAACCTTTCGATAAGTCCCATAGAGTTGGGGTTGTGCGCAGTACCAATGTGTAGATTGATTTTGTATAATGTTAGCATTTCCTTTAAGAGTACGTTATTAAATTCCATACCGGGATCTGAACTGATTTTGGATGGAATTCCGTAAAATGAAAAATACTTTATTAAAGCTCTTATTACTTCCGGGGTAGACCTACTATTAATTTCAATTGCTTGACCCAATTTGCTGAACGCGTCTATCAGGGTTAGAAAATACTTGCCTTCTATCGAAAAGGTATCAATGAAAATTTCTTGGAATGGCTTAGACTGGGTTTGAGTCAATTGAAGTTGAGGTTTTAGGGGTTTACGGTCGTATTTCATTTTCTTGCAGACCTCACATGAGTTTATAATGCTCGCTACCGTTTGTTCCATATTATTCCAATAAAACGTTCGCCTCAAATGTACTAATGTTTCCCTAATACCTCTATGGCAATTTTTACCTAAATGATATTTAAGAACTACTTCGCGTTGCTCATTTTCATCTTCTACATATACTATCCTCTTTGTACATTCATAAAATTTAACACTATCCTTTTTGAATAATTGCGTTGTGGCTTCCGAAAACTGCTTGCGATGTATGACATCTTCGAAATAAAAAAAATATTTAATTTTAGGTCTGATATACTCTTTCAGGAATTTTTTTATTAAATCCAAATTGTTTAATGGTAAGTGAACTTCCAATATGTTCTGTTTAGCCCTAGATAAGTTTTTAACCGAACATTCATTTCTGTTCCAGGTATGAACGAGTATTTGATTTGGTTTCGCATCAATCGCTTCCTGGAGAATTAATATTCCTGCTGTGTCTATGTCTTTAGCCGAATGTACTGTATTGTTACTACTGTGTCCTTCAGAAGCTGTGGCGGTGCTACTATTTGGAGATGGTATCGGATATGGAGATTGTCTACCATGTAAAGAGGGAATACTTAACGTTTCCGAATCGGATGATACTGTTACTACGTCCCCCGCCTGATTCGAATTACCTAGCTGTACAATTTTAGAGACTACATTGCTCAAATGGCGTTGAAGTTTTTTTTCGTTTTCGTCTACATTCACTTGCATGGAAACATTATCGTTATCAGTTAAGGCGTTAATCTTAATTCTAGATAAAGCATCAGCGTTACAATTTTGTTTCCCGTTCTTATACACTATTTCGTAATCAAATTCCGATAGGCGTAACTTCCATCTAGTTAGTTTGCTATTCGGTTCATTAATGGAGTTTAGCCAGGCTAAAGGGCGATGATCAGTGTAAATTGTAAATTTTTTCCCATATAAGTAAGGGCGGAAATGTTTGACTGCCCAAACGATTGCCAAAAGTTCTTTTTCTATTGTGCTGTATTTAGTTTCAGCATCGTTCAACGTACGACTTGCAAAGGCTATGGGCTTATCACTACCGATAGGTCCCTGCGATAGAACTGCACCGAGAGCAAAGTTCGACGCATCTGTGGTGAGAACGAACGGTCGAGAGAAGTCAGGATATTGTAAAAGTGGGGCGTTTGTTAAAAGCTCTTTACATCTTTCAAATGCGTCTATATATTCTTTTGTAATTTCAATTTTGTTTTTCTTTTTCAGGCAAGAGGTAAGCGGTTGTGTAAGTTTAGCGAAGTCTTTAATGAATTTTCTGTAATACCCTATTAATCCGAGAAAACTTTTTATTTCGGTGGCTGTACGCGGTAATGGATATTTTAGTACTGCTTTAATTTTTTCGTCGTTTGGTTTTAAACCCTCTTTTGTAATCGTATGACCTAGATATAGAACTTCTTTTCTCAAAAATTCACATTTATCTAACGTGACTTTTAAATTAGTTTCTCTGAGACGGTCAAAAATTTTCCTTAATTGTTCAATATGTTCCTGAAGACTAGCCGAATACACAATTATGTCATCGAGGTACACTAAGCAATGGAGACCTTGGAGGCCTCTTAAGATATTATCCATTGCTCTTTGGAAAGTTGCAGGGGCTGTCTTTAATCCAAACGGCATGCGTTTGAATTCATAGTGACCGGATTGAGTTGTGAAAGCTGTCTTTGGCCTATCAGCTTCATTAACTTCTATTTGGTGGTAGCCACTTGCCAGGTCAAGGGTACTAAAATATACAGATTTGCCTAACTTATCAAAAAGGTCAGTTATATTAGGTAACGGGTATTTATCGTCTATTGTATTCTCATTTAATCGCCGATAATCTATAACCATTCTAAATTTAGGCTGCCCGGATGCATCTGGTTTCTTGGGGACTAAGTGAACCGGTGCGCTCCAAGGTGAGTGAGAATTTTGGATTACGTTATCTTGAAGAAGTTTGTCTACTTGTCTTTGTACTTCCTCATTTTGGGAAGGTGGGTGGCGATACGGTCTGATATATATAGGATCTTCGTTAACTGTTCTAATATTATGTTTTACCTGATTTGTAAAAGAAAGCGGAATTTTCTCACTATAAAATATGTCGCGGTATTCATAGCATAATTTAGTTATAGCTTTCCGTTCTTCTTCATTTGTATGATCTAATCGTAGTTTAATTAAATTTTCTTTTAAAATCTCATCTATCTCGCAATCGGAATTTATCACATTTATGGCACACTCATTATTTTCAAATACAGTTACATTAAACGGTTCTATAAATTTAATATTAGCTTTTTCGTTCGACACATTTTGAATAATGGTTTCAGCAAAGAAATTATCACACTTGATAAGGGCACATGGCATACGAACTCCCTCACTAAATTGTGTAAAATCAATGATTGCGTCCCCGTTTTGTAAGTTGGTGGGTATTTTTACTCGTGTTTCCGATCTTGGTTCTAAATTAATTTCATAAGGTGGATTATAAATTATTGGGATTTCAGTATTAGGTGTTCGTAAAATTTGGTGGTTCATATCGATATTAGCTGCCAATTTTTTTAATAAGTCTGACCCAATAAGGCCGTCGTATCTACCATCCACATCGTATATGTAAAATTTATGTGGAAGAGTACTTTTGAATGTTTTTAAAAGCGGTATAAAAATTATTTCATCGTGCATGCTTTGCGCATGGGTACTTACAACTGTGAAAGGTTCATTGTATTTAAATTCACCAAAATATTGGTTAGCCTTGGCAGGACTAATAAAGGATCTACTGCTTCCGGTATCTATTAGAAATTTCGAATTTATTTCGGGAATTACTATATGAGGTAATTTTAAAATGCTATCGCAATAATTAAGATGGATCATTTCGGAGGGCTTTCGAGGGCTACTATCGGAAAATTTTCAGGTACTGCATTATCTTCATTATTAATTTCACTAAAATTTTCTAGGTATTGACCTTCAAATGAAGGGTCTTCTACAAAACCATCATAGTGGTCGTAGTAGTAACCGTCATTATTATCGTGAGAATAATCTTGACATGATGTTGAAGGTTCCTCGCTAAAAAACAAATCATTCGTCGTCATGTTTTGCCTAATTGGTGCGGTACGCATAGATACGTCAGTGTCGTAAACGTTTTTGGGCGGTTGATTTTGTATGCCGAATTTGAATTGGTTGGGTTGCTGTTGTATGCCGTATTTAAATTGATTAGGCTGTTGTTGAAAGCCATATTTAAATTGATTAGGCTGTTGTTGAAAGCCGTATCTAAACTGATTAGGCTGTTGTTGATTCTGCATGCCGTGTTTTTGAGCTTGATGTTGGGGAATGCCAAATTTAAATCCACCAACTTGGAATGGTGCTCGTGGTTGTTGGGTAAATTGATGATTGAAATTACGTGGCATTGAATTTTGTGGTGATGCAAAATGGTAGCTTTGTTGAGGTGCTGTGAATTTATTCGTATGCATCAAATTAGGCCTATATCCCATCTGGTTATTGGGTACACCAAACTTGAAATTACTATTATTATTATTGTTTGGTGTCAAATTCGAATTTATAAATGCAGTTGGTCTCACGAAACTTTGCAGAGCTAATTGCTGAACTGGTTTGGCTTTATTGTTTTTGGCGTTATACTGAGCTAAGAAGTTAATTTCCTCTGTGACTATACTTAAAGCGATCTCCAAAGTAGAACAGCCTTTGAGTCGGACAATTCTAATAAGGTCTTCAGGTAAATTGTACAAAAATACGTTCAAAGCGGTATTATTATATATAATCATTTTGGCTGCCTTTATTCCTTCATCACAATGTCTTTGGACTTTAGCGAATAAAGAACTTTTTACATTTTGTATTCTAGTACAAAACTGAATAAATGACTCTCCTTGTTTGATTTTTAAAGATTCTAGTTCAATAGCAATACATTCCTCTGAACGGGGGTCGCCGAAATGCTGGGTCAAAATTTCTTTCAAATCCTCCCATGTACTTAAACTAGGGTTATCACTAAGTAGAGTCGCAGCTCTACCACTAAGCTTACTACTTATAGCATGGAATCTATATAAATTTTGAATCGGAGTATTATCGCCTCCTGAATTTAACAAAACATATTCACATTTTGAGATGAATAAATTGAGTAATTTTTCATCTCCATCGTATTTAGGAATCAAGTCTAAAATATGTGCTGGAATAACAGTTACTGCCATTTTTATTTAAACTATCTTACTTAATCTAACTTAAACTATTAGCAAGAATATTATCGGCCTATTTTGTGCCAACAAAATCAGATAATTGCAAATAATTTGGCCCGACGATTTTAGTCCGGAAAATGCGGAAAAGAATGGGATAAATGTAAACAGGAAGTGAAGAGGTTTACTCACAGTATGTTCAATCCCATGTCCTCCAGTTGATTCTGACCACTTCGATACTGCCGATGATCCAATGCGCGTAATCGATTGATTTGGAAACGATAGCGCGCGCGTCGCGGGAGTTATTTGTTTGGTTCGAGGATATCCGAACCTGACTGCTATACTGACGCTTAAACCGATTTTGGGGTCCGAAAGGCGTTAGCACGACAGCAGAATATATACGGATATCCTACCGGCTGCGCCACTTAAATTGCGACGAACCTCGACAGTCTTTTTAAAAACACAATTTAAAGTATAAAATGATTTAATGTTCTTTCGAAGGTGGTTCGTTACAGAATGCATCCATATTAAATGTTAATAAAATAAGTCTAGTACAATTATCATATCGTCTTACATTACTTTAGAATTATCACTCGAGTTCTCACGCATGTGCTGATGTGGCTGTTTGGAATATTGAGCCAGGGACGGATTGAGGCGATATAACTAGATCTTTCAGAGAAATAACAAATAATGCAAAGAAAATATAAACATTTTTTTGCACAAATCATAAGGTTTCATTTTGGTAACATTTTACTTTAAATGATAAGGCAATTTGACTGTTTTATACGTGGGACATATGACCTGTTATTGTATATTGAGATTGAGCTAATATATTGCGTAACAAGTATACATTGTCTTTAAAACAAAAGTACAATCATTGACTCTAAAAAGTAGAATTCGCTATGGCCAAAATTCTCCAAATTCAAAACTTTTAACTCATTGCACAACTCAAGATGTCAAATTTGATAAACAAAAAATTGTAAATAATCTGTTGATTTGTGTAACATAAATATTTATTTTATATAATAAGGTTAAATTAACGTAATATATGGTTCTACGAATTGTTATTGTGTATAGAGAATTGAGATAAATTAAAATGCAGAAAAAGCAACCTTGTGTCTGTTTAAATACAAACCGTCTTAATACAAAAAGTAGTTTGTCTTAGGTTGCTTTTCCACCTGCAACCATACTCTAAACTAAATTGCCATAGCCCTCGCGACATATACAGAGTTATTTTGCAATGTACGGCCAAATTAGCAGAGAAAGTTCAGAATAAGTAATATAGGCGAATGATGAAGAAAGATTGATTTAAATAAAATCTCAAATATTCTGCTCTTTTTATCTTTTAAATTCAAAATGGGTGGTAATGCATTATTTAACTGATTGTCATTCATAAATATCTACGCCTATCTACCTATTTTACTACGCACGCACACATTCGTAAGGGTCGCTCGGTCTTTAGAAACGTTGCACACAGAGGAGCGCGCGTACGCGTAGTTGTTGTCCATAAATCACATTCAATTTGGGACAATTTCAAATAAAAGTAAAAACCTTATTTACTCGTATTTTCAAAAACTGCAATAACGGTATATCATTATTTATATATTTGAACTTAATTATAAAATTTGGCTACTCTTTGAAAAATAAGCCTGTATAGCTCTCATGTGTAATTACCTCTGCGAGAATTTGCTATAGTACGACTCGCGAAGTCTCTCGAGATAGGTATTTATTGCAGAAATAAATTGCAAGAATTTATACGAAATGTAAACAGTATTGCAAGAAACTTATGCAAAACTTCTGCGAGTGTGCTTGTAGGTGGAAACGCGGCCTTAAGTTTAAACCATTAAGTAGTGAGTACCGATAGTCTCGCGGAAAATATGCGAACTAAAGTGTAAACAATGGAATTTAACAGCAAATGTCGATTTTCGAAGACAGAGACTTCGGGGCTTTAGAAACATCTTTCGTGAAAAAACTTCAAAACATAGTTAAAACCTGATAAATCTAGTTTTGTTACAAGGAAATGGTTTTAGTTCTAAATTTACAGTTTGTATATAATTTTACTGCATATCTGGAATAAAGCCATGGTATTTTTGTGCCATTTCAATTGCCTTTCGTTCCGAGGGTTCAAGAGCTGACTGCATGCTAAAGTTCCCAAACTTAGGGCTGTAAACAGTAAATCAATAGTATCGCTATGGCTGTTACTATGCTTGGCGGTGCGGCGTTACACAAGGTTATGTTCAAATGTAAAAAGATTAAATGAAACACTAATAATTTGTTTGTTTTATTTTACTCTCCAGGCATGATAAACTGTCTATCGAGCGGCGACACGTGGTAGCTCCCTGGCGGGAATTTTAAACATATATGGCTGCAACCGACGAACTCGTTAGTGCACAGCTTTGAAAGCAGCAACGAAACTGTAAGGGCCTTATAACGATAGACGTCTGTTTAAGAAATACTTCAAGTTGCTTTCTCTCTTTTCAATAAATGGCTATAGAAAGAGACAGATATATAGGTGATTAATATTCATATGAATTACAAGCAACAAATTTAAAATTGAAATAGCACAGTATATCATGCAGAAGCAATCTGCAATGAGAATTCACGTAGATAGCATCTAATTTACAACTGTACGCTTTCTTAGATACTTTTATCATGTTAAATTGTGAAAATGCTAAAATCTACAAAAAATATCGCACGATTAACGTTTTATGACACCTTATACAGTAAATTTGATAAAATCCATCAAGACATCAATAATACAATGGCGACGCGTCCATTTTTAAATCAAAAAATCTCGCTTGTAATTTCATAGTATTGAAAACTATCTGGATTCGCACTATGATATGAAGCTAATATGTTTTGCTAGTATATCCTAGAATTAAGACTCATTAATCATCATCATACGCTTCTCTTATAATATTGGCTCAAAGGGGATATTTCCCCTGGCTCAGGCTGGCTGTTACACGTTACAAGAGGTCACACTTCATATGTAGCTGTATTTTTTGGTATTAAGATCCGAAAGATACTGCTGCATACATCCTGTTTCATTTCCCTCTGTCGCTACTTAGGCCGGCCATATACATACGGAATTCCGTATGTATATGGCGGGCCTTACGACACCCACGGCCCACGGGGTGATATGGGCTAGTGGATTTTCTAACACCGCCATTATACGGACCTATTATTATTTATTGTGCGATTTACAAGAATTTTTCTTCCTCGCACAACTTCCTTTTTGAATCGGCTACCACCAGTGATTTTTCCTTCACGGATCTTCAAGTAAAGAGCCCACTCTTTTTAAAAGGTCGGCAACGCATCTGCAATTCCTTTGGTGTTGCAGTTGTTCATGAGCGGCGGTAGTCACCATCATGTGAGCCGCATGCTCGTTTGTCCCCTATCATATTAAAAAATAAATATTAGACGTTATGTAATTGGACGATAATTTATTTCAGTTTTAATCCATGGGAAGCCTATCCAGTACTGAATCTGGATGTTTTTATTTTCTTTTTCTTCATACATATATTTTGCAACGATTTTGTCTTGCTGGCAACAGAACATATTTAACTAATAAACGTTCAAATAACTGCACAACGAATTCCTTCACATATTACGGTTGCTTGGTTTCTTCTTTCGTTTTGGTCATTTTAAGCCGTTTTAGCTTATCGAAGTGCTTCCTGGCGATCCGGAATTTGTTCAATAGTAAAGTCCTTTGCCAGCTCCATGCCGATAATTGCTGTTAAAACAATATAATTGATGATAAATAGAATATATTATCAACATTTCAATTGCTTAACTATTGTGTCTGTTTCGTGGACTGGGAAACTGGAACAGTAATTCATTGCGATAGAAAATACGGTAGATATACAGTTCGTACGATTTGAAAGTAACCAAACTCGTATATCTATCGTATATAAATTTTACTTAATTTATTAGATAGGTACCTAACTAAATTTGTAACTATTTTGACTGAGATTAGGTTTGCTGCCGGATATAAACGATACCATTATTTACTATACATAATTACAAATCGATTAAATTTGTGTTTTTTTTTGTCTCTGTCACCTCGTACGATCACACTCACGGGATGATATTTGGGTAGTCAATTATCTTACACCGCCACAGCATGACGAACGCAATCAAAATTCATGCAAAATTTTATTTTAACATAAGTAAATAAAAATAAAAACAGTATCAACAAATAAAATACCTTTATTCAGTCCTCACCAAGTTAAAACAATCAACAAACCACTTTTAATTTTCACAACTAAAAGCTTTATATTCTAAATCAGCCAAAGCTATACCACTCAGACTAAAATTCTAAACAAAGTTTTTCTGACTTAAAGCTGATGTCTATAATGTAGGAACCTTTGAGCTGTTTGGATGCGACTAACATAAAATCAATATCATAAGTAAATGCACATTTCTGATGATATATAAACAAAACTGACTCGTCTTTAAAATATGATTAACAAACATATGTTAACTTTAAAGTCAAACAAGTAACATTAAAATAAAAATCATAGAAAAAAACAATAAAATGATTCTTGAGGCTATGCAAGAAATTTGCAGAGTAGGTTTTTATACAAGCTATTTATATATCGCTGTGCCCGAACAACCGAGCTAGACAACCAAGAGACAACTACAGCTCGGACTGATATATACCTATGAGACATTGACGAAACCATCATCACATATTCCCCTGTTTTCGCCTCTAAAATTGCACTGATGGTAATTTCTTTTTTTAGATCAATATAAGAGGGATTGTGGAAGCATCTGTATATAACTTTTTTAATAATTTGTAGTTTGAGACAATTTCTTTCTCATGCAAGTGAATAATTTATTCGATGTCTTATAACGGCACTATAATAGGGCAGTTTTAGGAAATTTGTTCCGAATTTGAAAATAATTGATTGATAAAAACATATTTACTCTAATGTCATTTTCCAGGGAGAAAACAGTGGAATACGTTTGCATGTATCCTCTTGAAAGCATTTTTCTACAGTAGAATATCGATATCGATATTCTACTGTCGATCGATAAGAGCATGCCTCATATGAATACAAAATAAAATATCATCTGTGGCTGACTCACAAAGGACCTTAAATCGCAACTATTAAAGTTGCACTATTGCGAAACTTTTTAACTAATGAAAATTGTATAAAAGGCTGTGTAAACTAAATCATTGATTATGATAACTTTTTGTATGATATTTTTGTCTCTTAGCTCCAGCGATTTCTGTGAAGTTGGTGCTAATGGTTTTGCTACTATTTATATAAAGTGAGTGTAGGAAACTGTATTAATAACAATTTATTTTTGGTAACACAGGACATTAAGCACTATACAGTTTTTTTTTTTATAATAGCACTACTAATACTATTATTATTGAAATATTTAACTGCTATGCTCAAATGTCATTATAGAATGTATAAACAAGTAGGTTTTTGGTGCATTGGTACCAACAAAAATAATGAATATATTGTTTCCACCATATAATTATCGCACATCCACCAAACTTTAACTTTTTAACTGAATTCTTTCTTGATATCACTAAAAAGTCACAATGTGTCCATGTTCATTGCTCAGTTGTCATCTTCCTCATTTTCAAACAAATCGTTGTAATCTCGGGAGTGTTCGAAATCTTTCAAGTCCTGAACAGAAGAAATTATGAGAAAACCTATAGCTATGATACGCTTGATGATTGGTCAGTCATTGGATATTTTCGTGAGTCATTCATGATTCTAATAATAAAATCAATAAATTAAGACTAAAAAGCAAGACATAATTTAACAATGAAACTAAATTCGAATTTTCGCATTTCTTGGAAGCGATCAAGGACTAAAAGGTTAACATATCAACATTTTAATATTTATGCAGATAAATATTAAGCGCAACAACAACAACGCAAAAGTTAAAAGTTAAAAAGTAGAGAAAGCGGAATATTCTCAACAACAATAGCAAGACTTGACTTGAAGCGGAGAAAATATATAGATTCAAAAACTATTTCAATTCAAACGGTTTTCCAAGATGTTTGGCACTTAAGGATCCATTTGTTTTCACTTTACAAAGATTCAACCAAAAATTATCTTTATTTACACACGCGTCAGCGTGGGTCAGCTTGACAGAGGCAGGACCATTACGCTGCTGTTTTCCGTATACTGAGTGACGAGAAACAGAGGCCTACTTACTGAAGAATTTGTAGAATTATACTAAATACTAAAGGATAGCTAATCCTAAAGGAATCATGCATTTTTTTTTTGGATAAAAAGTAGCTTATGGTCCCTCGCGGTCCGCAAACTATCTCCATGCAAAAATTATGTCCTTTGCTCCATTGTTGCATAAGGAAGGACAAACAAACACACTTATGCATTTATAATATTATATCGAAGTAAGGATATAAACAATTTTTGTTACTTACTTGAAACATTCCATTAGCCATTGCATAGCCCGTCATGGCGATTGCAGCAAACAAAGCCGCCAATATTTTATTACGTGTCTGATTTGGAAAGTTAGCAGCTTCCCTATCAGACTGTGTGCCAGTTGACTGTTTCTTTGAATTTTGTCGATTGTATTCTAAAATAATTTAAATATTAGGTAAATTATACTTGCTAGAAATAAAAATTCTTACTTGAAGAGAGAGGGAGGGTAGCATAAAGAACTCATAAATGAAAACAATCACTTTGTGAGTTGTTCATATTTTACTTTTATTAAAAAGATAATTAATAGAATCAGGCGTTACTTTGCGGAAGTCCATTATATTAAACTTAACAAAAAATTACTTTGCGTACATCCGCTCGATAAAATTATCGAGCGGATGTACGCAAAGTAATTTTTTGTCAACTTTAATTTATTAAAAAGGATAAACACTAAAAAAAACATTGAAAAAGCTCTCCACAAGTTTGTTTTTAAAATCAAATCTGTAAGCATGTGAGTAAATTGTTGCAAGTTTGAACTAACACACCCAAATATATTGTATGTATTTAAATATATATATATAATATTTTTCCCCCTTTCTATTTTCATAATCATCATCATCATCATCATCATTACAGCCCTTCACAAGTCCACTGCTGAACATAGGCCTCCCCCAAAGAATGCCACAAAACACGGTATGATTTTCATAATCACTGCCTCTTATATGTCTATCTCTGTATAGCCTAATGGTGTACTGGTAGAGAATGCCCTATGGCATTAAGTCCGCCATATGTACTACATTATGCATGAAATTGTAAATAAATAAATAAAAAATAAGCGAGCATGTGGCTCACCAAGATGGTAAGTGACTACCGCCGTCCATGAACAATTATAATACCAAGTCCTTTTCTCGCAGGTCCCTTAGTCATTTTACACACGGTTTTTCTGTATGTCTCGCCAAGGTCATGAACGATAAACGATGCCAAACGGCAATGAGTAAGCTTGACGTACTTCGATTTACAAACAATTATTAATAACACGTGCATCAAGTCATGTCACTGTCATTTTTATTGTGCATGGTGCATGAACTTGACATACAACAAAATTGACCGTGCATAAACAACTTAAGTCATATTGTTCATTGAATATTCTTTATATACATTTTGTTTGCAATATAAATAGGCCTCAGACCCCATTGTCAATATACCCCCGTAGCTTTTATACTAAGTGGTAGACTGTCAAGTTGCTTTTAACATGCATTTATCTATTTCTTTATTTATTTAACTTCACACATCATAATATATTATGACGTATAGTCGGACTTATTGCTTGAGGCATTCTGTACTAGTCAACTTTTGAGTGATGCAGAGATAAGAATAGGAAGTAGATCTATTATTTATAGCGCCAGTGGCCCGAAGCAATTACCCAGATAGGCTTCGAGGAGGAAGAAGAGCCTTTCTAGTGAATTACCTTACCTGATTTAAAAATAATACACTTATGCATGTAAGTAAACAACAGACTTACCATCAGTGACATGTCTAAAGTTTTTCTGATTAATCCTTGCTACAAATCTGCTCAGATTTGCAATACCCTTCACATGGTTTGAAAGTGTTGCGTTAGGAAATGGGGCCTTCACCAAAGGAGCCAAATAAGCAAACACTATGGCATCAAATGATGATGGTCTATTACCAAAGAAGTACTCGCTCTCTCCCAATCGATCTGACAAAGTTTTGAGACATTTCTCTGCTTCTTGGTATATCTGAAATAGCAAGTCTGTACTTGATTATTTGCACAACTAATTTAGGTAAAAATTTTAAGATCAGGGATTACAGATTTATAGACATATATTTATTGATTCAAACAGTGCATGATGTCAGTGATGGATCCAAAATTTGGTCCTTCACTGCTGGTCATAAGAGATGCTCAAAGTCGCTCAGCATGCTATGGAGTGAGCTAGGCTCAGATTTTTTCCGTTTGATAACTATGTAAGGTTAACTGCAGTAGAATCAGAGCAACCGATACAGCCCAATGGATTAGGAAGCTAAAGTGACAATGTGATAGCTATATAGCTCATTGAATAGACAACCGAAGATGAAGAAAGGTTCTCGAATGGCAACTTTGAAGTGATAAGTGTAGGGTAGTCCTAGACTATACGAAATGATGACCTGGTAAGAAATGCAGGCAGTCAATGGATGCAGATGGCTCAAGCTTGTGCTTTGTGGTATTTCTTGGGGGAGGCCTTTATTTAGCAGTGTACTTGTGATGGGCTGCAATAATGCTAATGATGAAATAATTATTAGTACTAGTGGTCACCCTGTAAAGGTGTCATAAGAGGAGTTAGAGGGAAAGTGAAACAGGAGATGGGCAGCAGCATCTTCCTGATAACGACTCTAAGTAATAAAAAGTGTGTGGCAGCAGCTTAAAAATAATAAAAAGATGCAGTTGCCAACCCACCTGCCAAACATGGAAACTATAGCAAATCCCACCTAAGAGGCAATCTATGAGGGTGGCCTAGATTTAGCTGTATATTTTATAGGCTGTAAAGGATAGAAGATTCGATTTATATTCAAGTTTAACAATTTATATAATATTTTTTTAATCTTTAAATGAATGGATATTGATGTAAAAGCACGAGAGAGGTGTGTCGGGATTGTGCCAAATGGAAGTCCATAACCACCTTTGGGAACAGGTGTGTATTTATATATTATGTTATGTACTCCTGATGGTATACAATATTATAATAGTTGTGTCTTTGCCTATCTAAAGCTTCAGTCACATATAGCGAATATTCACTGCGAGTGTATTTGCTGCCTGCCTGTCACACACAGCAACTACTACACGAGAATTATCTATAATATGTATCTTTTATATTCATCAATTTTCTTTTCAATTGCTCCTGGGTTGTAGTGTTAATTAAACATTGATTGTCGAAGTATTCGATAGTAATTGATAGTTTCTTATAAGACCATCAATATATCGATAGACTATCGATTGTCTTTGAGCAGGTATCACAAATAAAAATAACAATAAGTAATTATTGTACCTTTTTGTATGCTCGTCTTTGAGAAATATGCAATTTGTCACTGGCTAGTGTAGAACTGTGAAGGAAAGTCACAATAGCCTATGCCTTCCACAACTGATTTCTATTAAAATAATTCTTAAAAGAACTTCTAGATTTTTTTGGTTGCACTTCACCTTGAACTTGATGTTCAGACGATGATCCCTCTTCTGATTCTAACCTATCTATTTTGTTGGCATGCTTTCATTTCAAGTGATCTCTAAGATTGGTTATATTTCATAAATGCTTATATTCCTGATTATAAAAGTTACACTTTACAAATGGACTATTACTGTCCACTATCTAGAAATAACTCCACATTAATGTTTAATTTTTAGGATAAATTTTCGATTCATTATAAAGTCAAATACAAAACAAATCAGCAAACTATAAAACGCAATTTCAACCGCCCGTTCTGGCACTGACACTAATAGAGACTTACGTGAGCATATAGTCTATCGATGTTAAAGAACACTACTGGGTTGCTATTACGAATCCCAACTCATGCCTTTGCATTTTTTTTATTACTGTTACATCCAACACCCAAACCCAAGAAACAAAATATATATCATAATTTCCCCATTTTAGAGAATTGTTTATCGGTTGACTCATTTGATTGACCTAAACACATGTATCATGCAGCAACGAAACGACCTATGCACCGGCATGTAGTCTGGGGCGGTGCGCTGAGCGGAATGGATATTCTCGAGAGTACCTGTCACAGACTGTGAATTCTTGCAGTGAATGCTCATTCACAGAGAGTAAAATTGAACATGTTCAATTCAATTCACAGTAAATTCAACTTGTGGCTAATTAATCTATTCGCAGCAAATAACCTGTCACACAGCTAGTTCTCGCTGCAAGTGGCTAATCACAGCGAGTATTCTCTGTGTGTGACCAACACTTTAGAGCTTAACACTGCAATAACAATTTTTTTTAATTATTAAATAATTGCTAGCCAGATTTAATTTTGGGCCTTACAGTTTTCCTAAATTATCTGTAAACAATATTTATTGCTGGCTATATGAAAAAACTTGATAATCAAGATCTATAGCTCATGTTAAACCCTAATAGCAGGATAACATACTTACTGTCTTTTCAATTTCTCTTAAGTCTGTGTGTTCTCCATATAATGCATCAATCATCTCCTTAGCAGAGTTCTGATACCTTCCTGGGTAGTAGAAGTTAAATGGTATTCGTAAAGCTTTGGCATATGTTGGCCTAGTAATTTCAGTGTAATTTTTTTCATCAACCCACCATGCGTACTGATATGCTGGGTATAGCTTTTCTCTGAGGTACTGCGTAAAAGCACTAGCTTCTGCTGCTTGTTTTGTGTTTAGGTGAACATCTGTGCTGTAATGCTAAGTGTAAAAGGTCATTACTTTTAGACAAAAATATTTAATACACATCACAAGTGTCTTATTTAATACTTATTTAAATAGGCTTATCCAAGCGGTATTTTTACTTACTAATGATTTTAAATGATCCACAACCTCTTCAAAGCTTGTGAGTACTTTACGGCCATCTCTCATGACAGGTAAATGACCTTTTGGTGCAAAATACGGATTGTTAGCTTCATGGACTTTTACAGGAACTCCAATGAATTTCATATAAGTCTGTAATTATTTACAATACAGTAAAAAAATGTTTACCGGCTCATAATACATCTTAGGTTATATTAAATTATTAAATCTGCTTACCAACACTTTAAGACACTCTAAATCTATAGATGCAAGTCCCCACTCACCCCGCCATATATCTAATTCTATGCTAGCCATAATTTAATTAAGGAAATAATTAAAACTTTAAAATATTTAGAGTTGCACAACTTGACATTTTTTATAATAAAATCAAAGAGTATATTTTTTTATAAGTGGCTTTGCGGCTCTGGGTTTTAGCCCTTCTAGCCTGAAGACAATATATAATTATATTTCATAGGACAGTGCTTCACAATAAGTTGATGCGTCACATTGTGCAGCCCTTGGAAAACTTTGACGGTAACTTGAGCCAGCAGATTAGCTGACAGTTGGCGATGGTATATCAAAGTGCCTCAGCAGACAGACACCTTATCTTGAGAATCACATCACCATCAGAGCACTCGTTTCATTACAAAAAATCGCACCACTTTTCCATATCAAACTAGTATTTTACTAGTATTTAAAAAAAAGAATATGACGCATGAACATATTTTGAAGCAGTATACCCTGTATAGGACAGTTACTATACACTTTGCAGTATACTATGAAGGATAATTTTACATTGTAACTTCACGCTCAGGAGAGCTAGAACCCAGAGCCGTAAAACTAGTTATAAAAAAAACATCATATCTGTGGAGCTGGAGTATATAATATACAAAGGAGAGGGTTCTGGTTCGCGTAGTGTATATTTTCTTTGGTTCTGGTGGGAACTTGAACGGCGGCGGTTTGCTGCTCCTCTATTACAGTTTAAGTAATGGTTTGAAGTGAAATTTGATATGTAAAAGTGGTGCGATTTTGTGTAATAAGTGTCTGCGCATGTGAACTATTAGTGGAAACGGTGAAACAAATGCTCTGATGGTGATGTGATTCTTAAAATAAGGTGTCTGTCTGCTAAGGCGCCTTGAGATACCATCGCCAACTGCCAGCTGTCTGCTGACTTAAGTTGCCGTCAAAATTTCCCAAGGGCTGCACAATGTGACGCATCAACATATTGTGAAGCCGTGTTCTATGAAAGATAATAATTATACATTGTATCTTCAGGCTCAAAAGGGCTAGAACCCAGAGCCGTAAAGCCTGTTATAAAAAAATATACAAAGAGAACATAGTTATGAATCCCGGTATTCCCGGAACTGCACCAGAGACCATCACAATTCAAGCGTAAGAGTGGGCGTACATTGCTGAATTGCGTCTGGAAGACGGGTGGTCTTTCGAGTGAATACTGATAACTATTCCTTAGCTTAAACATCTAGAATAAGAAATAGGATAGTCATAGTTAGGCTCTCACATGTATCGGACATGTAGCTTAAAGTTAGAACCCATCACGGATTAATTAAGTAGTATATAAGTAATGTATCGCACATTAATAGTAATAAGTTTAAAATAAAGTCTTTTTAAAAACGTCCTGAGTCAATTTCGAATTTTGACTGGCGCAGCCGGTAGGATTTCGCGTGTAAAGCTTGCTCATATAAGAAGACTCCCAAATCAGTCGTCGTGAAGCAGTCTACGGTGTCGTCTTGCACTTGCGCGAAATCTACGAAATAAATTTTTGTCGAATTCGAATCAGGACATCAATAAAGAAGACTTCTTAGCCTAGGTGGAAGGATGAATGAGTTCGAGTGTACTGTGAGTAAACCTTTTCACGTCCATCTCTGTTCCCATCTATTTTTGCTTGCTAGAATTTTAGTCTTATTTATTTTGATCTTTCCTAAATCGAACAAAATAAATTGCACACAAAATAAAATTGATATTCAATATTTAATTATGAAACAAAATAAGTTTAATAATTAAATATTGAAAATCAATTTTAAATGAATAAAATTTATTAAATTGTGTTATAAAAAATAATAAAAATTACATAATTAAAGAAATAAAAGGATATATTAAAGAAATAAAATTAATAATTATATAAATTGTTATATTAATATTTATTAAAATGGAACAATTACATGTAATACCTACGGATTTACTTTGTCTTATACCTAAGTTTGAAGGATAGGAAGGATTATTAAAATTATTTATTAAGAAAGCTCAATACATATACAGGTCTTTCGCAGACCCTAATAATGCCACACAAGCTTTATATGTATTCCATGCGATAAGCAGCCGATTAACAGGTTGGAACACTCTTAAAGATATTTTAATTCAACATTTTGGCGGTCCGCGTTCGGAAGATTGCATTGCTATCGAGTTAGAACAAATGAAAATTAAATCTGGCGAATCATTTATCGATTTTTGTCATAAGATACAACATATGCGTAGTACCCACAGATTACCCCCTAGGAGGTAATCTATGGTAGTACCTTATTCGCAAAAGTCAATCTAATAAAAGATGATGGAGTAAAAGCAGCTAAAATGATAGTGTATAATAATATGTCACTAAATGTATTTCTTTACAATTATTTATATAAGAATATTGTCGCTTTCTTAATGAGTGCTCATTATAGCATTATAGCTACAGATTAAGTAACATGTTCTTTTGTTTTATAACACGTCCACATTATGTAACAATGTTTTTGATCATTGCAACATATAACAATACTGTACACATTAGAATAACAATGCAATATAATAATGTTATATAACATTGTCGTATGACATTGTCGTTTGTCGTTCTGCCGTACAAGTTATATAACATTTATATCACGTTAACACGTCTTATAACATTCAGACTCCACATTACTGAGACATGTTATATAACAACATTTTATAACATGTTTTGTTATATAATGTGTACGCACCGTAATGTTTGTAGATGAATCTATAAAAAATATTTATAACCAGGCAATTACAAATAACTTTGAGTTTAGTTATATAATCGAATTCTTACCAATATGTTAAAACTAACTGAAATAACAGTTCGTTTTAGTTGGGTTTAAAATCCTCGGATTTGCAATGCTTGCCACAAATATGTTTTAACATGGGAATCTTTACAATTGGTGCATGTGCCAGCTACTTTGCCCATTGCTTGCATCTGAAAAATAATATAAATAAAATTACATTTTTATTGAACACATAGAATCTTAGCAGTCACAACTGATGATGTAGTTTTTAAGTATAATCCGTTTCGGATTGCTATCCCATCGAAATATCAGATTTAGGAAATTGTGTGTTTGTATTTGTGCACACAATCATACACTATTAAAATCTGTCCCACGTAGATGGCTAGTCCAAAAATGTACTCGTTTTAAATACATATTACAATTACAATTGAAATCACCACATGCCTTTTATCATCTAAGGGAAATATTGCTACGAATAGCCTTTTCTTGTGATTATTCAGACAGGTGGCGCTATTTAAGCAGTTAACATAGGCTCCGTATAATATTAGTTTTAAAAATATTATAAACAAACTTTATTGAACTTTACTACAATATAAGTATTAATTCTAACATAATTTAGTATGTCCAGTGTTATCTTACTGTTTGGAGCTAGATTATCAGTGTGAAGTTGATTAAAGTAATCCAGTGAATCAGTGATCTATAAATTGTCTTTGTTTTGAATTTATTGTAATAAGACAGTGTTTTTTAAAGTGAAACGCTAAGGAACGGTATTAACAAACTAAGTCACAGTGCTATCAACGTTTTATTTTTGTTGTAAAGTAAAAAAAACATTAATTTAGTATTAAAGTGACGGTTACAGTAGTTTAAAATGTTAAAAAAATTTTGTACATCTGATTAAATTAACGACATCTATGTGATAATTCATAACCAAAGGAGAGTAACAATTTGTGTATTATTATGCAATCTATTAATTACTTGCAAAATAAGCTACGAACTTATGTTAATAGATCAATTTGATCAATCCTACGATCACCCGTTAGAGGACGCGCTCATTCATCTGATTTTATAGTATTATTTTAATTTTGAAATAAGTCCTAGTTCTATTGTATAAAATGATGTCGTCACCAACCGAGACTTGTGCTGCATGTGCGAAACCTTTACCCAAAAGAGAATATCTACGTTGTTGTAATTGTAAAGAGGTTTATGATATTGAATGTTTAAATATAAGCAGTAAACGCTTCTATTCTTTTTATTCGTTTAATAAAGAGCGTAAAGATAACTGGAAATGCATTTCATGTGTGAGCAAACTTCCGCGTACGAATAATTTGAATACACCAGTGCGTGCTGCTGACTCTGAAATTTCTAGTCCTCCTGCATTGGTTGTCTCACCAGAGAAATCGTATGTGGCAGTCCGCCACAAAAATACTCAGGACAAGAATATTCATGTAGAACAGAGCAGCGTAATGGAGAATATTATGTCAGAATCGCTCGAAGGTACTGCTATGGACTTCAAACTGCTTCTTAGTGAAATGAAGGCCATCCGTGCTGAAATGCGCTTGTTCCATAATTCTATAGCAGATCTCATGACTTCCATTAAGATGCAAAGCAACCGCATTGATTCCATCGAAACCAGGATATCAGCCTTAGAAGACAAATCAAAAGGCTTACAACGCTGTGAAGTTTCGACTTTGGAGGAGACGGTGTCACAGTTGAAGTCTCAAATATTGGAACGTGATCAAGACTTACTATCTAATGATATCCAGATAGCGGGTTTTCCTGAAACGAGTGGTGAAAATACCGCACATATTATCTTGGCTATTGCCAAAAAATTATGCGTGGACATGGATGAGCGCGATGTGGTGTCATCAGGACGTACAGGTTTCATACGCGATAATGGCGAGAGCCCTACAGCTCCGCGGCCACGCCTTTTAGTTGTGCGATTGGCGCGTCGTGCTCAGCATGATGCGCTAATACAGGCGGCCCGCGTACGGCGCAATATCACCACTGAAGGTCTGGGACTGACGGGAATAGCTTGCAGAATTTATGTTAACGAACGTCTTACTAAGCTCAATAGCCGGTTATTTTATAAAGCCCGTGTGGCAGCCAAAAGCAATGGTTGGAAGTATGTATGGTCACGTGACGGAAAGATTTATGTAAGGAAGGAATATGGGAGTGAGCGACATCGTCTTCGGTTGGAAGAGGATTTAGCTAAGGTTTTTGGTGTTGAAGCTGTTGGCTCTAAAACTATGTCACTCGGCGAATAATAGGAATATATTATTTTTAAATATTTTAATACGAACTTCTCACATGAACTTACAATTTTTTTATTTCCTAAATGTTATGATAACATATATTTCATTGTTATATTCAGGCAGATTAGCTATATATAAATTTAAGATATATAAATGTCTTATGATTATTATTTTACTTTTGCTTGCTTCAACACGTTCTGTATTTTATAATGATACAAAGGTTATGTGCTCACAGATTTTTTACTTTAAAATGTTCTATTTATGTGTAAGTAAAAGCATTAAATTATGTTATGCAAACAATGATTTTAAGAAATATGTGATATGTTACAACAGTTTTATGGCCTAATAATATATTGTATAATTTTTTGCCTGTCTACATGGAATTGTCTAAGCATTGTTAATAGAACTTCAATAGATATTCCTTTTATCACGCGTATACGTTATTTTCTGAACTGTTTAGTGTTGTTTTTGAGGGAGGTTGTATTTATTTGCTCTTTTATTATTATTTTTTATGTTTTATTCATATTGAGTTTTGTACTTTTCGCGAGCATTTTATATTGTCTTTTATTAAGTGATAATTTCTATGCCACAATGTGCTTTAAAATATTTTTAAATAAAACTGTTCTAGGAATAGCCTATATACTCGGATATTACAAGACGTTCGTTGGTTTTCATAAATTATTATTGCATTTATCAATGCGTTCATTTGTGGATATGCGACATCTGACTTTACTACAAAAATATTTATTTCATTGCATGTATGTTCAGGTAACATACTCTTTTGTCATACAATTTATTAGTAAAAAAAAATTTTCTCTAGGCTTTCTGAATCCGGGTTCTTTATGTACACGTCATGATGAATTTTTGGTTTCCTTTGATCGTCATGCGGTAGATATTATGGCGATAAATGAAACGTGGTTGAAGCCAGGTGAGGAACTGCGTGCACCTTCCCCTCCAGGATACAAGCTGCGACACAAACCTCGTCCTGCAAGCATCCGAGCACGCGGAGGAGGTGTGGGTTTTTACATTAGAAATGGTATCCATGCTCGCGTCCTGGAACATCCGAGTACGCTCTCTATTGAACAGATGTGGTGAAGTGTTAAAGCTAATGGTTTGAAACTTGCAATAGGTACCGCGTATCGTCCTCCTTGGTTTCACATTGATACTTTTATAAATGATATATCTGATACAGTCAGTTCATTTTCAGCCTATGACTACATTGTATTGTTAGGAGATTTCAATATTAATTTGCTTGCACCTTCAGATCCTAATTCAAAAAAGCTCAATGATTTTCTACTGTGTATGGGTCTGAGGCAGCACGTCACACAAGCGACTCATTTTACTGATCACTCGGAAACTTTACTTGATTTGATTTGCAGTAGCTGTGATGTATTTAATATACAGGTTGACTATGTGCCAGATCTAAGTCATCACACTTTTCTATCTTGTGAGTTGAATGTAAAGAAGCCAAAGCAAGTGTCAACATGTATTACTTATAGACCAATTAAGGATATAAACGTACCAAAATTTAATTCTGATGTTGATGCTGTACTGTGGGAAGAGTTGCTTTGTGATGACGTAAACAGTTCTGTAACGGCTTTTAATTCACAAATACTGTATCTGTTTGATATTCATGCACCAATAAGAACATCTTACATTAAAGGCCATAGCTATCCGTGGATCACACCAACAATTAGGGAAATGATGAAGCTAAGAGATAAAGCTCACGCAAAATGTAAAGGCATTAATTCCAAAGGTGACAAAAAATATTATAAAGATCTGAAGAGTACGATTAATGCTGCAATACTGAGTGAAAAAACAGCCTACTTTCGTTACTTTATTAATAACAATTCAAAAAACACTCAAGTACTTTGGAGAAATATAAAGAAAATTGTGGTAGACTTCAAAAATAAAGATATTGATTTGCCATCAAACTTGAATGATCCTGACATCATAAATCATCAATTTCTACACATACCAGGAAGCAATAGTGTAAATCCTTCAACATTATGCTATTTTGAATCTAACCGTTTCAATTCGTCGGTTTTTACTTTAAAATTAGTGGATGAAAACTTGGTATTAGAAATTATGAAAAATATTACCACAAATGCTATGGGTGTAGGTGGTATTACTAAAGATATGGTTGTCTTTACATTGCCACGGACTTTAAGTGCTATAACCAACATTATTAATACGTCGATACGAACAGGAGTTTTCCCAGACATCTGGAAGGAAGCTGTTATAATTCCAATACCAAAAAATAATCATCCTGTAGAACTAAATCATCTTCGACCTATAAGTATACTACCTTTTTTATCTAAAATCGCTGAAAAGGCTGATTATATGCAATTAATGGAATATCTAAACCAGAACAACATTTTACCTCTAAAACAATCAGGTTTTAGGGCTGAACTAAGCACGGTTACAGCGCTATTGAGTGTTGTCGATGATATTCTAACAGCGCAGGATAAAGGAGAGGCTACAATTTTGACACTGCTGGACTTTTCGCGTGCATTTGACACAATAGATACTACTTTACTTCTGTCGAAGTTGATGTATTATGGTTTTGACTGTAACGCATTAAAGTGGTTTGAAAGTTATTTAAATGGTCGTACACAGCGCGTCAGACTTCGAAATGAAACTGGTACCAACATTTATTCTGTTGCGTCTCCTGTTACTCGTGGCGTTCCACAAGGGTCGATTCTAGGTCCTTTACTGTTTATCCTTTACAGTGCCGATATTACGGGCTGTTTTAAATATTGCCAGTATCATTTATATGCCGACGACCTTCAAGTCTACATATCATTTAGGCCGGATGATACTAATGAGGCAGTTAACAAACTAAATCTGGATTTAAGCATGATCGCTGGGTGGGGGAATAATAATGAACTCATCTTAAATTCAAATAAAACCAAATTCATGATTTTGGGATCAAAGAAATTAATAGAACGAACGAATGCTCATAAGCCTAAAATTGTTGTTGGTGGCAACCATATTGAACAGGTATCCGAAGTTCGTAACTTGGGTATAATTATGGATAATAGACTAAGGTTTGAAAATCATGTTACGCATACAGTAAAAAATTGTTTTTACAGATTAAAAATATTATATAATATTCGGGAATACCTAAGTGAAGAATTGAGAATTCAACTTTGTGAGTCACTAATACTCTCGAAGCTAAATTATGCTGATATTGTCATGGGAGAGTGTTTGCTTGCGCGAACCAAACTCGTAATACAACGAGTACAAAATGCATGCGCTAGGTTCTGTTTTTGAATCCCTCGTAGAGGTCAAGTGACACCGTTTTTAAATCAGAGCAAACTTATTAACATGAAATCTCGTAGATCGGTTCACTACAGTTGTTTACTTTATAAAATATTACAAAATCAACAACCGAAATACTTATATGAGAAGCTGAGTTTCTCGCAACGTTTCTCACGGGAAACTGTTCGCTTGTTGTACCCAAGACACAGAACGGCTGCGTTTCGTGGTAGCTTTCGTTATGCTGCCACAAAGTGTTGGAATAATATACCACCTCCGATCAAGGGCAGCAGAACAGTTCGCACTTTTAAAGTAAAACTAAAAGAATATCTTTTAAATTTGCAAAGTTAGTTCTGTGTCCATGTATTACACCTTTCTTATGAAGGTTCATTGAATGTTTGTATATTATAAAAATACTTGCTAAATTCTCCATTTATTTTATTTTATTTTTGTATCTTATAAAATAATTTAATTGTGTGCCTTGTGCCTTGCATATGTTTTGTTTTTTGTTTTGTTACGGTATTTTTTTGTTTTTGCGTTGGCTTATTATTGTGCCTTTCTTTCCTAAATGTTAACAGTTTTTTTTTTATTATTATTTATAAATTTTATAAGAGTGTATTTTTTATTTTTATGTTGGAGCCTGTGATTGGCTAAGTTTATTTTATTGCACCTATGTCTCTGGCGTTTACTGAAAATCAGCGTTATAGTTATCACTATGTGGTTTCTATAACATTTGTGCTGAGTAGACGCCCTTTTAGTTCCATTCCATTACTTTATTTTGTTATGTTAATTTGTGTTTTTGTTTAGAACTAAATAAATTATATTATTATTATTATAATTATTATTTCCGCTTCTTGCACCATTTAATTGGCATGTTTTATAATGCATATTAATTTTTTTAACAATTCTGTAAATGAGCAACGGCTTCTATAACAAAATGTAAAGCAATATTAATAATATATATTATGTAAAGCTCTTTGCTCTTGCTCAGTTTTGACAATCTTTGATATTTTTAGGTCGTCTGCATAAAGTTCAAATTCAGAGGATTTTATTATATATTTAATATCGTTTATAAAAATAATAAAGAGAACGGGACCAAGGATAGATCCCTGTGGAACACCAGATGTCAGAGTGAAAGTGTTTGAAATAAAACCGTTTACTATTACT
Organism: Parnassius mnemosyne; assembly: GCA_963668995.1. Taxonomy (NCBI): domain Eukaryota; kingdom Metazoa; phylum Arthropoda; class Insecta; order Lepidoptera; family Papilionidae; genus Parnassius; species Parnassius mnemosyne. The sequence continues at coordinate 6,499,577 of CAVLGL010000024.1, read as the reverse complement.
TTAATAGTCCTCTTTGAGAGGTATGAGTGAAACCATTTTAGAAGTGAGCGTTCTATGCCAAACTGTGTTTTTAACTTATGCTCGAGGATTAAATGGTCAACTTTGTCAAAGGCTTTACTAAAATCACTGTTTATCACATCATATTCATCACCGTTGCTCATGCTTGTAATCGTTCTTTCAACAAATGTAGTTAGATTCGTTTCAGTTGAACGTTGTTTGAAGAAACCGTGTTGTCGATCAGTGATATATTGTTTTATATGCCAGTTTAAGGTAGGACATATGAGGGACTCAAAGACCTCAGCCAGTACTGGAAGAATGCTGATTGGTCGATAATTTTTAATATCGCATCGATCACCGGATTTAGGTATAGGCACAACAAGAGCTTCTTTCCAGTGAGTTGGAAAATATCCTTCAGAAAGTGACTTATTGTATATGATATATAAGGGTTTAGAGAACTGATTTGCATAATTTTTGAAGAATATAGGAGGTATACTATCACTGCCTGCACTCTTTTTAACGTCCAGGTTTTTTAAGGTAGTCTTAATTTTTTCTTGTGTTATATATTTATATATTATTTAATGACTGAGTGCAAGATGGTATTGTGCTATTAAATTGATGTGAATTTGCAGGAAGAGTGTAATCACTAGCAAATTTTTTATATTAATAAGTTTAATAAGTTTAAGTAATTAATAAGTTTGCAATACTGGCTCCATCATTTACTTTAATATCGTCGAGTTTAATGTTTTGTGGTATATTATTAGAGTTTTTACGTTTTTGTTTTAGGAAAGACCAGAACACTTTTGGATTATTTATTAGATTATCCTGAACATCATTAATATATTTGTTGTACAATTTTTTTATAAGCATATTAGTTCGTTTTTTTAATATATCATATTCAAATTTGTCCAGATCGTTTTTAAATTTTTTCCATTTTTGGCGACACTTTTCCTTTTCCTTTAAAATTTTTATAAGATTGATACTAAACCAAGGTGGGTACTTATGTTTTGTGAATGTAGTAAAGGTATTTTGTCCTTTATTATTTTATTAAAAATTTCATATAGTTTATTTACTGATTCGTGAGACATATATTCAGTTCATCGTTCCAATTGATAGAATTCAAGCATTTTCTAACATCATTATAATCTGCTTTGTAGAATTTATATACACGGTTGTCTTTATACTTGAGAGGAGAATATTTCTTAAATGGAATCGATCTCTAATGGCGGATGATACCCATCTACAACTGAGTGGGCGTTGTTCGACTCTGATACATGAATAGGCAACTTGATGTTTGACAAGACTAAATCTAAAATCTTATGTTGTTTATTGTTGATGAGATTATATTGCTGTAAATCATTTAATGACATGAAGTCCACGAACATGACTTAATGTCCCCTTCAAATTACTCGGGATTATATTATCTGTGGATTCTTTTGCCCATTCTAAGTTACTTAAATTAAAGTCGCCAACTAAAAGTACTGGTTCTGTCACAATGTTAATGACATTGTGTACTTTCTCCGTGAACTGAAGAAGATGGTCTCTGCAAACGGGTGGTGGCATATAACAAACGCAAATATGTAATTTTCGTTTCATATCTAATGTGATCCAGAGATCTTCGCAGCGGGTTTCAAAAGAATAATTTCTGTACGAACATGTTGATTTGCCTACTGCCGCAAGTACACCGCCTCCATCTTTTCCGCTGTAAAAAGTGTTTGAGAATCTATCTCTTCTATATATTTGGTATCTGCTGTCGAATAATTCCGTATCTATTGTGTGATCATTAAGCCATATTTCGGTGAATATAATCACTTGATAGTTACTAGAGAGAATGTTATTATTAATTTCATTTAGCTTTGTTCTCATTCCTCTAATATTCTGATAATAAATATTAAGGTTATTAAGACAGGTTAAAACACACATAACGAACTATAAATATACAATGTTAACAAAATATTAAAAATAGGAAAGAAATAAATTACACTTACAAATCCTTAAACTTTTTGACATCTGTTAAGGAATTCTTCAATATTAGATCTCATTCGAACATCATCTTTTAATGATTCTAATGTCCTTGTGCCCAGATACATGTTTTATATAGGAAGGAAATGCATTCCCGAACTTCCTTGCATCCTCGACTGAAACGGAGTAGTTTTTATATAATTTATCTTGATAAAGCAACTCAAAATGGAACTCATCATGTTTTGTATGTCTGTTTCAATTTTATGAATAAGTGTCTGATCACTTTGAAAAATAACGTTAAACATTGTAGTTATGGGTAATATAAAATCGAAAAAGTAAAGATAAAGTTTTGTCTCATCGCTGTTAAGGTGATCAAATATAAATTGACAAGTAGCATTTCCATTCTTATTCTCTAAAACCTCATTTTCAAAAAAAAGTTACCTCGTTCTATAGAGTTGTTCGTCAAAGATGTTTTTTCATACTTCTCTCACAGTAGTCAACGACAAAGAGAGTTTACCGAATTTTAAAATTTTACTGACACTAACTCACCATATGTTTCATCATTATGATATCAGGTGGCTTTCTCGACATCTTACGGTGGTAGAGCCACGCAGCAGCTTTTGCTGTTGCACATATGGGCCGGCTCGAGCCGGGTTAGTACCACGACCTCACAGAATACCGGCGTGAAGTGGAAGCTCTGCTTCCGCGTTTCGTCTGGTGAGTGCAGGTGACCGGAGGCCCAATTCCCCCCCCCCCATCAACATGGTAGCGGAATTACGTCATAAACTACCCCAGGAGGGTACCAGTACCCATGGAGAATCCCTCGCTGAGCATCCACGACCATGCTATTCCACTCCTGAGCGTGGGTGCTCAGGCTGCCCCGCGTATTCTGGGGGGGGGGGGGGGGAAATTCCGCTCAACACAATAACTGCCCGGGGCAAACTGAGCAACAAGACCAAGGCGACCCCTGCCACGCTATCCGTGAATTTCTGCAACATCAGGGGACTTCACTCGAACCTAAACGTCGTCCACTACCATCTTGAGACGGCGAAGCCGGCCTTGCTCTTTCTGACCGAGACGCAGGTGTCCTCTCCGGCTGATACTTCGTATCTCTCCTGCCCGGGGTACAAATTGGAGCACTCCTTTGTGCCTTGGGCTGGAGTTTGCGTGTATGTCAGAGAGGACATCTGTTCTCGACGCCTCGGCAGTCTTGAAGGTTTGGACCTGTCCATCCTTTGGCTACGCGTAGACAGCGACGACCATCCGCGCGTCTACGTGTGCCTCTATAGGTCCCATAGCGGTAATGCCGAAACAGACCGACTCATCGACCACGTCCAAATGGCTACAGATTCCTTGCTACAACAGGTCCCATCCGCAGAGATCGTGATCCTTGGCGATTTTAACGCCCACCACGCCGAATGGCTCGGTTCACGTTTAACCGATCATGCGGGGAGATCTGTTTATGACTTTGCCTTGGCATATGGTCTGACACAACTGGTTGCCGCCGTGTTTGGCATTACAGGTCGGCGGATTGGGACGGAATGCGGTCTTTCTTTGCTTCCTACCCATGGGGGCGGGTTTGCTTCTCGCCGGATGATCCCAGCGCTGTTGCTGACTCTGTCACTGATGTGGTGCTACAGGGAATGGAACTATTTATTCCATCATCTGTGGTACCCATCGGAGGCAGATCTCAGCCTTGGTTCGGTCGCTCCTGTAAGACTGCATTACGCAGTAAGCAGGAGTGTTATCAAGCCTGGGCTGCGGCTTCGGTGACTCGGTATGTAAACACCAGCACACTTAAAAAGAAGTATAACTTCGCCTCCAGGTCCTTCAAAAGAGTTATTGCCAAGGCAAAGTCAGAGCACATAGGCAGAATTGGCGAGAAACTAGTTCGCCTTCCTTCGGGAACCCGTGCATTCTGGTCTCTCGCCAAGGCTGTCCAAGGGAATTTCTGTAAGCCATCACTACCATCTCTGCACAGGGAGGACGACTCACTGGCCCACGACGCAAAAGAGAAGGCCGACCTTTTAGGCTCCCTTTTTGCGTCCAACTCGACTGTTGATGACGGGGGGAACACACCGCCGACCATCCCGCGGTGTGAGTGCTCCATGCCGGATGTGCGGTTCTCACAGCGCTCGGTTCGCAGAGCACTCCTCTCTCTTGACATCCAAAAGTCGAGTGGGCCTGACGGAATCCCTCTAATTGTGCTGAGGACGTGTGCTCCGGAGTTGGCACCGGTTCTAACGCGTCTTTTCCGGTACTCCTACTCCCTAGGCGTAGTCCCGAAATCATGGAAGACAGCTTTTGTCCACCCGATCCCTAAAAAAGGCGACCGCTCAGACCCGTCCAACTACAGGCCTGTCGCCATCACCCCCTTGTTCTCCCAAATAATGGAATCCGTTGTAAACTGCCACCTCATGCGGTACCTTGAGGATCACCAGCTGATTAGTGACCGCCAGTACGGTTTTAGTCGGGGTCGATCAGCTGGTGATCTTCTGGTCTACTTAACTCATAGATGGGCGTTGGCAGTAGAGTCCTAGGGGGAGACATTGCGAAGGCCTTCGATCGGGTTTGGCACAAAGCGCTTCTTTCGAAGCTCCCTTCCTATGGGCTTTCCGAGAAATTATAAAATTGGATCACCAGCTTTCTCGCAGATCGGAGCATCAAGGTCGTTGTAGACGGTGCATGCTCCGACTACAAGCCTATTAACGCAGGTGTTCCATAAGGCTGCGTGCTATCGCCAACGCTGTTTCTTCTGCATATCAATGATATGTTGCAAGCCGGTAGCATTCATTGCTATGCGGATGACAGCACTGGTGATGCTCTACACACCGGCCGTGCCAATATTTCTCGGGAAAACGTTACCGAGTAACGGAACAAACTTGTGTCTGAAGTCGAGTCTTTGCTTGACAAAGTCTCGGATTGGGGGCGACTAAATCTAGTCCAGTTTAATCCTCAGAAGACACAAGTTTGCGCGTTTACCGCTAAAAAGAACCCCTTTGTCGTATCTCCTCAGTTTCAAGGTACTCCCCTTGTCGCCTCAGCCAGTATCGGAATCCTCGGCGTCGACATATCGAGTAGCGTGCAGTGTCGTGGTCACTTGGAAGAGAAGGCCAAATTGGCCTCTAAAAAGCTTTGTGTGCTCAGCAGAGCGGGACAGTATTTCATGCCGGCTCAACGCCTGCAACTTTACAAGGCGCAGGTTCGGCCTCACATGAAATACTGTTCCCATCTCTGGGCTGGGGCTCCCCAGTGTCAGCTTCTTCCATTTGACCGCATCCAGCGCAGAGCGGCTCGAATCGTCGACGACCGAGTCCTTTCCGATCGGCTTGACTCATTGGCACTGCGAAGAGATGTTGCATCTCTTAGCATTTTCTTTCGCATTTACCATGGGGAGTGCTCTGAGGAATTGTTCGGATTAATCCCAGCCGCCAAATTTCACGAACGCACATCGCGCCAGAACTCCCGATACCATCCACACCATCTGGATGATTGGCGGTCCACCACTGTGCGATTTAGAAGATGTTTTCTTCCACGCACAACTTCCTTGTGGAATAGTTTACCACCAGTGATTTTTCCGGACCGATACGACTTAGGAACCTTCAAGAAAAGAGCCTACTCCTTTTTAAAAGGCCGGCAACGCATCTGCAATTCCCCTGGTGTTGCGGTTGTTCATGGGCGGCGGTAGTCACTTACCATCAGGTGAGCCGCTTGCTCGTTTGCCCCCTCTCCTATAAAAAAAAATCAATGCATTCACCGAATTATAGAGCAGAGCTCTATAATTACAACTCTCTTTGTCGTTGGCTACTGTGAAAGAAGTATGAAATAACATCTTTGAAGAATAACTCTATAGAATGAGGTAATCTTTTGCAAGCATAACTAACTGAAAGGTTTGTTGAGTGGCAAATACATTTGAAAAAAATGCAGTTTAGGTTGACTTCCCTAATTTTAGATACCACGCAATTCTTTTCGCCGAACATAACATTCGTGGTATCAGCAGCAACCCCTATTACATTGGCTATGTTAAGGTTTCTTTCAGATAAGGCACATATTAAACTATCAAACAAATCCTGCGCAGTATCACCTTTTAAGTCCACCATACACAAAAATTTTGTTTGTGGAAATTGCATTTTTTCGGAGTAGTACTTTATTGCTGCTGCAAGTACCTTGGTAGTACTGACAGCTGTGCTCTCGTCGATAATGAGCGAAAATACTGGGCTTCTCTCAGTTTCATTTTCCAGTCTTGGACGTAATTCTGCAAGCATTTTTCTTCCAAGTTATTGCCTAAGACGTTGTAGGCAATTGCGGCAGATTTATTTCTTCTACATGAAAAACGTTTTGCGATTTCGGAGTTGTGAAATGCCCTTGAAATAACTTCACTTACATGATCCATTACGCGAAAAGGAATATTATGTCAAACTAAAGCAGCTACAATGCTGATTTCTGCTTTTTTCATTTTTTCCGAAACGGTTGATGTTTTGAAAATCGTATCAATCTGTAACCAAAGAAGTTAAAAACGAGTATACAGGACATCTAAAAGGGAACTATAGTCTTAATATAAAAAAACTATAATGGATTCTTTCATTCTCCGAAGCTTAACTTACGCTAGCCAGACCTGGGTCTTCACCGAAAAAGTAAAAAACAATATTTCATCTTGTCAACATGCAATGGAACGTAGTATACTGAAACTGAGAAAAATACAAAAAACGAGAAATGCAGACATCCGCATGAAAACAAAATTAACAGACGCTCTTAATTTTAGCTTGAAACAGAAATGGAACTGCGCAGGGTACTTGTCGAGATACAAAGATAAGAGATGGACTTACCAAACAACTAAATGGCAGGGCCCAAAAGGCAAAAGGAACGTGGGAAGGCAGAAGAAAAGATGGTCCGATGACATAATAAACACAGCAGGAAAAAGTTGGATGCATGCGGCCAAAGATAGGGAAAGATGGAAAAGCATGGAGGAGGCTTTTACCCACAGGGGAGCCACATGACAAAAAAAAATAGGAAGGAAATTATTATAATTAGATATAATATCTTTGTAAGAATTGTTAAGTGGATAATAAAGCTGTAATAATAATAAAATGCAGAACATTCAATCAAAAACTAAGCAATTTTTACATAGCATTTTACATGAATAAACACACATAGTTGTATAGTAATTGTTATGTAAATGCGAAGGTAATAAACGTACATAAAACAGCGAATGTTTACTTTTGAGTGGAAATCAAATTCATAAACTTTAGAACATAATACGGTTTCACACTACTGCGTAAGTTGAAAGTATTAAAAAAGTCTTAACAAGAACAATTAACTAAGAAATACATTCCACATATTAACGTAAGTAACTTCCATACCTGAGAAATGCCGGAATATCCTTTCATATTTTTTATATTATGCTGTGATCTAGCCATGTGTTCCTTCAAAGACACCACTCTACTTAGTACTTCATAGTTGCATGCTTTACAATGAGCACTCGTAGTTTTTACCTTAGATTTACATAAAGAATTTGACCTTGAATGAGGGATCTTGGTCCCACTCATCGCGATATCCTTGTGTATATTTACGTTCCATTTTAAACTCGATTATAAAAATTCTCAATAAAGGAATTCCCACTAGTCTATATCACCCTATGCTTACGGCACGAATGGTAACGAAAAGAATAAAAATTAAATAGTTACAATTCATTCGATGAAAGGGGGAATACCCCGCATTTATCCGATATGCTAATAAAAGTACTAGAATAACTGAAAAGCGTGAATTCTACTAAAATATACCAAATAATTTAACATTCAACATACTAAATTCTGTTGCCAGTACCTCAAAATCTACCAAAAAAGTAGAAATCTACGAAATCTGGTCATGCTGTCTATGACCAAAACAACATTATATTTGGAAGTATGGTTCTCTCCACGGAAGTATAGACAAACTGGAACCCACACTCCTAATATCAACATTAGGAATAATCAAATGACCTTGAGTAGCCCCTGTTTTCCCTACAGGATAGCCAGCGTGATGACTGATATTACCCCATTGATAGCAATTATGAATTTCAGTATAAGTTTAATTGTCAGTATGGCAAGAATTATAAGTAAAAATTGATAACAAAAATTGACAAAACGATTTTCACGCAAGTTTTTGCTTTTTCTTTTAAACACTTAATAAAGATTTACTATGAACTATTTGCCTAGCTTCCTACATATTTCCCCTGTTTTAAATTTATTCTTAAAAGCCGTTATATGACAACCCAAAATCTATTTGTCAAATAATTTTTACTGTACATGACATGTTCATTTCGCAAGTTTGTTTTTGAATTTTGGAATAATGCAGAGGCAAAACTAGTAAAATGGTCATTAAATGTATTGTGCGCGATTGCAAAAGTGAGTGGCATCCAGAATGTAATATTATATTTCATTCGTAAGTACAAAACACCATGCAAATACTGCGCGTCATGTGAAACTAATTTTTAGTGATATTTCGAATTTAATTACTATTATTTCTGTATAGACCAATGGGTATTTTGGTTCAGATGTTAATTTTGGTTCGGTATTTCCAATTTTATTTCGCTATTTGCTTAATAATTAACGATTCATGTTTGTATTATAACTTCGACTAGGGTGACCATACATTGTAATGTATTTTATTTTAATTACAAACGGAAAAGGTTTTCTGAAATGGTCTCTCTGCTCGATTTGCGTGAAATTTCGAAATGTTGTTTACAAGAATGATGATACACAGAAACATCAAAATTAAAATAATTATATATCTTTTATTACTTAATTTTTTGCAGGTTTCCTTCCAATCTAACAAAACCTAATAAATGGTTAAACAATGTGGAGCTAAAAATAGCCTTTTTTGAAAAAGCAAAGATTTGTAATCTATGTCATATCAACCAATTACATGATTACTGTGATACCGCTGAGACAAGGAGTCACACCGTTTCTAAATGAAATAGCAGATTGTTCTGTGATACAGGTATATGAGCTTTTGTTAGGTACTTGTTATTTCTTAATTCAAAGCGATGTTTTGTTTCAAAGGGAAGAAAAGTAATTTTAAAAAAATTGCAGAAAAAAATTTTTGAGAAAGAAAGAAAAATGCATTCTGTTACCTAGAAAGCAGGAACAGCTTGATATGTTATATCACTAGGATATAATTTGTAAAAATAATTACAAGCTATTTTGTACATATTTTGCTAAGTTTTTAATTGTATTTAATTTTTAAAATTTCAAATTGCGGTCTCAGGAAATCCATTTTTTTGATAAATTGTACGATAAGTGTGACAAATTGAAAAATAAAGTGTTCATGACAAATTATACGTAGTAGAGCCATGCTGCAGCTATATTTCTGGTATAGTTGTAACACGAATGGATCAGCTCGACCGGGGAAGGACCACGCTCTCACAGAATACCAGCGTAAAATAGCAGCTTAATGCTGCTGTGTTTCATATGGTGAGTGTAGAGAACCGGAGACCCTTTTTACTGGAAAAGAGGCATTCTGATGCATTTTGATTTGTAATAGAGGATAGATGTAAATGTCTTTTGATCGCACAATAAATAATAAATAAATATAGGCCGCAGCAACCACTTACCATCAGTTGGACTGTGTGCTCGTTTGTCATCCCTATTCTATAACAAAAAACCAGCCTATGGATGACAGTATTAATTGCTCTTAATTTCATTAATCCAGAATTTTAAATTTTGTTTTATAGGATAGGGTGACAAACTAGCACACAGTCCACCTGATGGTAAATGGTTGCTGTGAATTTCAAACTCTTTTTTGACCATGTGTCTCAGAACGCATCTAAAAAAAATTATGGACTAAAAGTTGAGTGCTATTCGTACCAAGTGACAAAAACTTCACAAAACTATTCAATCATGTATAAAAATTGAGTTGTAAAAACCTTCACCTCTAATTATTATTATTGTATATTTTAAATTTGTAGACACTATTGCTATTGTAATAATAAATGTAAATAAAAACGATTATTATTTTAGTTTTATTATTTCCTAATGATACATTATAAGAGATGTAAAGACAGTCTCCCGAAAACTTTAACCATGAATCATCATCCTGAGTAAGGTACTGAAGAATTTTCTTTGTGGAAATTAAAAAAAATTGACTTCCCATACAAAATTGGTCACGTGACCGATACATTTTGTATGGGAAATCGAATTTTTTGTTCATTTTCGGACAAAAATATTTTAGTTTTAGTTAGTAAGTTTTGTATATAGAGCCAGTTCACTCGTTTATTCGTTTATTGACAAAAAAGTACACGAATAAATAATATTAATTAATAAACTTCCGCCCGCAGGCTCGACCTTATGAATTTCTCTAATATCATGCGTTTCAATGGAACTCTACTATTTTCAATTAAATTAAAATTTTATAAATGAATATAATAAAAATAAACTGATTTTTCCCCATAATATCCCAAATTCTTGTATTTTGTGTTCACCCTAATTAGAAAGAGACTGAGGGGTAATGAAAAATTTCAAGGTCGTTTTATTGTATTTTTTATGTCATTCGAAAGTGCGGGTTCCAGTTTGTACGAAGTACATGTATTTCCATGGTTCTCTCATAGACTTAGAATATATACGCCAATATATTCTAAGTCTATGGGTTCTCTGTATGTCTATGGTACAAACCAGTGTCTCCATGTACACGGTCATTATACCGTATATAATATATAGATAAATAAATATGTGGATGCACCGTAATTTGGTCTTAACCTACAGTCAAGGTAAGTAGTATGGCATTACCGTGTCATATGTCACCGTAATAGCATTGTATACCGTATTGTGCTCAAATGCCGAGTGCGAGCACATTTTCAGCCAAGTCAATGATATAAAAACGAAAAAGAAATAAACTTTTAACCAAAACACTGAAAGGAAATACTTTTCACCCAACAATCAACGAAAAAAAAATTCCAAAAACTGTGTTGATTTCAGGCCTACTAACGATTTATTAACTAAAATAAATAAATCCAATTAAGAAAAAGATATTGTCATGCTAGGAGAGTCTGCTTCAGAATAATATTGTTTTATTTTAGTATGTTTTGAAAAAAATCTTAGTAATTAATTAAAAACAAATATATTTGGACTTGATTTTGTTTATAATGTTGTAATTTTCTGCGAAAAGTTACACGGTACACTTATAGTTAATCTACCGTAATTTTATCTAGAAACACCGTATTTTTACCCTTGCCCCAGTAACTCTCGATTTCCATATGGAAACACTGATACAAAGTACAAACGCTTTAACCTCAACCTCAAACTAGTAAGAAGTGCTAGCGCAGTGGCTATAACTGACAATTCAAATTTAAACTTTTTTGATATAGCAATAAGAATTATTTTATTAGAAATATAAACTTTCGTTTTCGCTATTTAATCAAAGTAACGTAGTAACCACCATATTACTAGTCTGTGGTAGTAACGTAGTGACTAGTGATGAGTCGTCACCAAAGGGAATATAATAATTTTATTTATTTATTATTAATTTTATTTATTATTTTTTATGGGTATTTAAAAAAAAATATTTATAATTTTCTAGTAACTGTCCTAGTCAAGGAGTATAGTAACTGTCCTAGGTCCTAGTCGTCACTTCAGCAGGCCTCCGTCACTCGCTCAAGACCCTGGGTTATATGCCTAGCGTTTTGCGTATCGCCCACGATACAACCGACATTAGGCTGCCGCACGCCCGCCTGAGCGCTTGCACCGCACACGTTTCCCGCGCTTACTCGTCGAAATGCCGAAACCACATAATTATTGTGCAGTGGATGGGTGTCAGAGTCAAAAAACAATTGAAAAATTGTCTTTTTTTTTCTTAACTATAAGATTACATCGAAACAAAGCATAACAGTTCTGTAATTTATAAATTGAGTGACAACCATTTTCAACGATAAAATTTAATAACCGAAAATTCAAATTGAAGGAAAAAAATGTATAAATCATTTTATAAATCTCAAACATATTTTATTGACAAATAAAAAGTATGGTAATTTCGCAAGATTCGTTTTATTACAATAATCATCATAGGTACAACCCTAGAGCATTCGTGCGATGACGCGCTTGTACGTGAGTCGCACGGCGGTCAACATAATCTCGACTCTTTATGCGCGTATTTATGGTACATTTTCCTCTCGCTGCGAACAGTAGACATTATTATTAAGATTTTGTAGGCTATTATAGCGTAGGTATTTTCGCTTTTGTATGGGAGTGATGTATCTGTTTAGTAAACTATTAACTAATCTGTGACTTCAGACAGTTACTATACTCTTTCGGGAGTTTTGGCGGGAAATTGACCGGCGGCGGTTTGCTGCTCCTGTATTATTGTTAAAATATTGGTTTGAAGTGGACTTTGATATGTAAAAGTGTTGCGATTTTGTGTATTAAGTGTCTACGCATGTGAACTATTAGTGGAAACAGTGAAACAAGTGCTCTGATGGTGATGGATTCTCAAGATAAGCTGTTTGTTTGCATAGGCACCTTTAGATACCATCGCCAACTATCAGCTGTCTGCTGGATCAAGTTGCCGCCAAAATCTCCCAAGAACTGCACAATGTGACGCATCAATATATTGTGAAGCAGTATATTATGAAGGAGTGGGGAAATTACAATAAATCGAATAAAAATACTTAAGACTTGGCCTAAAGGTCTAGATACCAGGCCATAAACTCCAAAAAAAAAAAACTATACTCTTTGGTCGTCACTGACGATGAGTCGATGACGACTGACTAGCCGACTCTGACAGGTGACAGCTGATCATGATTAGTTAGGATAGTCCTTGTCCTTGATTACTGCATTTCTTTTAGGGATGTTCGATGTTGGAGAAACATCGATGATGACATCGATGTTGGCATCGATTGTTCAACATCGATGTTCGATGTTTAGCCTACTCAAAACATCGATGTTGACCATTATCGATGTTTTCTGTATATGTGTAGATACTTACATATTGTTTCAAAATTATGTGGATATACACAGCAAGGGAAAAGTAACAGTTAACTTGAATGTCAATTTACAAACAATAGTCATTATGCGACAACCGACAACGACACTACAAAATAAAGCGAAAGCAGTGAGCACTGTGACATTACCGGTGACAATTTACAATTAAGTTCGACACATCATTATGATATTTTTTTAGGTTAGCGATGCGTTGAGGAATTCTGAATTATTCAAAATTTTTAATCTTCAGAGGAGATGCAAGATTTAGTTGATATTGATTTCACGGGTTCACATTGTTCGCAATTTCCCAATAATCGATTATGGGTTCATTGACATCGATGTTTCGATGTTTGACATATGTCGATATCGTTGTTAAAACATCGATGTTTTAATTTTTAACATTGATGACCATCGAACATCCCTAATTTCTTTTTCAATGTGAAAGCTGACGTTGTTTCTTTAATTTATCAAGAATCGATATACCTATTTCATTAACATTCATTAACAAGTTTACACTTTACAAGAAAACGTTTTGGTTTTCTGTCGATTAAAGTGAAGTGACGATAAATACTATCTAGAAAATCATTCATTACATCAGTACCTACTCCAAAAAGCGGTTAAGTTTGGATGAAAATGTCTTTACAATGGACTTTTATTGCTGGTTATCTATACTTTGAAATCGCTGTTGTCATTATTTTAATACTACCAATTTTGAGTCCTCGAAGATGGCACCAATTTTTTAAATCACGCCTCTTTGCAATATTTCAACAACATGCGGCATGGTATTTCTACGTGTTTCTTGGAGTTTTATCTCTTTTTCTACTTGATGCTATAAGAGAAATGAGGAAATATTCACATTCAAATGAATCATCTGTACATTTATCTACTGAAATGAAAGGACATATTAAACTGTTTCGGGCACAGAGAAACTTTTACATTACTAGTTTTGCAATCTTTTTGGCATTTGTTATTAAACGCCTTGTCACAATGCTAATTATTCAATCAGAACTGGAGCTTAAAGCAGAAAAAATAATCAAACAAGCCGAGGATACTGTTAAACAGGCTAAAATTACAGTGCTCGAAAACCGTTTGAATCGTGAAGGCGAAACTGAAGACTATAATGAGTTAATTAATGTTCTTGAAGAAACTGAAAAGCTCTTGGAGGAAGAAAAAATAAGAGTAAAAGAATGTCAAGAAGAGGCTACAAAATGGAGACTTAAATATGAAGAACTTACAAGTCCTTCAAGTGGAAAAGGTGATGAGTGAATGCTATATTATAAAGAAGTTTAAGACTGCAATTTTTCAATAAGTTTTTTACAAAGGGTAAAATTATAGAAATATATCATATTAATATTAAGGATAAGCAAATTAATAGCAATTTTGACATTAAATTGAACTGCTTGTTTTGTTTTAATAAGAATTGATGAGGAAATAATAACCAAAATATTGAAGCTTATATTGTTTATTTTTGTATATTTAAAGTTGGAAAAATAAAAGTATATTTGTTAAGGATCAATAAGTTTTGTTTGAACAAGAATGATGTACTCGTGATAAGAGAATATAAAAATCTATGTAAACTCACCCCTGTCACGGTAGGTAGAGACCATAGGCTTAGGATATATTCTAAGTCTATGGGAGAGAATACCATTTTGCACAATCTATACATACCTCTCTCACTTCCTTTACATACTGTCTCATAGAGTAAGGCTACTCTTAACTTAGCCAATGTTCAATACATCTTGCCAACTTGGTGAATAAACTTTTGACTAAGATATCCCTTCCGGACTCTGCCACTCACTTCTGTAGCATAAATATTCTTTATCACTCTCGGCAATCATTTCTTCTATGTGTGCAACCACCAAAGCATTGCATTTTTTTTCTTAATCTTAAGAAATGAAATGAATCATATCAAATTCATCAAGAAAAAAAAAAAATAATTCACATAATTTGATATAGTGTCAAATTAATTACTAATTAGTGAATAGTCTATAATCTCTAAATATAAAAATCAATTACTGTCTGTAAGTCTCGCAAAAACTTGAAAATGGCTGGACTGATTTTGACGAAATTTTTTATGTGTTTGTGTGGAAGATTTAAACGATTCACAACTGGACCCGGTAGGTGGTGCTGTTGTAGAGATCCAGAAACCACCCATGCAAAGTTGGGGTATATAGCTAGTTGTATTATATTTTTTACTTTTCAAAAGAACAGAAGCTATGCTCTTGCGTTGAAAAAATTGATCGAGTACTTCTTTTTATTTATGAGCCAGCTCATGCCTACAATCCATTTTGTACCGACTTCAAAAAGTAGGAGGAACTCATTTTAACTGTATGTTTTTTTTTTGTGTATGTTACCTCATAACTTTTTTCTGGGTGACCTGATTTTGATTATTTTTTTTTTATTTGAAAGCTGGTGCTTCTCATGTGGTCTTATATAAATTTGATCAAGGTCTGACCAATAGTTTTTGAGTTATTCTTAATTTACATTGAAATTGGTTGTACAAAATTTTCAATTATGATATCCTTAGTTTTGTGGTTTATCTGTAATTTTTCCTTTAAGGCCTAATCTTTTCGAAAAGGTAATAATGGAAAAAGATCTGGAGAATATAGTGGGGTGGGGTATAGTTTACTAGCCCAGCCTGGATATTATATAGTAGCTCTTATGTCTTGCAGTGTGCATTATTGTTTGCATCTGTACATAGCTGTATCTTCTATTGAACTTACTAGCAATGTATAACTATTTCATAGCTAGAAGTTTCAACTAGAAACCGGAAAAAACAAGTGTTGAAGAATTTTTCGACTACTTAACCCAATATTGTTTATATAATTGTATATGTATCAATATTTTAATATTTATCTGGTTACAAAACTTATTTGTACTGTCAGGGTGTCTGATACTTTTATATATAATATTATGAACATTTATCAACATTTTCATTAAAATGTAAATTAGATAAAACTAGTTTTATGGATCTTATCGCGTTAAGCTTAAGCTATACGTCATAAAAATTAGTTTTATTCAATAAAATATGTTATGTTGATGTTACTTAATAACTTTATAAAATGGTGTTAAATAAAAATATTGTTTATTAATTATTGTTTATATTTTGTTTGCTAAATATGATGATATTTTGATCGTTTCGGGCAATAGGACAGATTCTTTTACAAATGTACATACTGCCTCAGGCATGTTTGGCTCTCTGTTGTTCTCACTTCTTACCGGTAGATACCTGACGTCACAGACATAATGTTAAACCAGGCCTGTCTCACTCCCCACTTTAGGCATGAAAATATACTTACGCTGTGTGGTCCACTACAAGCAGCTAATTCCGTGAGGTTGACATGGCCTACAAATAATTGTTTGAAGTTTAGATGTTTGTCCTTGTGCAATTTATGATTGTAAACTGCTGCTTGTAAGCTGCTGCTTTAACTGATTAGAAAAAGCTAGTGTGGGGGTGTTTTTTAAGAAAATAAAAAAATTCTAATACATTGCATAACACCTCGATGTATTCTACGATATACCAACTAATACTTTTTTTTTTATAGGATAAGGGTGACAAACGAGCACACAGTCCACCTGATGGTAAGTGGTTGCTGTGGCCCATAGATATCTACATCCATCCTCGATTACGAATCAAAATGCAGATGCGTTGTCACCCGTGAGGACTAAGATGTAATGCCTCGTTTCCAGTAAAATGGGTCTCCGGTTCTCTACACTCACCATACGAAACACAGTAGTATTAAGCCGCTATTTTACGCTGGTATTCTGTGAGAGCGTGGGTCCTTCCCCGGTCGAGCCGACCCATTCGTGCTACAAATGTACCAGAAATATAGCTGCAGTATGGCTCTACCACGTAAGTAATAGTTTAGTTTAGTTTACGACGGGCTGTTTTCCGCAACTCCACGTCTATGCGCGTATTTTGCGTGTGGGCAGGAATAATGTGTTTATTTGAGCCATGAGATCTCCCCGAAGAAGCTCAACAGTCCTTTGATGTTACATGCAACTTCGGGGAGTGATCCCAGCGTGCCGGGATGTTTAGCCTTGTACGTAGCGACTTCCGGACATTTCAGTAGCATGTGGGCCGCCGTTTCTTCTTCCCCATACATGCCCTGCACAGGGGCTATCTGTAACACCTATCTATACATATAATAAAACTGTAATTAGCAGATGTCTGTACATTTTATATTTTTGTAATAAAAGTGATTGAGGGGTACTAAAAATAAGTAATTAAATACATTTCTACCATTTTTAGAATTTTCTGTCTGTCTGTCTGTCTGTCTGTTTGTTTGTTAACGTATCACGTATAAAGTACTAATTTATATCATAAGAATTGTTAAGGAAATTATAAAGTGTATCTTCGGGTTACATTTAGTCTTTATTTCATTAAAATCAGTTCATTCCATCAAAAGTTATGATAAATATTCTGAAGTATGGGTAGGGAAGTATAGGTACGAATTTGCTCAACGGTGGCTTTGTTTGAGTCATCAAGTGCATTTTAAACTAATATCATATCATAAATCATAGTTAAATTATGTAAAATAATGATATAATTATGTATATCTAAAGCGCAGTAAACAAAAGTAATAAAGAACGTATTAAATATATTATACAAAAATATATTAACGTTATTAACTAAATCTGAAGCACAATAGTTAACCCATTTCTTCGATAGATGGTGGTGTTGTGAAAATGCAATTGCAAATGTGGTTTTTTCCTGTAGATGAGTTTTCATATTTACTGCTAATCTTTATTATATTACTCGCTGCCCTACTGCGTGTTGACAAACTCAATTTATTCTTTACCGCCGAGTACTCTATGTGGTAAATCAAATTTTAAAAGAGCTATTAACAATTGCATTGGTTTTGGCGAGAGTCAAACTTTATTTTTTGCTTACTTTGCAGGCACTGATTTATAAGTTCTCTTACGTTTTATATAATTTATCAATCGCGTCAATTAATCTCTTTTATTTTTAGAATTGATGATGTTAGCAGCGCCATCTCTCTTTAAATATATACATATAATAAAAATGATGATAACATGTTGTGTCTCTTTCTGTACATTGTATATATATTTTGGTGGCTAAAATCATTATGGGGAACTGAAAATAATTAAATAAGAACATTTTATAATTTTTAGAATTGTCTGTCTGTCTATTTGTCTGTTATTATATGAACGCATCACGTCTAACGTAAACATCTTTTATTTTCAAAGCAATCGTTAAGAATATCATAAAGCGTATCTTCGAGTTACATTTAATCTTTGTTTTATTAAAATTGGTTCATTCTATCGAAAGTAATGATTATTATGTTGAAATGTAGGTTCGAATTTGTTCAATGGCGCCATAAAATCTCAGAAATAGTAATAAAAAGATTTCTGTGTAAAAAAAAACGTTCCATAATAATTAATATATTTATACTTAAAACACAAAAAGAGATAGGATGTTTTCTCACACAAAGGACGTAATAGATGGAGTTGTACAAATTACAAACTTTTCTGAATTGCTGTGTTGAGATTTTTCGCCGATGAATCGTATTGAGACTTACTGAAGAAATTTGTATCCATCGAAGCCATACAACGGAACCCGACCAAAAATAAAAATTTTGCAACGAAATGTCGTGATATTGTATTTATAATATACGCAAAATCAGAACTGCCATTTTAGCGCTTTGGGAACTAGATTTAGCACTTTTTTGGAATGTATAGCGCGCATTTCGAAATTTTAGCACCTAGCGCTTAATCCAGCGCTTTTTGGTGTATTTAGCACACATTTCAATATTTTAGCGACTAGCGGGTTATTAACTCTTTTATAGCAGCACTGTTAGTCCACATTACCGATAATAATAATAATGACCTTTATTATTTTTTCCCACAAATAGTACATTGCAGTTTATCTTTTTCAAACATATTTTTTCCACAAAACAAAGAGCATGGGAGACGAGTCCAAACTAGGATACCCTGTGCTATGGATCTTCTGGCTTCCTCTTTAGAATGATCAACTTGATTTTTTTACCGACGACTATAAGCGGGGAAATCCCCTTTATTAAAGTTTTCGTTCATGGTTTTGGCAACGCATTTATTTTGCTTTATTCAGTTTTAGTCAGTTGCTTAGAGCACAGCTAAGTTAAAAGTTACTTAGAAGTTATAACACAAAGAAACTGTGTAGGAACCGCAATCAGATGCTGACATCTGAAACTAAGTTGCGAAATACATTGCACTTTAAAACAATTAATGACATTTTTATTGTTCGTACAGTACTAACTACTCTTGACAGCAATTGCTATAATTATAAGTCGATGTCCTGCGAAGTATTGATACATCAAAAAAATATTGCCAGAAAAAAAACTTAATGTTGTTTTCTTTATTATGATTATATAAAAAAACACAAACTTTGTTTGTAGTTAATTTAGCGCGAAATCTAGCGCTTTTTGTGTTGTCCTAGAGCTGAATGAGTTTTTTTTTATCTGGCAGCACTGCCCAAAAACCCTCTATTAAGAAGTAACTTTCCTTTCAGTTTTAAGCGCGTTCAGTTCCCAGTTACAGTGAGTGTGTGTTATGCGATGACCGTAAATAAAGCGCAAGGTCAAACTTTACGCGTTGTAGGAGTGTACCTCAGTACTGACTGTTTTGCACATGGCCAACTCTATGTTGCTTTTTCCCGCGTTAGTAGCCCCCGTAACCTTTTTGTGTACACCCCGGCTAAGCCTACTTCTAACGTCGTTTACACAGAAGCTCTATCATAAACGACTTAGAACTTTGATGATAATGATTTATTTTGTTACCACTTATTGATACAGTAATGAAATAAATCGTTTAATATTCTCTTACCTAAACGACAAATTCTTTATGTAAAACCTGTATACGCGAGCTACGCCGCGGGCACAGCTAGTAGTAAATAAATGCTTGTTAAAGGTGCCGTGTTCTGTGATAGCACTTGTTACTATCCTGATCTGCGGCTTGTTCAGTCTCATTAGAACTTTGGCTAAACGACTTTATTTCAGGCAGGGCCTCCCTAACTTGTCTACAGTCAACTAGATTTTCCAAAGCTGAGCGTGTAGATTAGTGAAGTGTCTACGTACCAGTGAACGAAGATTACCAAAGGGGATTGGTATGATTGGTTCCGGCCCTGGTAGTGGCCAGAGCCGATTTTCTTCTGGCTAGTTCGTCTGCTGCATTGTTGCCTCTGGATCCACTGTGTCTCTTTATCCATTGCAGTCACATTGTTGTTTTTACATACCTCATTTAATCGTTGATGGCATTCATATATTAGTCCCGAGTTCACCACATTGCAACTCAGTCTACTGTCCGTCAGTATTCTGATGGGGAAGTCATTAACCTTCCTTGCATCTATTGCTATGGCCGCTTGAATGATACCCATACATTACATACATACTGAAAGACTGTGTTATAGGTACCCAGTGGTGTGCATATGTGGAGATTGAGGTCTTCAGAGAAAGTTCCAGATCCTACACCTTCATTTGTTTTAGAACCATCGGTGAAAACTCTAAGCTCTTTTGGGCTTAATCCTTCTGGCTGGCTGGTTTCATTTAATTGTATCTTGTACTTCTTATCGAATACAAATTGTTTAGGAATCTTATTGTACTTGGCTTGTAAGAGAATTTTTGAGTGAATTCTACAAAGACATTTAAGTAGTATAGTATACCTATATATTTAAATCTCTTTGGAATTCTATCAATTATGCCTGTATGAGGGACACTATTCTTACTCCAAAGATTTGGGGTCTTGAGTCTGATGGCAGCTAAAGTTACTTCTCGTTGTATATGTAGATGAAGCGGGGTTAGCTCTAGCATCGCTTCTAAGGCTGCTGTTGGCGTAGTCCTTATGCAGCCTGTGGCAACCATACATGCCAGTCTCTGGTAGCGCCGAAGCTTCTTTATAGTGGTGGATTCATTTGTCTTACCCTCCCCCCCCCCCCTCCCAATATAGGATTGCCGGGTATATGCCGTCAGGTCCTGCCGCCTTATAGGGGAGGAAACTGTGAATGGCCAAATGGATATAAGATACAAAGATAGAATTCCGGCGTGAAGTAGAAGCTCTGCCTCTGCTTCTGCGTTTCGTCTGGTGAGTGCAGGTGGCCGGAGGCCCAATTCCCCCTTCCCCCCCCCCTGTCAACATGGTAGCGGAATTACACGATTGTATTGTTAATTATGTTATAATATGTTAATTGTATTCTTGGGGCAAAATTCCGCTCAAAAATATAACTGCTCGGGGCAAACTGAGCAAGAACACCAAGGCGACCCCTGCCACGCTATCCGTGAATTTCTGCAACATCAGGGGACTTCACTCTAACCTAAACGCCGTCCACTACCATCTCGAGACGGCGAAGCCGGCCTTGCTCTTTCTGACCGAGACGCAGGTTTCCTCTCCGGCTGATATTTCGTATCTCTACGAAACGCAGAGGTAAACCTCTACTTCACGCTCGTTTTCTGTGAGGTCGTGGTACCACCCCGGTTCGAGCCGGCCCATCCGTGCGACAGCAAAATCTGCCGCGTGGCTCTACCACTGTTAAAGCCTTTGTGCCTCGGGCTGGAGTTTGCGTGTATGTCAGAGAGGACATCTGTTCTCGACGCCTCGGCAGTCTTGAAGGTTCGGACCTGTCCATCCTTTGGCTACGCGTAGACAGCGACGACCAGCCGCGCGTCTGCGAGTGCCTCTATAGGTCCCATAGCGGTAATGCCGAAACAGACCGACTCATCGACCACGCCCAAATGGCTATAGAATCCTTGCTACAACAGGTCCCATCCGCAGAGATCGTGATCCTTGGCGATTTTAACGCCCGCCATGCCCAATGGCCCGGTTCACGTTTAACCGATCATGCAGGGAGATCTGTTTATGACTTTGCCTTGGCATATGGTCTGACACAACTGGTTACTTCACCTACGCGGATTCCAGATGTGGAGGATCATACACCTTCCCTGTTGGACTTTCTGCTGACCTCTCATCCGGACGGATATCAGGTTTCCGTCGATGCTCCTCTCGGCTCTTCGGACCATTGTCTGATCCGGAGTATGGTGCCACTCACGCTCCCTTCGCGGTTGCGTTCTGCAGGTTGCCGCCGTGTTTGGCATTACAGCTCGGCGGATTGGGACGGAATGCGGTCTTTCTTTGCATCCTACCCATGGGGTTTGCTTCTCGCCGGATGATCCCAGCGCTGTTGTTGACTCTGTAACTGATGTGGTGCTACAGGGAATGGAACTATTTATTCCATCATCTGTGGTACCCATCGGAGGCAGATCTCAGCCTTGGTTTGGTCGCTTCTGTAAGACTGCATTACGCAGTAAGCAGGAGTGTTATCAAGCCTGGGCTGCGGCTTCGGCGACTCGGTATGTAAACACCAGCACACTTAAAAAGAAGTATAACTTCGCCTGCAGGTCCTTCAAAAGAGTTATTGCCAAGGCATAGTCAGAGCACATCGGCAGAAATGGCGAGAAACTAGTTCGCCTTCCTTCGGGAACCCGTGCATTCTGGTCTCTCGCCAAGGCTGCCCAAGGGAATTTCTGTAAGCCATCACTACCATCTCTGCACAGGGAGGATGACTCACTGGCCCAAGACGCAAAAGACAAAGCCGACCTTTTAGGCTCCCTTTTTGCGTCCAACTCGAATCTTGATGACGGGGGGACAACACCGCCGACCATCCCGCGGTGTGAGTGCTCCATGCCGGATGTGCTGTTCTCACAGCGCTTGGTTCGCAAAGTACTGCTCTCCCTGGACATCCAGAAGTCGAGTGGGCCTGACGGAATCCCCCCAATTGTGCTGAGGACGTGTGCTCCGGAGTTGGCACCGGTCCTAACGCATCTTTTCCGGTACTCCTACTCCCAAGGCGTAGTCCCGAATTCATGGAAGACAGCTTTTGTCCACCCGATCCCTAAAAAAGGCGACCGCTCAGACCCATCCAACTATAGGCCTATCGCGATCACCTCCTTGTTCTCCAAAATAATGGAATCCATTATTAACTGCCAGCTCATCCGGTACCTTGAGGATCACTAGCTGATTAGTGACCGCCAATACGGTTTTCGTCGGGGTCGGTCAGCTGGTGATCTTCTGGTCTACCTGACCCATAGATGGGCGGAGGCAGTAGAGTCCAAGGGCGAGGCGTTGGCCGTTACTCTGGACATTGCGAAGGCCTTCGATCGGGTTTGGCACAAAGTGCTTCTTTCGAAGCTCCCTTCCTATGGGCTTCCCGAGAAATTGTGCAATTGGATCACCAGCTTCCTTGCAGATCGGAGCATCAAGGTCGTTGTAGACAGTGCATGCTCTGACTACAAGCCTATTAACGCTGGTGTTCCACAAGGCTGTGTGCTATCACCAACGCTGTTTCTTCTGCATATCTGATGCTCTATACACCGGCCGTGCCAATATTTCTCAGGAAAACGTCACCGAGTACCGGAACAAACTTGTGTCTGAAGTCGAGTCTTTGCCGAACAAAGTCTCGGATTGGGGGCGACTAAATCTAGTCCAGTTTAATCCTCAGAAGACACAAGTTTGCGCGTTTACCGCTAAAAAGAACCCCTTTGTCGTATCTCCTCAGTTTCAAGGCACTCCCCTTCTTGCCTCAGCCAGTATCGGTATCCTCGGAGTCAACATAACGAGTGACGTGCAGTTTCATGGTCACTTGGAAGAGAAGGCCAAATTGGCTTCTAAAAAGCTTGGCGTGCTCAGCAGAGCGGGACAGTATTTCATGCCGACACACCGCCTGCAACTTTACAAGGCGCAGGTTCGGCCTAACATGGAATACTGTTCCCATCTCTGGGCAGGGGCTCCTCAGTGCCAGCTCCTTCCACTTGACCGCATCCAACGCAGAGCGACTCGAGTCATCGACGACCGAGCCCTTTCCGATCGGCTCGATTCATTGGCACTGCGAAGAGATGTTGCATCCCTTTGCATTTTCTTTCGCATCTACCATGGGGAGTGCTCTGAGGAATTGTTCGGATTAATCCCAGCCGCCAAATTTCACGAACGCACATCGCGGCAGAACTCCCGATACCATCCACACCATCTGGATGATTGGCGGTCCACGACTGTGCGATTTAGAAGTTGTTTTCTTCCTCGCACGACTTCCTTGTGGAATCGATTACCATCAGCGATTTTTCCGGACCGATACGGCTTAGGGACCTTCAAGAAAAGAGCGTACTCCTTTTTAAAAGGCCGGCAACGCATCTGCAATTCCCTCCCTGGTATTGCAGTTGTTCATGGGCGGCGGTAGTCACTTACCATCAGGTGAGCCGCATGCTCGTTTGCCCCCTCTCCTATAAAGAAAAAATGGATTTTGTCTATCGTTACCACTCTCTGTGCTAAATTCCAGTCTTCTGCTGTTGGTGTCAGTATGTCGTCATGCCGGTTTGCCTCCTGAGTTACGCAGCAACCTGAGAAGTGCGCTTCAGTTAGGATGCGTTGGGCTTCATCCGGCGATGTTGAGTAGCTACAGTCGGGTTTCTTTAGAGAGATGGATCCCGACGTGTTCTGTTTAGCTAGAATATTCCTTATCCTATTCGCTTGTTATACCAACTAATATCAAAAGATTCAATTTGTTTTCTCGCAACACCTAACCCTACAGTAGGCATATCTTGTACATACAACTTTATAATTTGTGACAGTAGGGGCGGCCTTAACAAAAGCGCGTAACGGGCTAAGTGATACAGACGTAAGGTTCATTTTGATTTAACCGGTTCAGTGGGTATGGCACGCCATGCGTGCCATCGATTGTTTTTGTGTGTAGCATATGACACGCGAGTCGTGTCTTTTTAAAAATCATTATAACTCGCTCAAATTGCGTTTTTGGAAAATTTATCCAAAACAAAATATTCATTATTTTGCAAGTAGTTCATGCCTACAGCTTCGTTTCTGGATATTTTGAAATTTTTAGGGGTTGACAAGCTTTTTTTAACTTGTACATGGTACTCATTTTACTTTGTGGGTTTTAAATCATGTTGTGGAAAAATAGTCTAATAATTAACAAATAATAGCACTCATTGCGCAAACTCAAGTTGTAAATAAATTTCTGGATGACAAGTCTCCTGTTATAAAAAAAACAATGCGTTTGTGAACTTCCGTCTTATTACATCTTAGTACCATGTGCTCTTGTGATATGGTATAAGGTTTATTTTCGCTTGAAACAGTTCGAAACCGTTGATGCACAAAAAAATTTCGCTAATAAATAGTCTTTTGTTAATCCGCCGCCGTATAGCGCCGGCTTTTTTTTCCTTTTGAAAACACTTGTTTTGCTATTCTTATTAATGCCACTTTTACTTAGACGGCTATTTCTATTACAAAGATTCTGTTTAAAATTATTATCTAGTAATAATCTACAGATAATTAAAAAAGTCTTACTTACCATTTCATTTAACTGTTCAATCCCAATCTCTTTGTAATAAGTTTCCTACATTAACCCAAATTCTTGTACACTTGCAGACACAATATAAAATATACATAAATAATGCTTGCGGCAAGCGGTGAGTTAGCAACCGGAGATGACATACCTAAGTGACTTACCGGGATAGAGACAATGTCCCTATAGAAAGGATCATCCGCTTTCGTCAGAAAGTAATTACGGAGGCTGCACACTTCGCCATTATGCATGGTAAGCGCGCTTAAAAAGCCGCGCCTACCATGTTTCCGCGGCAAGTACAGCCTCATAATCGACGATCTCGGGTGATGCTTTCTATGGGACGTAATAGTATTGCGGACTTTTCTATCCAGGGTGTTAAGTTCAGTTTGAGTCCACCTAAGTATGCCAAAGATATACATGAGTACAGGCATGACCCAACCGTTATATGCACGTGTCTTATTCACACCGGACAAAAGGCTGTTAAGCACTTTGGTCAAACGTGCATAAAACACCTAGCTTTCATACCCACCTCATCGATACCGATGCTCTGTGACATATCCAGGTAGCGGTATTGTTTAGGCCCAAACATGGGCATTTGAAACGGCATCCAATCGCGTTTGACTCAGTGCATCACCCGATAGTGTCGAGGTGAGGTAAATGCCGCCGGGGTGGGGGGGGGGGCGGCCGTGTGCCGGCTTCCCGTGATTCCGGCCGGTGGGCTGTCAGTAGCTTGACCGCAGCGGCTCTGTCGACTAGTGTATTATTTACGACCGCTGGATCGGTTTCGCGCGGCCAGTTTTTGGTTTTGGTGGTCTAGAATTTGAGTATTTGTGCGTGTTTTACTATTGAATATTTGAGTTTCGTGTAGACCGCCACGAATTGTTTTGTCTAAGTTGTACGTTTCGTGACAAGATGCTTGTATTGAATTTGAGTGATTAAAGTAACTACGTTTGCAAAATTTTAGCTTGTCGTGGGGAACGCTGAACTTTGAGACTCGAGAAGAGGCCGCGTTGGTTCCCGTGTTTGTAAATTTGTACTACGTGAACCCAGAACCTTGAATATTGAACTTTGAACGACGGTTTGTTACTTGTGTCGTGTGTCACTTGTTTTAATTTCAATGAACGTTGAGTTAGTTGACTTTGAAGTTAATTAAATGTACAATAAAGTGGATAAACTTAAATAGTGAAATGAAGGCAGAAATTTTCCATTGGTGATCTACGACGGGAGGGAGCGCACATTGGGAGAACATCAGCTCTGGTGGATCTTCTGCCCGATTAACTCGGGCCTCAGGTCACATATATAAACACTACTACACACTACTTACATGCACCTCACTTATCACCTGACTGGTACCCTGTGGTCAACCCTACCTCCTGAAATAGGTAAGTGCTTGCTTATTTGTCAGCCGTTTTTTGTACATTTATCCATAGGCCGTTGGGCCCCGTCCTCTGTTGCCCGTCGATTGGATTACTGATGTGCCCTAGTCCAGTCAACCTTTGTCGGGGCAACTCAGGGCGTGAACATTTTTGGTAGCAGAAGCGCGGTTGATTGTTTTTACAATCACGCCCGGCCGTAATACGTAATAATAAAAATATTTTCTTTTGTTGTTTGCTTCCTTTGTTTGTTAGCGGATAGGTGGGTAGATTTAGGAACCACGCATGTTAGGCTGCGCAAGCAGGAGTTTGTTAGGCCTAGGTGTGCGTCAGGTATTTTGAGTAGGTAAATAATTTTTATCACGTAATCGGATAATTATCGTTATCGTATAATTATAGTAGATTAATTGTGGAAGGGTCAGTCGCCAGGGCGAGGCATCTTTGCTGATCGACTGTAGTGTGTACCTTTATTTGTAGTGTAATTTGTATTTAATTTAATAAATAGTAATTTGTATTTGTGTAGTTTGTATTTAACTTGATTTGATAGTAATTGTATTTGTTATTTGTTAATTTGATTTGTATTTGTGCCGCGTAGTAATTTGTATTTAGTAGTGATGCCATCGCACAAGCTACCGATTCGTCGCTTGAAGGTGGAGCTGCGCTGGGCCGCTAGCGCCCGTGCTTTGATAGGTCGACCGGGTAGGGTCTATAATTTGGAGAAGCGGCTCGAGCAGGTCGATGCTCGAAGGGCCGTAGTGGAGGAGGCTTACGCGGAGCTCGAGGACTCAGAAGTGGAAAAGGGCGTCCTGGACTCCTGCCTCGCGGACGACTAGCAGTTCTTTTCGCTCACGGATGACTTGATCGAGGCTGGGGCCAAGTATGCTAATGAGGCTCTGATGAGTGGCCTGCCCGAGTCCTCTCGGAAGCAGCCTACTCAGCCGGAGCTGTTGGGACGACTCCCAACTCTGGATCTGCCAAGGTTCTCCGGGGTCCTCTCCGACTGGATGACCTATGTAGGGCTTTTTGATAACCTAGTGGACACCCGGAGGGATTTGACACCAAGCCAGAAGATGGCGTACCTCCTAACCTCACTGGAGGGAGAGGCCCTGGGCGTCGTCGGCTATTTGAGATTGTCGGACGACGCCTACCAGACTGCTCGGGACCTCCTCGCCGGAAGATACGCCGACGTCCGGCGAATTGCGGACGAATACGTCAGGCAGCTTCTAGGCCTCCCACCGCTTAGGGACAGGGCCAGGCTACATCCGGACCTCTTGCATCCAGTCTTGGTGGCCTGTAACGCGTTGAGGCGGCTGGATTTACCGGTGGATGAATGGTCCTTCTTGTTGCTCCACATCGTGCTGTCCCGCCTGCCTCTCGACCTTAGGATACATTTTGAGGAGAGGTATGGCGGGGACGGTGCCTCCTATATTCCGCCCTTTAGTGATCTGCTGCGGTTCTTGTAGGAGCAGTGCCGGCAGATTCAGAACGCGGCGGGCACCTTTGACGACTTACAAGCCGTGCCCAGTGAGAGGCGGGATCCGCCGGGCAAGCCGTCGTCAACCCCCCTAAAGCCGATCGGAACTTCCGTGGGAGGGCGCTGCTCCCTACTATCTTACAGTGGCCTAGTGGCCAGGGAGGCGCCCCCTTGTTCCTATTGCCGAGCCTCCGATCATCGGGTGACGTCGTGCCCGAAGTTATTAGGTAAGCCGGTTCCGGTTAGGCGAACTATTGCCAAGGAGCGCCGCTGGTGCTACTCTTGTTTGGAAGGGCACCTCCAGCGAGACTGCCTGCACCAGCGGCCCTGTCCGCATTGCCAAGGCAAGCACCATGCCGTTTTGTGCCTGGGTGCGAACGGCGCTTCCTCTCCGGGCTCTGCCGGGCCCTCGACTCCCACGGGCGGGGGCGCTCGGCCGCGCCCCCTGTCGGGCGACACTCGCCGCTCGCCTGCCGGCCACCGTGCCCCTGCGTTTGAAAGGGGTCCCTCCCCGAACCAGTCGGGGGGTCGTTCCCCCAGTGGTGTGGGTGTCGTCGCCCCCCTCAGCGTGTGGAGAGGAACTTCACGGCCACTCAGCAGTCAGCTAGACCCTTCTCATCCCCGTTAGCTGAGTGGCCGCGGCTGGGGTACCGCCGTCCCCCCTTTGATGGAAGCAGGCCTAGCTAGCTGCCGCCCTAGCTCCTACCACGGCCGCCTCCACTGAGCCTTTGAGCCGTCAACAGTCCACTTGTCAAACTGTTGCCGACGGCCTCAGTGAAGGCGTACAACCCGAGTGGCGACTGTTAGCCGCTCGCGCTCTATTGGATTCGGGTTCACAATGCTGTGTGGCCTCCACTTGGTTGGTGGGAAGGTTAGGGCTCCTCGGGAGCGTTGAATTACGCTGTCAAGGACTATTAAATTTGGTTTGGTCGAGCACTTAATTAATAATGCTTTAAATTAAAATAAAAATGCTTTGGGTTTTCCGCGAAATGTTCCATAGTTGTAACGGTTGTTAGTAGAAAATTGAAATTGAATGATGTGCTCTTTGAATGCGTGTGCATATGTTTTGTAACTGTATTTGATCACTGTGTTTGATTTGTTGAAAAGAAAATTGAAATTGAATAACTCTATTTGTGCCGATTGAAATAAGAATCATTTCTCTCTTCGTTTTCACATTTTTGTTGGCACTGTCGAAGATATTTATATGGAAAGAGAAATAGGGCTGTCTCTTACGTTTATCGTTTTGTTTAATTTGTCTGTTTGATCTATGCGCATCGGTAAATTAATTTGTTTGAATTAATTCCGTAGTTGAACATTGTTGCTTTTAAAATTTGGTTGAAATATGAGCATAGGACTACATGTCTGAAAGGGCTAGCTAGTTGTGAAATTATCAGATTGAAATCAGCTGCCGCACAATTGAGTAAATGATTATATGGTGGATGGCTTGGTCATGCCTGCTTGCTTGAAAAATTCATACTAAGGACTATCTGTGCGTTTCGTTTGGCTCTCCGCAGACGCCGTTCATGTGGAACTGGTGGGTGCTCTCTGTACTGAAGCTTAGTTGGCCACGCTGGGCCGCTTCGTTTCGCGTCGCTGTTTGCAGACCTGATCCGGTCGGATTGCGGTACGAATCATAGGGGCACAGACAGGTGTTTGAAAGAGGTCGTCGGACTTCTGTCTAGTAACAGGACTTATTTAGGTGTTGCGATGTCCAGGAAGGGCATACAGTGGAGGTTCGACCCTCCGGCTTGCCCACATTGGGGCGGTATTTTTGAGGCGGTGGTTAAGGTTGTAAGATCTGATGGGTGCCTAAGGTGGCCTGGTTTCGGTTGTAGATTCGGTCTTGCAACGTGCCATCGTGACCCTGTCCCGCTTGCCGGTTTGCTCGCGGACATAAGTCATGTTATGTCTGGAACGGGGGTTTGTTTAGGCCCAAAAATGGTTATTTGAAACGTCATCCAATAGCGTTGACTTAGCGAATCGCCCGATGTGTGAGGTGACACGCGCGTTGCGGGGAGGGGACAGCAGTATGCGGCCTCCCGGCGTTTTGGCGCTCGTGGGCGAAAACAGTAGCTTAAGTGCAGCGGCACCGTCGCAACCTAACGTATTTGTGGTGACCGTGGCAGCGATTTCGTGCGACCAGTTTTGGTTTTATGGTCTAGATTTTCAGTATTTGTGCGCGTTACTTCGCTACTTAAATTGTGTTTCTTGAAGACCGCCTCGGATTAGGTTGTCTAAGTATTGCAGTGAGTCTACTCGGGCCGCGTGTTCACTACCTTAGAAGGTCGCGTTCGGTTCTCGAAATAATTTGTTGCTGAGTGAACGGAAGTGAACTTTGACCCACCGTTCATCAGTCGTGCCGCGTGTTACGTTTTTGATTATAATTAACGGGATTTAGTTGAGTTTTGAAGTTAGTTAAATGTACAATAAAGTTGATAGACTGACATAGTGATGTGAGGAACTACCGGTTGTAAAGGACGCGTGTGGAATTATAACGTCGATTTAAGTGCCTCTCATTTTTGCGTTGTTTTTTTTTGTTTGTTTTACGTGTGAACGAGGCTGAATTTTGAGTTTGAGGGATTAATTAACGTCGTTACAATTAATTAGCGTCAAGTGGTATAGTGGTTGCATGCATAAGTGCATTCTGACAATATTAATTCGCGTCAACAAGTTGCTTTGTGCCATTTGATTTAACTCGGAGATATTTTCCTGTGTCGGTTAAAACCGCTAAACTTTGTGACCCGCGAGAACCAGCGTTCGTATTAGATTATAGATTTGTGCTAATGGACGCTAGACTTTGAGTGACACCGAGTGACGCCGCTGGAGTGATACCACATAGGGTGGTGGTGCTGGAGTCAGGGTTGCTGCTGATTAAAAAGGGCTAATTCAGGTTAAACATATATACACTTCTCACACACTACTTACATTCACTACACTTAACGCCTGAACGAGCCTGTGGTCCATCTTCGCTTCTGAACCAGGTAAGTCGCATTAAGTACCTAATCTATATATATTAAATATCCATAGGCATTTGAGCCCCACAATTAGTTGTCCGTCGAATCTACAGCTGTATGGGCCCCTGTATAGTCGACCTTAGTTTGGGCAACTAGGTGCGTGTACAATCATGTTTACGAGTAATCTAATATCAAAATCTTAATGAGGACAATTTGGGATCAACAGGTATTAAGACTATTTCCAGACTGCATATTTAGGTAAGGTCTGCATAGGTTTTGGGACTTTGTTGTAATTAGGAAATTTTTGTACTGCTCCATGAAGGAATTACTGATTTTTTGGAGTCGAGTAAATAGTGATGTATATTCTGTAAATACTAGGAACAAGCACTAACTTGTGTTTGTTTCTAGTATTAACAGAATTTTCATCACTATTCTTAATAAACTATTTTTCATTTTTGTGTACATACATATAATTTTCGTAAATATATTGTGAGACCAAAGTTACAATATTTATTTCTTTAAATTTTACTCTATGGGATTCCTTTGGACTAGATTATAAATTGCTTTTATGGCTCTCTTTTGCACAACAAAGTTAGTTTCAGTATCAGTCGCATTACCCCATAGCAAGAATCCATATGTCATTATGCTATGAAAATAACTAAAATAAACTTAATTAGCTGTTTTAACACATATAAAACCTGTAATCGTTTTCTATTATAGTTGCAATAAGTTTAGCGGAAATCCCCCATCGATATGCGGTTTTCGTAACATCAATACTTTTGAAATATTCTGTAATATCTTCTGATAATATTTTATGAAATGCAAGTTCTATCTTACAGACATTTACATTTGTTTAAGTTTACAGAAATGCCTATAGAGCCGTGATACGCTAAGCAAGAAACAAGCAAGTCGTGACTATATTACGACTTCAAATCGACCACGGTTCGGCCACCATAAAACTCCTGCACATCTTAACATATTGTTCTCGAATTTATGCCCACATTGTGATCAAGTTGGAACTATTCATCACATGTAGTTTGAATGTGGCCAATTTAACTTTCAAATGCTTTTAGTACCTAGTGAAGTATATGACAGCGACAGTGAAAGTGAACCCTTCGCAAATAATGACCCCCACCGCTTGACTGTATTTTTGAAGAATATGAAATATTTTCTAACTACATATTTACAAATCAAATACAATAAATCTACTACAGAAAATGAAGAATTGGCTTAAAAGGCAAGCATACCAATCCAAAATATTAATAAAAAATAATATTAGCTGCCACCATAGAGGTTATAATATAATATACAACCTCCTTGGCTGCTACATCACTACATAGACTTAGAATTAGAATATACCTGGCGGTGGCGTATAGACGTCCTGACAGCCCGAAAACGCGTGACTAATTTTGATTTGTCATTGTTGCGTTAGCTAGTGATGTACATTTTACTTACAATGACTATCGAATAATGATTGTTAAGGAAGCGGTAAAAAGTTTTAATAAAAAGTTTAGGGCACGAAATTGAATAATTACCAAGATTAACTGAATTTTTACCATGGTAGTTCTAATATAATTAAAAAATATTCATATAACATGTTCCTCTGAATAAGCTGAACCTACGTGCCTTTTGTTGGATTTTAATTGAATTGTAAAAAATCCCAGGTGACTACCGATAAACTTATAAAAAACTCCACAAGAATCAGATCGGTAAGTGGTATTTTCAAGTCATGATCTTTGGAGAAAAATATTTACTACCATGGACCGTTTCAACGGAATTTCTTTTTTAACATATTGTTAATATAAATAGGTAGATATTTAACTAAGTATATACCTATTTATATTTTATAAAATATTTTGATGGGGAAATAAAAAACGGTGACACGGAGATTATGTACTCCGTGTCCCCGTTCTCTCCCCCCCCCCCCCCGCTCACCCGAGAGGGAAAGATAGGGGTATCGAACGGCTAGCGGAAGCATTAGAAAGCATGGTACGATTTAGACCAGCCAATGCGAAACAGACACAGGACTTGCCTATTTTTAACGGCTCGGCCGCGGAATGGTTAGCGTTTAAAGCTGCGATGAAAGAATCCACGCGTCTATATGGATTCACAGATACGGAAAATATGGCAAGATTAAGGAACTGTTTACGTGGTGAGGCTAGAGAGGAAGTCTCGGCGCTGCTGTTTACCGCGAAGGATCCAGCAGACATTATGCGGACATTGGAGCAGTGTTTTGGCCGCCCGGAAATAATTATAGATTGTGCGTTAGACGAGTTAAAACGCCTTCCGCGCCCGGGTCAAAGAATTAGGAAATTAAACTCGTTCGCAATAAAGTTGCAAAATATAGTGTGTATTATGAAGGACGTCGACGGCAAGGGATATTTACAAAATCCGATGCTAACTAGGGAGGTCACGAGTAAACTTAGCCCTCACTTACGGTCGTGTTGGTGCGATTATGCGGAGCACTACGGAAGTGTGGGCGAACCGGATATCGTCATACTATCCCGGTTCATGATGAGAGAGGCTGACCGTGCGTTAAGTCACAGCTATACGTCCGTAGCGCCGACTAAGTAATCGCCCGTAAGTCAAGAAGCACCGCCGTTGAATAGGATAGTATTGACACGCTGCGTAGAGGATAGGGCCCGCGACGTAAAGACGTTCACCATCCAGGAGGACAACGGAAGTGTCCCGTGTTAGTGTTGTGAGGGTGAACACCCAATCGCCAAGTGTAGGAAACTGGTACAGATGGACATGGATGACCGGTGGAAGTGGGTAAGGGAAGATGAGGTGTGTTTTAGGTATCTAAGCAGCAAACATCGATGCCTGAGGTGCGGTGTCGACGGCTGCAACGCCCCCCACCATGTCCTCCTTCACGCCCGCAAGGCCTGGACGCCTGAAACATCTGTCAAACCAGACGAAACCGTACTCGTCGCGTCAAACGTCGTTAGTAGTGCGTCGGTACCCTTAAAAGTGTGCCCCATTATCGTGCACGGACTGCCTGGTAAGGAAATAGATACGTACACGCTCCTCGACGAAGGGTCCACCAAATCTTTAATCGACGACGAACTAGCTCGCGAGTTAGGCGCAGAAGGACCGACGAAGCCACTCAATATTAGAGGCGTAACTAATAGCCAACGCGAGGCTAACAGTAGGTTAGTTAACATAGGGATATGTGGCAAGACGCGAAATGAAATTTATAATGTAAGTGCGCGAACGATCGCTAATCTAACGATAGGCTCGCAGTCCCTCGGTAAGGAGTGCTTGCAGTTAAAGCACTTACGCGACCTACCGAGTGCACTGTGTTATGACGACGCGAAGCCGAAAGTGTTATTAGGAGCCGACAACTCGCATTTGATAATTAGCCGTAATCTAAGGATAGGACGCCGGAGGCAGCCCATAGCTGCTAGGACGTTATCAGGGGTACCGCGCCGCGAGGAACGTGTAGGCAAGACAGCGAAACGGTTTTACACCTGTCGAGCACCAGCGGACGGTCAAATAAGGACATCCAGGCGTTTGCCAGTCCGCTCAAAGAGGTTTCACGACTGCGACTGTCAGAGATGCTACGCTTCCACGCGCGGAGTAATAGGGAACCGACCGCACGATGATAGGGGACATACTCATCGCGACGGTACGGATAGGCCTACTTTCGTAACGGCTAGGGCGAAAGTCGCCCCGATTAAGGCGCAAAGTATACCGCGACTAGAGTTGCAGGTGAATTTGATAGGCGCGCGAGTCGCGGAATTCATACAAGACGAACACAGAGTGAGAGCAGATAGGGTCATATATTGGACAGGCTCTACTACGGCGCTCCACTGGATACAGAACAATACGGCGCGTTACACTCCATATGTAGCTCATGGATTAGGGGAGATAGCTGAGAAGACATCACTTATAATGGAGATGGATACCGACTGCAAAGAACATAGCAGATCAGGCAACGCGCATGAACTTCGTGAACAAGGGAGAAAGCGACCAATGGTTCACAGGACCGTCATTCCTCTACGAAGAAGAAGACAGATGTCCTCACTGGAAAGAAGAGAAGGCAGGGGAGGATGAAGAGTTGGAGGAAACCGTGACGCATCAAAGCGACATCAAGGACGCTCTACACCTGCCAGAAATAGAACGCTTCACTTCTTACGAGAGATTGATCAGGGCCACAGCACGAGTACTGCAGTTCGTCGATGCGATACGAGGAAGGGCACACGGGTTAACGTTACCGCACATCCAGAGGGCAGAGCGGATGTGGGTGGAACGCAGTCAACTCGACAGCTTCGCTGAAGACATCAGCCGACTTCAGCAGGGGAAGAATCTGGCCAACAGTAGCGCTCTGAGGAAGTTCGACCCCATACTTGAAGACGGGATACTACGAGCCAGGGCAAGAATCGGCGCAGCCGACGTGGACGACCGGATGAAGCGACCCGTCATATTGAATAGACGCCACCAATTTATGAAGCTGCTTATAGAGAAGGCGCATCAAGAGGCAAGCCGCGCCAACAGGGAGAGGGTGGTCAACGACTTACGCACCAGATATCATATCCTCCGACTACGACCAACCGTACGAGAAGTGGAGCGGAGATGTCTATGATGTAGAGTACGCAAGGCAACACCACGGCCAGCGGTTATAGGAGACCTACCACCCGAACGGTTAGGGGCGTTTGTGCGACCGTTTATGTACACCGGAGTCGATTATTTCGGGCCTTTGTCAGTTACGATAGGACAACGGCACGAAAAGCGGTGGGTAGCATTATTTACATGTTTAACGACGTGCGCGGTTCATGTAGAGCTAGTTTACTCTCTCAAGACAGACTCGGCGTTATCGGCATTGCGGCGCATGGCAGCAGCACTTCATGAGAGAAACCTCAAGAGAGAAAAGGCAAGAAGCAAGACCCCATAGAAGACTCCCTCTTGTACATAGTTTATTAACACCGCTTGTAAATAGTCACAATATATAATCGTCAAGAGTACCATCTTTTCTTCCATCAACGTCCCTAGCATAGTTCACCCTACACAATAAATAGTTAAAATCAGTAAAATCTCATAGATTACACTGCAGTCCTCTACAACTTAGTTGGGTTCATAATGGCTTAAAAAGGGTAATTTCAAGATTTTTTATGTTCAATGTACTACAGTTTTATAATGTATAAAAATCTGTCTCTATTTTTATCTAAAATTTTGAAAGTAAAATTTTTGAAGTCTTATTATAACAATATTATACTTACTGGTACAAATAATGTAGAAATGGCTTCTTTTAATAAAATTGTTTTTATTCTACTTTTTCTTTTATACTTCTTAAGTAAATGTTTAGCTGCAAATTATTGAGTTTTTCTTTGAATTCCAATTAACCTTAACCATTTTTTCTAATTATACAATTTCGAGGGAATTTGTTTCACAAACGGCAAAATAAAATTACATTTATAGAACGCAAACCGAGGATTTATTTTCTTGTTGTGTCTATCGATTCAATATAAATATTCAAGATAAATATTGTCATTAAAATTGATATAGTTGAATCAATCCTACGCTAGGTACATGTAAAATATATTGTATAAAAATCTGTTTACCAAATTCATGCAAATTATCAACAACGTGACTTTTTTCTTTGCAAAATATTAAAATTAACAAAATAATTGAAAACATTCTATATTTTTAACAGATTATAACATAAATTTTAACCAAAAATAAACGCGTCATAACATTGACGACGTTTTGACGAATTTACCTGTGAAATGTGCAATTGTCAGGATTATTGAAAAAAGTTACATACTAAATATAACCACTATTACACTCTAAAATTTACAAAATATCTAGGCGCTTATTTCTTGCGGGCCGAATGACTTCCACGACTTTTTCTGCCACCAGGGCGGCGCCACTTTACAGTGAGGTAAAATATTTGACAGGTTTCATAGCGGGGACGATATTTTCTTAAGAAAATGTAATCTTTAAGGTTTATTTCTGTATTACTAGTTATATTTTATATTATTTACATTAGAAATTACTAAACCAAACTATAAATATAAGTAAAAGGCGATTTTTTTTAAAAAGAATTATAAAGTGCAAAAAATTAAAAATTTAAATTACTGATGCATTGTGTTATGTATAAATATAATACTCTAGATAATGATAAACTATTATTTAAAGCGAATTTCTCAATTAAGTGACACTGTGTAACAATAAACTTTACCTCAGTCAGAACTAGCGACATCTGGTAAGTGGAAGATTATTAGCCCTCATTGCGCCGATCTGTCATTCAAAATCGGTTACAGAGTCATGAGATTTGGTATCCTTTTCTATCTTGCATTTTTGCCATAAAGAATTTTCTTCTCCCTTGCACACTATGTTGGTCTTCTCTTTGGTCTTAGGCACAAACTAGTAAGAAGTGGTCTTATGGCTCCAGTACACGTTGGCCGAGCGCGCTTGGCGTGCGTGCTCGGCAGATTTTCGTGGTGCCGTTCACACGTTGGCGTGTTTCATTCTGCGTTGGTAGCTAGATGATGATGGACGTTAGGGCAATCGCGGCCGCTGTCATATACTTATACAGCGCTTCACTCTTCTCAGAGTGAACGAAAAAAAAAATACACATACAACAATAATCCCAGTTTGTCCTTTTTAGGGTTCCGACCTCAAAAGGAAAAAAGAAACCTTTATAGGATCTACTAGCTGACCCGTGCCCGCTTCGCTGGGGGTTTTTTCAAAATAAAAGATAGCCCAAAAGAAGCCCCTAAGCTACATTATCCATGAACAACATAAACGCAGAGATAATTTATAATAATATTTATCATTAGGTAGGTACTCTGAAATCGCACCTAAACATGTATTATTTAATGCAGTTAGGCAAGTTACTCTGGTTTTATTTTTATGTTGCTCATGTTTGGGGTTCCATATAACTGATTCATTGTGACGATCAATCAATGAACAATGAATCAATATTTCACTCCATAATTATTAAATCGTAATGTGTTGGTATGCATATGAGTAACATTAAAAATGTATTATATTAAATTATATATTTTTCATAATATATGATATTTATTTATATATATACATGCGTATATATATGTGTGTGTGTGTGTATGTATGTATATGTATATATTTGTATTGTATATGTATATTTATGTACCTAAGTGCACACTTTGACTACCTCTATTTCCTTCAACTATCCTTCAATAGGCCTGCTGGAAGAAATTTCGTCATGGAATAGGCAGTGCTTTTGTACATAGTTATGTTTTTACCATTTTCCTATCGAATTATGTGTGTACATAAACTGTTAAATAAATAAATAAATATTTCCTCATTAGTCCATGTCGCCATGTTGAAACAATTTTATTAAGCCGACAGTCTACAGTCTACTCCGACGCGTAATTATGAACTGAACACTCGGCCAACGTGTGAACACTGTTTGCGGCTTGCGCCAAATTCCTTTGATTGTGCACGGAAAACCGATACTATACGGCTCGTCGGCGAGCGTTGGCCGCAAACGCCAAATATATACAAAACGGCCCAGTACACGTTGGCCGAGTGCACTCGGCGAGCGCGCTCGGCCAGTACACGTTGGCCGAGCGCGCTCGCCGAGCCATTAGGTATATTCTAAGTCTATGGCTTGCTACATATTTATTTATCTATGGAGTTTTGGCGGGAACTTGACCGGGGGCGGTTTGCTGCTCCTGTATTATTGTTTAAATAATGGTTTGAAGTGGACTTTGATATGTGAAAGTGGTGCGATAAATACACAAAGTATTAAGTGTCTGCGTATGTGATCTATTAGTGGAAACTGTGAAACAAGTGCTCTGATGGTGATCTGATTCTCAAAATAAGGTGTCTGTCTGCTTAGGCGCCTTGAGATACTATCGCCAACCGTCAGCTATCTGCTGGCTCAAGTTACCGTCAAAATCTCCCTAGGGCTGCACAATGTGACGCATCAACATATTGTGTATACTATGAAGGATAATTATAATATATTGTAACTTCAGGCTCAGAACGGCTAGATCCCAGAGCCGTAAAGCCAGTTATTAAAAAAAATTATCATAGAATGAATGAATGAATGAATAATATATTTGACGTTCTATACTCTATAGCTACTAATATACTACATCCTTGGTATAAAAATAAAAAGATACTCTGTGTATTAGAATTAGATATATTTAGTTTATTGATGGTTTATTGATATTCATTATTTATTTATGTATGTTTATGCAATTTACATTCCAAAATTTTCTAAACATTTTATTAAATAGGAAACCTAAGCAGAATTGATATATTTTTTTGTAGTCACCGGTCAGTAATAAGTTGTCTTATTTACGTGCTTTTGCTTTGCTGTGTAAAATCTTTAGCTACGTCGGACTGGTACCGTTAGGTATTTTCTATTTATGAATGTGGGAATTTTCAACAGAGTCAATTTTAAGGTATGAAATTATATTTTGATATTTATGTAGTATTCACAAATTTCTAAAATTAACATATTTGATAATAATGTTATGTACTTTTAATGAGTTATTGTGTCAGCTGATGTAGATGTTTCAGTATTTCTTATATATGTACATCTATACATATAAATAAATTAGTGTGTCTGTTATATCGAAATAAATTTCATTACTATTCATACAATATGACATTTATGGTACCCTTGGACAATTTTTGTGAAACTTTTGACCTGTAAGCGTCTATATAGAAGAGGATGATAACACAATTATTATTAATAATTAATACTTTTCATAGTGAATGTGTTGGAATCTTAAAAGTATTTAATAAATACCTATATTTATATAACATAACACAAAATATTTTATTATATACAATATTGAAAACTATAATAAAAAAAAAACTAAAACTAGTAACTTAATTATCATACACTCCTACTCCCCGCGGTGTCATGCCAAGAACGCTGGTTGTGTTTCTCTGCTGAATGGCTATACTTAGCCTTTGAGAGAGAAAAGAACCAGCCCTCTTATCACCAGCAGCAACAACCAGCCGCGGATGGAGTTCCTGTAGGAACTTCACCGCATGTGGACCCCATGGACCAATAGTCTCTACAGCAAATAGCACAAATATGTAATCATCTCTCAGACTCATATTTGTGTCACATACTTAGTTCAGCTGCCTCTGATGCCGCCCCGGCTCTAAACGAGGTACCCCTGAGATGAGAGGCCGCCAGAGTGTCTACGCAAGTAGCATCCCACACTAGGGCTTTATCTCACACACAAGGGAATAATGTTATACCCTCCGGTCTCTTGCCATCATCTCTAAATATTCCACAAGGCTTTAAAACCGAGGGAACATTTATAGAGACAAGAGTCGTTGAGATCACATCATTCAAAGAACCGTGCCGTAAAAATCTACCAGCACTTTTCTTACATGAAGCAATACATTTTCTTACATGGAGCCAAAATAAATTATGGAATTTAATAATTAAATGTTATTATTGAGGTTATATAATTGTAAATTATTTCTTTTAGTTCCATTCATACAAGCTATGCTGCAGCTATATTAATTGTAGCACAAATGGGCCAACTCGACTGGGGTAGGATCACTACCAGTGTGAAATAGCAGCTTAAGGCTGCTGTGTTTCGTATGGTGAGTGTAGATAACGGGTGACCCTTTTTATTGGAAACGAGGCATTCCATCGTAGTCCACAGCTGTGACAATGCATCTGTATTTTGATTCTTAATTTAGGATAAATGTAGATGTCTATGGGCCACAGTATCCATTTACTATCAGGTGGACTGTGTGCTCGCTTGTCACTTATTCTATAAAAAATATCCATCCATCACAGCCTATAAAAGTCCACTTCTGAACATAGGTCTCTCCCAAAGATTGCCACATTTTAGTTATGGTAACAATAATAGAAAAAATCTTAAATACTAGCGACCCCAGCTTATTACCTAGTTGAGCTCTATTAATGTGGCATAATTTAGATTTAAAATATTCATCAAAGCCCAGTCATTATATCAATTTTCTACCGTTTTCAAAAAAAAAAAAAGATGGTACTCAATTTGACTGTTTTTTTATTTGTGTTACCTTATGTTTTTTTCTGTGAAACCGATTTCTATGATTCTTTTTTTATTTGAAAGCTGGTGTTTCTCATGTGGCCCCATATAAATTTTATCAAGGTCTGACCACTAGTTTCTGAGTTATTCATAATAATTTATATTGAAGTTGGTTGTACAAAATTTTTAATTATTTAATTTATCAAAAAAAGTCTTTAAGTTTTTCAGATAAAGTGTAGCCTATATCACTCATGGCTTTGCTCTCTACTTGCTTGTCAAGTTTCTTTACAATTGGTTCAACCGTTGCGAAGATTAGCCCAGACAGACAGACAGAAATTTTAAAAACGGCCATTTGCAATGCCATGCAAATAACTTTTTAGAACTGAGAGGCAGTTCTAAAAACTGCAGTTATTTTGATATTACAGACCTTAATTTTATTTACATATGTATGTACATAGAATCATATTTTCATGATTTTTTTTAAATCAATATTACAGGCTATCAAAGACTTCTGCTGAACATAAGCCTCTCTCATAGTTTGCCTTAACGAGGGGATATGTGCCATAGTTGTCATGCTTGGCAGGCTGGTTTTTATTAGATTGAGTAGTTATGACAAATATGCTGGTGCCTATCTCCTGTTTTGGTTTGCCTCTGTTGCCTCTTGCAACAGCCACAGGTAATGTATGAAAACAAAAAATACTAAAAGAAATAATTGCTACATTGGTCCTTTTTCATCTTTTTAACGGTGGTAGCCTCTCAGCAACACCAATCCGCCTTGCCTGCACTAGAAGAATTACAACAACGAACAGAACATTATAACAGTGGTATAACAGTGGTAGAGCCACGCGGCAGCTTCTGCTATCGCACGGATGGGCCGGCTCGAGCCGGGTTGGTACCACGACCTCACAGAATACCGGCGTGAAGTAGAAGCTCTGCTTCTGCGTTTCGTCTGGTGAGTGCAGGTGGCCGGAGGCCCAATGCCCCCCCCATCAACATGGTAGCGGAATTGCACGTTAGACTACCCCAGGAGGGTACCAGCACCCCTGGAGAATCCCTCGCTGAGCATCCACGACCATGTTATTCCACTCCTGAGCGTGGGTGCTCAGGCTGCCCGCGTATTCTGGGGGGGGGGGGGGGGCAAAATTCCGCGCAAAAACATAACTGCTCAGGGCAAACTGAACAACAAGACCAAGGCGACCCCTGCCACGCTATTCGTGAATTTCTGCAACATCAGGGGACTTCAATCGAACCTAAACGCCCTCCACTACCGTCTCGAGACGGCGAAGCCGGCCTTGCTCTTTCTGACCGAGACGCAGGTTTCCTCTCCGGCTGATATATCGTATCTCTCCTACCCGGGGTACAAATTGGAGCACTCCTTTGTGCCTCGGGCTGGAGTTTGCGTGTATGTCAGAGAGGACATCTGTTCTCGACGCCTCGGCAGTCTTGAAGGTTCGGACCTGTCCATCCTATGGCTACGCGTAGACTGCGACGACTATCCGCGCGTCTACGGGTGCCTATATAGGTCCCATAGCGGTAATGCCGAAACAGACCGACTCATTGACCACGTCCAAATGGCTACAGATTCCTTGCTACAACAGGTTCCATCCGCAGAGATCGTGATCCTTGGCGATTTTAACGCCCACCACGCCGAATGGCTCGGTTCACGTTTAACCGATCATGCTGACTTTGCTTTGGCATATGCTCTGACACAACTGGTTACTTCGCCTACGCGGATTCCAGATGTGGAGGATCATACACCTTCCCTGTTGGACCTTCTGCTGACCTCTCATCCGGACGGATATCAGGTTTCCGTCGATGCTCCTCTCGGCTCTTCGGACCATTGTCTGATCCGGAGTGTGGTGCCACTCACGCTCCCCTCGCGGTTGCGTTCTGCAGGTTGCCGCCGTGTTTGGCATTACAGGTGGGCGGATTGGGACGGAATGCGGTCTTGCTTTGCATCCTACCCATGGACGCGGGTTTGCTTCTCGCCGGATGATCCCAGCGCTGTTGCTGATTCTGTCACTGATGTGGTGCTACAGGGAATGGAACTATTTATTCCATCATCTGTGGTACCCATCGGAGGTAGATCTCAGCCTTGGTTTGGTCGCTCCTGTAAGGCTGCATTACGCAGTAAGCAGGAGTGTTATCAAGCCTGGGCTGCGGCTTCGGCTACTCGGGATGTAAAACACCAGCACACTTAAAAAGAAGTATAACTTCGCCTCCAGGTTCTTCAAAAGAGTTATTGCCAAGGCAAAGTCAGAGCACGTAGTTAGAATTGGCGAGAAACTAGTTCGCCTTCCTTCGGGAACCCGTGCATTCTGGTCTCTCGCCAAGGCTGCCCAAGGAAATTTCTGTAAGCCATTACTACCATCTCTGCACAGGGAGGACGACTCACTGGCCCAAGCCGCAAAAGACAAAGCCGACCTTTTAGGCTCCTTTTTGCGTCCAACTCGACTCTTGATGACGGGGGGAAAACACCGCCGACCATCCCGCGGTGTGAGTGCTCCATGCCGGATGTGCTGTTCTCACAGCGCTCGGTTCGCAAAGCACTCCTCTCCCTGGACATCCAGAAGTCGAGTGGGCCTGACGGAATCCCCCCAATTGTGCTGAGGACGTGTGCTCCGAAGTTGGCACCGGTCCTAACGCGTCTTTTCCGGTACTCCTACTCCCAAGGCGTAGTCCCGAATTCATGGAAGACAGCTTTTGTCTTTGTTTTCCACCCGATCCCTAAAAAAGGCGACCGCTCAGACCCGTCCAACTATAGGCCTATCGCGATCACCTCCTTGTTCTCCAAAATAATGGAATCAATTATTAACTGCCAGCTCATGCGGTACCTTGAGGATCACCAGCTGATTAGTGACCGCCAATACGGTTTTCGTCGGGGTCGATCAGCTCTTGATCTTCTGGTCTACCTGACCCATTGATGGGCAGAGGCAGTAGAGTCCAAGAGGGAGGCGTTGGCCGTTAGTTTGGACATTGCGAAGGCT
Source organism: Parnassius mnemosyne (assembly GCA_963668995.1). NCBI lineage: Eukaryota > Metazoa > Arthropoda > Insecta > Lepidoptera > Papilionidae > Parnassius > Parnassius mnemosyne. The sequence goes on along the minus strand of CAVLGL010000024.1, from coordinate 6,455,558 downwards.
TTCGATCGGGTTTGGCACAAAGCGCTTCTTTCGAAGCTCCCTTCCTATGGGCTTCCCGGAAATTGTGCTATTGGATCACCAGATTCCTTGCAGATCGGAGCATCAAGGTCGTTGTAGACGGTGCATGCTCCGACGACAAGCCTATTAACGCTGGTGTTCCACAAGGCTGTGTGCTATCACCAACGCTGTTTCTTCTGCATATCAATGATATGTTTATAACTGGTAACATTCATTGCTATGCGGATAACAGCACTGGTGATGCTCTATACACCGGCCGTGCCAATATTTCTCGGGAAAACGTCACCGAGTACCGGAACAAACTTGTGTCTGAAGTCGAGTCTTTGCTGAACAAAGTCTCGGATTGGGGGCGACTAAATCTAGTCCAGTTTAATCCTCAGAAGACACAAGTTTGCGCGTTTATCGCTAAAAAGAACCCCTTTGTCGTATCTCCTCACTTTCAAGGCCCTTCTTGCCTCAGCCAGTATCAGAATCCTCGGAGTCGACATATCGAGTGACGTGCAGTTTCGTGGTCACTTTGAAGAGAAGGCCAAATTGGCCTCTAAAAAGCTTGGCGTGCTCAGCAGAGCGGGACAGTATTTGATGCCGGTACACCGCCTACAACTTTACAAGGCGCAGGTTCGGCCTCACATGGAATACTGTTTCCATTTCTGGGCAGGTGCTCCCCAGTGCCAGCTCCTTCCACTTGACCGCATCCAGCGCAGAGCGGCTCGAATCGTCGACGACCGAGTCCTTTCCGATCGGCTCTTCGACCTCAATAGTGTCTCCCAACGGATAGGTCTTAAGATGAACATGGACAAAACAAAAGTCATGTGTAACATCCATGTCACATCTATGCCGGTAGTTGTTGGGAGCACTAAGCTCGAAGATGTTGACGAGTTTCCCAGGACAAATAGTCCAACTTCGACCGAGAGGGCAATCGACAGATTCAACTCGGCTGGGCAGCGTTGGGGAGATTACGACACATCTTCTTGTCAGGCATACCTCGAAACTTCAAAATAAGGTTGTACAACCAGTGCGTAGCCAGTGATAACCTATGGATCTGAGACGTAGTTCTTCACTTCTAAATATATGAGGAAGCTCAAGGTCGCTCAGCGAGCTATGGAGAGGACTATATCTTCAGTAGAACCAGATAACCGATATAGTCCAACGGACTAGTAAGTGAAGTGGCAATGGGGCGGCCATATAGCTCGAAAAATTAAGAACTGATGCGGAACTAAGGTTCTCGAGTGGCAGCCTTGTACCGGCAGGCGAAGTGTAGGCCGTTCCTCCACTAGATGGTGTGACAACCTGGTAAGACATGCAGGAAGTCGAGGGATGCAGGTGGCTCATAAAGGTGCTTTGTGGCATTCCTTGGGGGAGACCTATGTTCAGCTATAAACTTGTGTATGGCTGTAATGATGATGATTAAAGCTATGAACTGTCATTGAATAATGAAGTATGGTTGGAGATACAGGGTATAAGATAATAGGGAATAAAGTTTAGGAACTGAGGTGATTATTGTAATATAAAGTGAAAAATAATGGTAGTTTTATTTTGAAAAAGGCACTTTAACTTAGGCATTTCTTCCACAGAGCAAGGACAGTGACGGCATGTATTCAGAATGGACGTCGCTGCCCTTGGAAGGTGGTGGACACGGGGTGTTGGGTGCAGTTGGAGGACGCGATGTAGTGCTGGCAGTTGTCAAGCAACTGGCCTCACATCAGCCCAGCCCACTCACTACCGATACGGAGGTGGGTAACTATCACATATAAACAATAAAATATTAATAACTTTATGTATATAAACAAAAAAGGTTGAAAAATATTACTGTGTCTAGCTATAGTTCTTGCAATCCGAATCACATGTACACGAAGTCAAGTACATATATGTGTCAAAATATGCGTGAGACCAAAAGCGGGTATGGCTAGCGTTACGTCAGCTCCATCAGATGATCTCACTATCGCAATGTGCTTGCATACGTTCAATCACTAGTAATTCCCGCTCGACTTTTTGAATTGCAAGAAATATACATCTGCATATCATACAAAAAAAGACTTATTTAACAAAAAAGATATTTTCAATATATATACAATGTTTTCTTGTATAACACAATCTAGCAAGTTGCATGACTGCAGTATGAATTAGTCCGCTGGACCTGGAAAAGCCCACGCTCACTCAAGGTAGCAGCGTGAGCTAGGAGCATAATACTGTTGTGTTTTGTGTGATGGAACTAGAGATTCTTTTTAATGATATTGAGGGATTAAGGTGGGGTATTTAAATGTCTATGGGTCATAGCATCAACTTACCGTCAAGTAGACTGTGTGCTTGTTTGTCACCCTTCTTATATTCATTCATTGGGTTTTTTGTAAAAAAATAACAGTAACAGTAAGAAAAGATTAGTAATATATAATACTTGGCTCATTCATGGCTCATCTTCAGCCTTATTATGTAATATATGGGCCTATTCAAACATTTGTACATATATTAAGCATTGGTTGGCACGGAGCTAAGAACCTTACAATACTGCTTTCAGTCACTAGTCTGTAAGATTTTGGTTTGGCATGGAATTTTGGCAACTAGTTGGTTCTCAGAACCTAATCTATTAGTCAACAGGACATTTAAAAAAAGTATGTACCTTTCCCCTATGTACTTGAATTACTTGCGTGTCATTTCTATGACTCTTTTATCATTACAACACTTGTTTATAGCTGAGCAGGGGGTGGGCCTATGCTGGGGCAAGTTTAGCAGGAGTATTGTCCGTTTCTGTACTGTAGTCTATGTTTTATTTTTTCCCATGTTCTCATATACACCAGCTACAAATCAGTTGCTATCACATGTGCGATAATGTCATTCTGCCAATGTGGTTCTTCTTAGACAGATTTCTAGGCGGAAATGGACAACCTAGTGATTGATGAGGAGTTATTCTCAGTGGTCCTTCGAGCCAGATATGAACTAGTGAGCTATAGATCCGGCGAAATGGGCTGATTGATTCTTTTAAGTTTCCACATGGCAATCCGGTTAGATGTGTGTTGATGATGTTTAATGTAAACCATACGTTACGGTTTTAAGATAAGGTTTGCCTGTGCAGGCAAATAATTAATATTCAAACTTGCGTCTGTTGCCTATGCAGGATTAAAAATAAGACAGGTTTATTCCAATATTCGTTCCGGTATAGTTGCGCATGCACACGTGCACACGTAAGCCTCTCTGGTAGACCGTAGCGTGTACGGGCAGCGTAAAGGGGGCGGTTGGTGCAGGTGGAGTGGGTGCTGGAGGTGGTGCGGTACGGGCTGGCGCTGCCGCTGGGCGAGCACGAGGCGCTGCGCGCGTGCGTGCGCGTGTGCTGCGCGTGGCTGGGCGCGCTGCTGCCGCCCGCGCCCGCGCCCATGCCGCCGCCGCCCGCCGTGCCGCCGCCGCTGCAGGCCGACCCGCACCGCTACGCCGCGCGCATCCTCAGCCACCTGCACAACCTCTTCGTGCCCAGGCCCGACGACAGTGAGTGCAATCACCTACCAACAGACGATATACTCAGCCACCTGCACAACCTCTTCGTGCCCAGGCCCGACGACAGTGAGTGCAATCACCTACCAACAGACGATATACTCAGCCACCTGCACAACCTCTTCGTGCCCAGGCCCGACGACAGTGAGTGCAATCACCTACCAACAGACGATATACTCAGCCACCTGCACAACCTCTTCGTGCCCAGGCCCGACGACAGTGAGTGCAATCACCTACCAACAGACGATATACTCAGCCACCTGCACAACCTCTTCGTGCCCAGGCCACACGACTGAGTGCAAGCCCTTTGCCCTTGTTTTTTAATACTTTATGACACTAGCAACATACAATATACTCAGCCACTTACACAATCTCTTCGTGCCGAGGCCCGGCGACGGTTCGTGCAAACTGTTTGTTATTTAAAGCTCTACATACGTTACGATAATAGGAACAATTTGGATCTGATACCAGTGGAATTCTTATTAGCTATTTGAAGTTTGTAGTATTGTGCTACTTAAAATAAACAAAATTTTATAATTTCGTAAGACATTGCTCTAAAAAAGATGATTTTAATTCCGTCACTATGTCGAGTGATTCTTATAACGTAGGAGTACGTGCAGTTTAACTGTTTTAAAAACAGATGTCATAAGCAAAAAGAAAACCAAAAATACTGGAGTCAACCATTCATTGACAAAAACATAAATTGTAGAGCTTTTTTTACTGCACGAGAACTTCAAGATGACAGAATTTTTTTAACATTCTACTGAATGTCCAAAAATCTTATTGCAACAATTTATATTGACTCATGCTATATACCATTCACATTGGCGACACACCTTCAAAACTAGTATAGGATACTAATCACCTTAATATACGAATCTTCGTAGGATCTCCTAACGCGCTTTTTATCCGGCTTGAAGAACCAACGTTAAATTAAATCTTTATAAATCGCTTTGCTTATTGTAGAAATTATACACATCGAAATTTAAGTTGTCCTCAAACTACGGAACAAAACGAAATAAAATGTGCAAGTGCTCATTCATTCATTCTCACTCATTCTCAAAAAACAGGTCGAGGTTAGCCAAGTTAACAATCTTTAACGCTGACAGAAAACTAAAAACGAAGAGGATTGACATATTTCTCAACATTTTTTGACCTATCGTTATTACATTCATTTTTATAGTTTTCTATTAAAGTTAACGATAACAGAAAGTCAATTTGACTTACCCAACAGATTTTATGATGACAGCATAATCTGAGACTGTATTTAAATGATAATATGATAGATTAATTCAATGTTGTGTATAGCTTACTATACATTACATAAATTATTAATCAAATTTGATAAAATACTTTTATATTAATAATAAATTTTACTAAAATTCATGTATAACTTTACAAGCTCTCACATTCATCTATCAAATGGACTTAGGTAAGTTAAGCTTATAGAAAAATATAAGAATTCACCTTATGAAAAGAAATATTCCGTTAAATAGGATAGCTGAAAATAATCTGAAAATTGTCAGACCTACAACATTTAAATCAACGACGTAGAGTAATTGTGTCAAGGGTATGGGCTAACGACAAATTCTTCTTAAGAAGAACAATTTATAATCAGCAAAAAATTTAATGGTCTCTGATAATCTGTTGTAGTTTCATGTTCCTCAATACATGTGGTTAACATTAATATAGTAGAGTAGCTAGCCTAGCCAGCTGAAAAAACGCTTCGTAACCTTTTCCTACAAATGTTCTGAACATAAACTTGTTAGCTTTGTACCATTGCATTATAAGCTCTTACATTGATATTTTTTCTAGTGTTAACATATTTAATTCAATTGCTTTTTAATTTCTTTAATTTTTAATTTCAAATATGAAACAGAAACAGAAACTTTTTAATTCAATATAGATTATAAATAACACTTATTGAAAGTCACTCTTTTGTTTAATTACCACTGGTTCGGAAAAAAACCTCTGTCCTGGGAAGAACCAGCAAGAAACCCAGCGGGACTTTTTCTTTTAAATAACAGCTCAGCTCAAGCTCAATCATGTATGTTACACACATTAACAACACAACAAATTAGAAATAGCTTTATGTACACAGTGTTTGTTTTATAAATTAAGTTGTCCCGAAATTGGATAGTGTTAACGTGAGACCGTGCGATGGCTCCAACAAGCAATTGTAATTTTATTAATTGTACCACTGGTTCGAAAAAAAAACTTCTATCCTTAGAAGAACCATCAAGAAAGACAGGAGGACTTTTTTTTCAAAGTAAATTACACAATAAAAAAGGTTGTACAAACTATTTACAAAATATTTTTTAGAAACAGCTTGGAAGCGACCACTTCATTCCCAGGAGTTATTATCAACCTTGTATTCATTTATATTATACAGTTTTTGTTTAATAAAGTATTTAAAGTATACAATAATTGTATATTTTTTTGAATTGAAAACTTTTTAGAATCGCATCGTGATTTGAAACTCGATGAAACGAAAAAGCGACACAAAAGAAATACAAACACACACACACACACACACACACACACACACACACACACACACACACACACACATATATTCATGTACGCACTACTATTATTTATTCTCTGTTTTTAAAATATTGTAATAAAAATCTCTGATTATTATAATAATCAAGTATGTATGAAATTTGTTTTTCGAATATTTTGTATTTATTTGTACAGCGATCTTTTTGAGCCGCTGCAAACAACCGATACAGTATCCACTCACAACGGCGCTTGACGCCAAACTAAGCGAGTGAGGCACAGGCAGTCTCTATTTACTGAAATAATTTCTAACACAAGGCTGCTAAAACACCGAAAGCCTTGTGCTAGAATTATCGGAAAATTGGAAGTATAATAAGGTTATTAGTGAAAACTTGTGTGTATTTAAACTACTTTTAAAAAATCCGTATAATCATGCTATACGTAATTTTTTTTAAGTTGCTCAGTTGGATTTACCAATAGTTTATTTATATATTAATACGGATATTTGTATATAATGCCCGCGGCTCCATAGCGCCGCTCATGTATATAGCTATAATAATGAACACTCTTACTTATATAGCAAAAAATAAATACAACTGGTAAAATATTTAAGACAAAAATCTTATAATTAAAATGTTTTTGAATTTATCATACGTTACCAGAGGCGTATTTGCTGAAAAAATTTGCAAGCGTGATCGTTAATAAAGGTAGCAACGAATAGTTTCCGTAATGGACTTGCATCCATTGTTGTGAAACAATAAGCAAGTGTTCTTTGTTTGTTTATAGCATTAAGCATGCTGAATATTAAGGCAGAAAATAGTAAGCATCTTCCTCGAAAGAAAAAATACATAAAAACATTTTATTACAAGAAAAGCTTTTAATTATTATTATTTTGTATTTAATTTCACTGAAGGTTTACTTACGTAGCGCGTGGGAACAGCACACGTATTATTTTTTATACAGAATATGATGAGGTTAACGGTTGCAGGCGCGGACTTGATCAGCAAGCAGGCGGTGCTGTGCCACCGCGTGCTGCGGCTGGCGCGCGCGCTGGCGGAGGGCGGCGCGCTGGGCGGGCGCGAGTGGCGCGCGCTGCTGCTGCTGCTGCTGGCCGCCGCCGCCGCGCTGCTGGCGCCGCCCGCGCCGCACCACGGCGCCGCCGACCAGCTCTGCGAGCGCGTGCTCTGCGTGCTCTTCGAGGTCTGGATCCTCGCCTGCCACAGGTACCTACTGTGCGTTCGCCTCGAAGGACCAATTGTGTGCAATGCTGAAAACTGTTGTTTCCTTTAAAAACAGTATCGAAACTTACAAAATATGGAAATGCTAATGGAATGGAATTCAAATGTCTATGATGTCTATGAAAGGAAACTTCGTTCCATACAAGCTTGGGCCCGACGTTAACATAGTTCAAATATATCTTATTTTGAAGATTTAAACATTTGTTACTTATGACAAAAAATCATATTTTTATAGGGACTGGGGTTTTGTTTTCCTTTTGTTTTATTATTTGTAGGTTATGTAGTAAAATCACTCGTTCTTGGGATAAGTTGTTTCAATAAATTAAAAAGAACACAAAAGGATGCCGTTTTTAGTTATTATTAAATAAAATAAAATACAACTCAAACTTTTCTGATTGTTTAATTATTTTATGCAATTATTAATAAAATGTCACCTAGAAAAGGAGCCTGAATCTATATTATATATACATTGTTTATTCTATTCCTCTAAAAACACAAGTAACACATTATTGTCATTATGTGGGCGCAACAACCTACTGTCCTGTAAATGGAGGGAAAAGCCAAGGGTCAAGTTAAATTAATTCACGAAAATAGAAACACGAAATATATCCACAAATACAACCACAATGCCAAATCGCATGACAAGTTTAAACTCAAAGTTACCAAGTCTCCTTCGAAACAAGCAATGATCAACGATCATACAGCCTATTCAATTGTGTCCGATATTATTCAAATATTTTGTTTAGTTTAATAACGTAGCCTATTCATTTGATTTTCTAAATAGATTTACTTTATTCAGTATTAGTCTCTACAGATTCACCTCAATGTTTCAATATTATGAGCTTTTTTTTATACTGAAGGCTATTTATTACAAAAAATAGCCTTCATTATCTAATGCCATAGACAGAATACATAAAAATATTTCAAAACGTTTTGTTTTTGCTGTGGTAAAAGCATTAGCTTTCCTTTTTCAGTTTAAAAAAATGTTTTTGTGATTGTCCCATACATTACACAAATAAAAACCATTTAATTATGCTTATAATTTATCGTTATATTACCTACATATTTTTGTATAACTGTTACGAACGATGTCAAGCACCCAATTTCATACATCTCCTTTGTTGTGTCCACTGATGTCAAAAACTACTGAAGTCGAAATTGGATAGAAAACTACGATTTGATGTAACGATAGTAATAACGTTAATATTTTTCAAATGTTTTTTAAAAGAAAGAATATATAGTAAGGAATCCACATTATATGCAATAAATGAAACAACAAGTAATACTAGTCTATAGAAGTGTAAAAAAATTAAATATTAAATTAAAACCCGTAAAATAAAAAAAGAGAAATATTCAATCAAAATAAATGTTAAAATAAATTCAGTAAAAGTAAACACTCTGTTTAGACTACGTACCTTGACCCCTTGGAAGAGTAGCAACGTTGCACGCGGGTGGCATGGCGATTGGCGGCAGGCAGCGTTATTGTCGGCACGGCCTTTGGTTCGTTTGACAATGTGCGACGAAATAAAAACTTACTTACTAAACTGTTTACGTATTTTTACCGCCACTTTTTTATTTCGCGAAAATGGAACTGAAAAAAATAAATATTATTGCATATTAGTTGCAAAATTTAATGGAACCCTAAATTTTAAAATTTTCAAAATGTCCGCCACGTTCTTGAATGCACAAGTTACATCGCCGCATAATGTTGTCCTGAAGCCTGCTCAAAAAAATTCTTTCAGGATCCAAAGCCAGGGCTTTTAATTTGTCAAAGGCGGTAACAATACGATTGTGCAGTTCATCTTCGATTCCGGAGATCTTTGAGTACACCTCATTTTTAATAAATCCTCATAAAAAGAAGTGTAGAGAAGTGAGGTCGGGCAACCGAGCTGCCCACCTGCGAGGGCATAGCGCCCTAGCGCTCCATTGTTCGCCGAACATGGTGTTAAGCCGCTCTCTCGCGCCGAGTATGGATTGTGGAGGAGCTCCATGTAACTGGAACCATACCCGCTCGTAAGCTGCCACAGAAAATCCTTCTAAATATTTTGTTATTGAGCCGTTAAGAATATTGAGAAACATCTTCAGGTTTCCGTCAATAAAAACAGGGCCGATTATTTGATCTCCGTGAATGCCTGCCTAAACATTAATGGAAAATCGGTATTGATGAGCTGATTCCCTAAAATTTAGGGCCTAAATTAATGGGGATTCGTATGGCTCCAGTGACGCATGATTAGTTGGTTCCGTTATATATGCCGTTTCGAGTAAACGTGCTTTCATCTGTCTAAAACACATTTGATAGGAAACGTTGGTCTTGAGACATTTTTTCCAGTATCTAGTGGCAGTAAGATTCTCTAATCGGCCTATCACGGGGCAGCAGCGCCTGCACCTTAGCATATTTATACGTGGTAGAGCCATGCTGCATCTATATTATGGTTGTAGCACGAATGGGTCGGCTCGACCGGGGAAGGACCACGCTCTCACAGAATACCAGCGTAAAATAGCAGTTTAACGCTGCTGTGTTTCGTATGGTGAGTGTAGAGAACCGGAGACCCTTTTTACTGGAAACGAGGCATTCCATCTTAGTCCTCACGGGTGACAACGCATCTGCATTTTGACTCTTAATCGAAGATAGATGTAGATGTCTATGGGCCACAGCGACCACTTACCACCAGGTGGACTGTGTGCTCGTTTGTCACCCTTATCCTATAAAAAAAAAAAAATATTTATAAGGACGTAGTTTGTTCCTTTTCAGCACTTAATGTATTGTTCTATGCCTCACTCTAAACACACGCCCAGGCTGCAGGTTGCATTTCGATCGAAATTGTCTAAGACTCGTTGTTCGAACGAGGGTGGAAAGTGACGCGGAGCAACTCCTTCACGAGTGTTGGGCACTATGCGCTGATTTTTCCTGATTCTTTGGACAGCACCTAGGATTTTCCGGACGCTAGTAGGGCAGACGCGAGTTGCGCCGTATCTCTCACGATAAGTACGCAGAGTTAACGCTGAATTTTGGCGGCATTCGCCATACAATAAAACCATGTCTGTATACTCTGCCGCACTGTAAAAATGCTGTTGTCTTGGCATTTCCCGCTGCCAACATGTACACACAAAAGTCAAGTAGTGTCAATATCACTGAAAAAATAATAAAAATTAACGTACTTAAAAACACTATTTACACGCACAAAGTCAATTACCTAATAAGTGTCCATTTCACCGTAAAAAATTGTTTGACTAATTGTATTTATCTTACGTAAAATAAATCACTTGAAGCAATGCGCGTAAGCAGCGAAACGCACCCGTATTCTAGAAGAATCGCGGTGAACTGAAAGCTAAACTTCCAAATTACAAAATGGCGAAAATAATAAAAGTAATAAATAGGGCGGGCACAAGGTGCAGTTATCGTTTATCGATTCTTTTCTTTTTCCACTTACGTACTACAAGACATTTGAATACAAGTAATTTTGATTTTTGATTTGATAACAATTGACAAGTTATTGATTGTTAAAAAAGAAAGCTTATTTTTGTACAATTGAACTTACGAAACTACCCTTTTATGACTTCCTAGGAAACGGGTAAGTATGACTTTTTTAATTGGTTGTTTTTATGGGTTTTTTAACATGTCAAAATAATTTATTATCTCTAAATCTACAAGAACACACTTAAACAAAAAAGCTAGAAAGAGTTTTTGTCTATCGATCATTACTTCCTTTGAAAGAAGCTAATGGTCGATAACAGGTGTCCTACTCTATGACACAAGCGCGCGCACTTGCGCCGTTGCCTTTGAAGAACGCCGCGTGCCTCGTGCCGCTTGTTTATGGGCGCCACCAAAAGACACCGCTGTTGAAACGCCGTAATAGTTTGCACTGCGTAGCAATGTCGTTTTTTAATGTTCAAGGATTCAAGTTCATTGTATCATTGACTTAGTGACCCAATTCTATAGAGAGTTCAAAGTTTCTTAAAATTAAAACTCTACTTTTTGACCTAATTACTGGACCGATTACGTTCATTTTTTGTATATCGTCAGCAAAGGCGATAACAAGTATGTGGTTTCATTTATTGAATATATGTGGGCCCTATTCTGTATAGCCAAGTGGCCATAGTACTTAGGTCGCTTCCTTAGTTTCCAGCTAAATTCAATATTTTGTGGGTTTCTTTGTTGCAATTTTCTTCATGTTACGTTACGTCGGGTGTAAGTTAGGCTGGTATGAATAAGTAATACAACTATGAAGTCTTGTACGTGGTAGAGTCATACTGCAGTTACATATATTAGTAATAGTATAGTTGTAGCATGAATGGGTCGGCTCGACCGGGGAAGGACGACGCTCTCACATAATACCAGCGTAAAGTAGCAGCTTAACGCTGCTGTGTTCGTACGGTGAGTGTAGAGAACCGGAGACCCTTTTTACTGGAAACGAGGCATTCCACTTCAGTCCTCAGGGGTGACAACGGATCTGAATTTCGATTCATAATCGATGATAGATGTAGATAGCTATGAGCCACAGTATCAATTTACCATCAGATGAATTGTGTGCTCGTTTGCCACACTATTACATATGATATACACTGCGAAGTTGTTGAAGTTATAGGTTGTTATTGCTGTAGTTCAGCATGTGGTGGCGGTCTCGATGTTTGCATAGCAATGTTTGTTTGTAAAACGCCTCTAGACACAGGAGAAATCCAACAGTAGGGGAACACTAAAATTTTTAAAATATGACCAATAAAATACCTTTGCAGGTGCTTCCCATCGCCGGCGCTGTGGCGCACGCTGCGTGAGCAGTGCGTGCGCTGGCGGCACCGCGCGCCTCTCACCGAGCAGTGGGCGCGCGCCTCGCTCTGCCTCACCGCGCGCCTGCTCGCGCACATGTACGGACCGCTGTTCCCCGCCATGCCCGTCGGTGAGTCGCACGCACACGCAGCACACGCACGGCACCGCGCCGCTCACCGAGCAGTGGGCGCGCGCCTCGCTCTGCCTCACCGCGCGCCTGCTCGCGCACATGTACGGACCGCTGTTCCCCGCCATGCCCGTCGGTGAGTCGCACGCACACGCAGCACACGCACGGCACCGCGCCGCTCACCGAGCAGTGGGCGCGCGCCTCGCTCTGCCTCACCGCGCGCCTGCTCGCGCACATGTACGGACCGCTGTTCCCCGCCATGCCCGTCGGTGAGTCGCACGCACACGCAGCACACGCACGGCACCGTGCCGCTAAATAATGTAGCTTTTATGATTTTACGCTGGTATTCTATGAGAGCGTGGTCCCACCGCGGTCAAGCCGACCTATTCGTGCTACAACCATAATATAACTGTAGCGTGGTTCTACTACGTATAAAACGTTGTTTTCAGCCGATTTCCAAAAGGGAGACGGTACTCAATTCGACTGTATTTTTTTTTTATGTGTGTTACCTTATAACTCGCATACCTTATAACCTTATTATTCTTCTTCTTCTTCAGGAGCCCGTAGTCCACTGCTGGACGTGGTTCGTGGTCCGTGGTAGTGAAGGAGAATTGGCTTTAATTGTCACGCTTAGCAGGCGGATTAATGATCGTACTACCAGACTTCTTGCGCCTTTGACGTTGCCGCCCGTCGCTGCTCTGTGTATTTTACGTCTGGCGTAGACGAGATGGTTACACCGCCAACTATCGGAAACCATAGGGATGAAATGGTATTCGGATTTTCTTACGCCGTTTTTTTAATCAATTAATTTTTTGTTGCTTTAAACTAGGCGAAGAAGATGCGAACCTAGTGCCGGCAGACATGAGCGCCGAAGCGGTTATGCAAACTTGGTACCGAATACTGCACACCATCGGGAACCCCGTGGATCTTTGTCGACCACACATTATCAGTCAAACGCCAGAGTTTTTGCAGGTAAGTCTTGCTGATATAGAAGTTCATCTGATATTTATACAATTGGTATTATTATATTCACCGTGAAGATGAAAAATCAATATACATTATCTAACATAATTAACGCACATTATCAGACATCCCAATTAGTATACAATGTTATAATCATAATACATACATTAACTTCTTACTAAACATGTTTATGCATTGACTATTTATTAAATTAGTTATTCTAATTCCGGAAGAAAGTTGTAGTCACAGTACAAATTCACGAACGCACACAATTGGACACGTAGGTATAGGTCATATGAGGGTCTTGCTAGGCTAGTAGGTATTTGCTCGCGTTTGAGACGAGTTAACACCGCCGCCGCTTGACACAACTGTAGGTAGATATTAGTGCTGAAAAAAGCCGACAATACACGATTGTTTACGTTAAAGAAATACCTACCTATGAAAATTAATAGCTGTCATAACTCCGAGCATCGAGTTGCTTATTTATTTAAGTCTAGTAAACATTTAATTGCATCTTTCCATCACACTTTTCAGGCTTTGGACTGTCGACTCTAAATAATTTTGTTTATTGATTATGATACAATGTCAGTAGACAATATTCGTTACAAAATGTTATGAATTTGCATAACATTTTAATTGTAATTGTAAATAATAATGAACTGCTAAAATAAGAGGCGATACGACAACATAATTCAAAGACGGCGGGTTTAAAGAATGTAAATCAAGATTATTGTAATTTAAAGAATCGCATATTTAACTTACTGGTAGCCTAAACTCTCATGCACGTTGTTTTTAATACACTTGTACACAATGACCGTTTTCTTAATTTATATTTTAATTTAGAAAGCAATGCAGTGTCACTTTTTACTATTCTAAAAGCGTTCACTATCCTATTTTTAGGTCCTCGGCACTTGTTGTCTCACTAAAATAAACTAATGATTTAATACGTCCCCACAAAAAAAAAAGTCAAGAGGCGTCAAAATCAGCTGATTTGGGAGGTCAATGGATAGGGCCGCCGCGACCGATCCAACGCACTCCAAACTCTGTATTTGTAAAGATTAACGTGCTTGACATAAGGTTCATTTTTCTTTATTTTGTATTCTAGTTTATTCCGGTCCATTTCAAATTGTTTTGATTTTACGGGTTTAGTGTGATTGTAATTTACGTAGTTTTAATTATTTTTGGCATAAAAATTACCTATATTAAAATGATAGAAATCGATTCAGTAAACTATTCTGAACAAACTACTTTCAGGATGTGCGTTAATTATGTTACATGTTGTATAACCGTTGACATCTTTAAAAAAAATTACCTATTTACGAGGCACAATCACTATTCAGTTGAGGAATGGCAGTACCATATGTAACCTATTAATCTTGTTCCGAAGTACTCCATGACCGCCGAAGAAGGTGCTCGGGATCCCAGCACCCACCCGTGCCTTCAGGCACTCCCCTCAATCTTCCTCAAGGCAATGAAGGGAATCGCCGCTCACGTGGACGCCTTTCTGGGTATGTCCTGTAATATCATCACTTCTGTTGGGTTGAGGGTTTTGAGATTTTTTGAATATGCGCGCAGGATAAGGATATGATTTACTTTACTGATACTTAACTCTCTAAACTGCAATAGCGATGGAGTATACGTCGCCATTTTAAAATTATTATTTAATTTGTTTAAAGGTATATAATAGATGTAATAAATGCAGTCACAAAATAGTTTGGAAAAACCAAAAGTAACACGCCTTTTGAGCGTTTCATTTAATTTTGATGAAGAAAATAAATTACCAAAATAAATCGATTACACAAAGCATAAAATCGATATAGACTGTATGGTAAATTTGTCGTTTGTCTATCAAGGGCAAAAAAAGCGCCCGTAAATTTTTAATAGCAATAAAACTTTTAAAAGTTGAAAATCATTTTATTAAAAAACTACGTGTCCTAGGCTATTGATATGAAATAGGGAACTAGTTGATGTAATCCTGAAGTCAATAAAAAAAAAAACGTTTTTGATACGTTCATTTTTTTGGGAGTTATCGTAACCACATACAAAATCAACATCCGGACGTTCACGTAAAATTTTATTGAAACCGTTTTTTCTCAAAGTAGCAATATAAAATGATTTTTTAGAAAATATAAGATGGATTAATTATAGTGTTTTCTTGATATGCGGATACTCATATTATCATATAAGTGCAATATGAACACAAAATTGCTTGACCTTGACTTGTCGAGAGTAAAGCACTACCTAATAACGCTTCGCGTTATGAGGCGTGCAATTCAGTATTTTTAAATAGCAATAATTTCATAACAAAATGTCTAGTATCATTTTTGCATATCGTACACAACAAACTCGGAAGTTATTCTGAAATTCGTAACAAAATGATAATGATACTCCTATTCTTACCGTGCGCGCATAGTAATCGCTAATACCCTTGTTAGGATTGCAGTTTGTGTAAAAATCAATTGATTTGAGTGAAGTAGGTGTAACTGCGTGGTTAGGCAAGTTGACCTACAATCATTAAGCCATAAAGAAAACTAAAGAATTAATAAAATCAAATAAGTCATGGTAATATAAATGTATAGTTCCTTTATTCGTACTTACATTTTTATAGTTTTCTAGTAACGAATGTAGGAATGTAGGAAATCAACTTGCCAACTTCGTTTATGTATTTAAAGTAACACATAAAATTATATAAACAGCTGTAATGATTGCATGGTGTTAGCTACATTTAATATTTACTAGTTATATTTTTTGTTATTATTGATTTCCTACTGCCTTCAAATTATTCCTAAACAGTTAGGGGTTTGTGGATGTCAGTTTCTAATCTGTCTTTTCTACCGACGCCTAAAAGGAGGAGGTACTGAATTCGACTGTATGTTTTTTAATGTGTGTTACCTCATAACTTTATCCGATTCCGAACCGATTTCCATGTTTTTTTTTATTTGAAAGCTGGTGCTTCTCACGTGGTCCCATATAAATTTGATCAAGGTCTGACCAATAGTTTTTGAGTTATCCTTAATAATATATATTGAAGTCGGTTGAACAAAATTTTAAATTTTAAATTATATTTTTTTCTACTTCACATTAACTTGAGAGATAAATAAATAAATAAAATTGTATATATAAGGTCGGTTAAAAGTTTAATCGTATTTTGTTTGTATAAAATTAAAGAAAAGTCTTTTTGGTTCTACTGGTTTGTATCTGACTATATATCAATACTTAGGCTGGACTCACACATCCCGGAATGCCTCTCTGAATTCAGAGTCGGAATTCATAATTTGAATTCCGGCAGGCTGTCTCACACATATCTAAAAAATTCTCATAAATCAGTGGTCTCGTGTTTCTTGGGCTAGGCACACGTCTCGGATATGGAAGAGGAATTAATACTCATCGCACTACTTTTAGCTTTAAATAATAATAAAAAAGAGACACAAATGAATACACTGGATTCATCATCTTAATGTGAACAGAGTAAGGAAAAGTCAGTTCTACATTACAACTTCTGTGTCCTGCAATTAACCTAGTGATGCTGTTTATAGGCGGCGGTAGTCACTATCAGGTGAGCCGCATACTCGTTTGCCCCTCTTCTATATATTAAAAAAAAAACGTTACATGTTGCATCACGTCTAGCCGTTACCGCTCGCAGGGCCAACTGAAATAATTCATAATCCGATTCCGGTATGTGTGTGCTTGCGTGTTCAAATATATAGAAAAACGCGCGTTATGAAATAATGATCTTAAGTATTCCGATCCCGAATTCAGAACTCTTGTCAGTGTCGTTCTTAGAGATCGATCTGAGAAAATCATAACTGAAAAAATCTGAACGTGTGTGGAGAATAGTTAAATTGTAGGCAATTCTGGGCTTTCTTAATTAATAATATGAATTCAGAGAGGCATTCCGGATGCGTGAGTCCAGCCTTATAGGACATTAAGAAAAATTAAAAGTAAAAAACACTTTTCCGACACTTTTCAATTGTTTTTCTGTCCGCCAAAATGAGTGAATCTAAGGAAGAAATTCGAAAAATTCTGAAATTTTATTACATAATAAGGAAAATTGCGTTTTAAGTCGCGAAAAAAAAATTGTGACGTTTATGGACCTAATGCAGTGTCAGTAAGAGTAGCACAAAGTTGTTCCAAGTGTTTTCAGTCCGGGAATTTTGATGTCAAAATGCAGCTCGCTCTAGTCGCTTCATACGGATAAAGTCGATGCTATTTTTGAAAAAGTGGAATAATATTGGCATATTAGGAATTTGAATTGAGGATTGACCACAAAACAGTTTTCACCCATTTGAAAAAGTCTGGCTATACAAAAAACTCGATGTTTGGGTACCACACAAGCTCACTGAAATAAACCTAATGAATCGTGTACTTTGCGATTCTCTATTGAAACCGAACCATTTTTGAAAAGATTGATCACTGGTGATGAAAAGTGGAGGTGGAGAGTGACTGAAAAGGGAATGCACTTAACATTTCTCATTTGTTTTTTCTGTAATTATTAAACTTAACTTTATTATATTTTATTTAACTTTGAGTTACATAACTACAATTATGACTAATAAAAATAATTTAAAAAAAACACGACAGAAGTGAAACTTTTGTATTACAGTGAAACATTTCAATTATTCATCAATGACTTTTGAATAGCATTGATTGTGTATATCATTCATTTATTTACATAAAATTATATACATACGAGTCACAGTTCATCATCATGATTTCGACATGGCTTGTAGCATGATTCTGACGATGCTCTGACGTGACCACGAGTGACCTGCCTGCACCAACCTGTGCAACAATAGCATGTCACAGAATTTAGTTTGAGCCAAAATGTCGCCTGTAGAGGATAAACATGCCCTTGCTTTGCTACAGATTTCAAACATTCAAAGTGCCAGCAGAAGATTTTGAGTACATCCCATTAGAGAAAATATTTGAAAAGTGGTGGTACTTTCAATTTTATGAAGGAATTAGAATTACATTTCGCATAGATTTGTACTACAAGTTGCAAGAAGCATCTTGCGAGTTCCTGTTACTGTAATCTGGTCTAGTATAATCATTTAAACATGGTCTTTCATGAACTAACTCAATGAATTTAATATTAAAAGCTAGGTCGCCTTTCATTTTGCATATAAAGTCACTACAAGTTTCGTGTTACGCGCCGCTTCAATGCGTCACTAGTAGCAAGCTGAAAAGGCACGTCAGGTCATGTGGCGTCACCCCACGCGAATGCGCGCTACTGCATACAATTCCTTTGAATGTTGAGGCGAGTGACAAGTTACGCGTCAAATCACGCGTCAGATCATGTGTTACGTTACGTAGGTGGGCGCTACGCTTTAAGAAGAGAAATTATCGGTTTGGTTTGTTAATTAGGTAATTATCTATTATTATTGGGCTTCAAATTACTTCCCTTGTTAATTTTTTTTAATAGCGCCATCTACTTCATTCTCAAAATTTATTAAATCTCATGGTGGCATGTAGAAAAGACGCTAGATGGCTTAAACACAAAAAAAATTATCATGTTTGTCCAATCCATTCATAACAATCCATGATTTCAAAACTTACTGATTATTTTTTTTGGTTTATGCCATCTAGCATCTACATACTCGAGGTACCACCTTGAGAGTCAATCAATTTTTGTTCGATAAAATTACTTTACCTATAGAATGTAATAGATAGTGCTATTGCTCAAATGCGTTCACTTTTTCTAAAATAAATATGTGTACCTTGGTAACTGACCTAAATAAAATTAATATAAGCCTAGTATTTGAACGCAAAACCGTTCTAATCTTGTAATTGTCATTGTATTACTATATACTTTATAGTATCTAATGCCTTGCGTACGCGATGTGAATGATCGACTTGAATGGTCCGGTACGTAGTGTTTACCCCCACCACTTTTCGTCATACATAAAGGTTGCGGATCAGCATTTTAAAGCCCTCCCGTAAAAAGTTTCACTTCAAAACTAATTCGTGTGTTGTTTAAACACACTAGAGATGGAAATTTATTTTTGTTTTATATTAGAGCAAAAGATTATAAAAAAATTACGCAAATAGTCATTGTAACAGTGTTCCGTGCTAGAGATTCGTGCTCACAAATGCTGTTTACTGATTTGTCAACAACTCGTCATGACATTGGTGATTTTCTCGATGTCGAAATACTCCTAATAGTCTTACCAAGTAGTGTTACTAGTAAGACTGTACTGGTAATTTTCTTACCAGTAGTCTTACTGTTTTCTTCGTGGCGTGGTGCATTCCCAACAGTTTTATCAAATAGTTTTACAAGTAAGATTACGGGGAATTTTCTTACCAAGTAGATCTAACTGATAAAACTACTGGGAAAGAAAAGTTTTAGTAGTTCTAACTCAATTAAGTTACATAGAATTCGTCATCAGTTAGATAGTACTTTATTGTAGGAATAGTACTAGGCATGCATAAACTTGCAAGAGGCAAGTATGTATATAGTTCTATTATGTATATTTTGTACACTAATATAATACCACATGAGTAGATAAACGGAACAGAAACAAAGCTCCTTAAGAACGTGCAAAATTGTTACCTATTTTGGTAGGGTTGTCACAATAGGTGAAGACAAATTAAACAAAACATTTGTTAAATAGTTTTATTATTCAGTATGATAGAATAATTTACAAATGACTTAATTCAATAATTTTCTTTTTATAATTTTTTTTTAATAATTTATTGTTTCTTTTAATGGTGTGGTAAATTCTGAATGTAAGATAAAGTTTTTTCAAGTAATCTAACGGGAAACACTCACACGGCATATCAAATTTACAATCTTTACTACGTTTAAGTATTTTGTTGTCAACATTGACAATATTTATTTCAAGATCGAAATATTCGCGAAAATTTTAAAATCGTGAAAAAGTAATAATCTAATATTTATTTACCTATTGCCTTCCTTGGGGTAGATAGTGTATGATATATTTTTATTTTTTATAGTATTATTCATAGACACAGTACAATAAACAACTATTATTAATAATACCACGTTTTTACAATAAAATACTCAAACTTGCAACTAACAAAACATACAACGTGCGTCGCACTGACCTTGAGATATTGTCCACTGGCTGTACCAGCGCAACTGGTTTTTTCCAGTCTCGCCGCGTACGCGACAAGTGGCCAGTGGTCACGCACACATGCCCCGCGTGCTTGTAGTAGTGCAACCGATTCGCGCAGTTGTATGAAGCTTTACCTCTGTCCCGTTTATCTACTCATGTGCCAGACCAGAAGTCAATATAAGTATATTTTGACTTCTGGTCGCCTGATACTTCTGAAATAAAAATATATAAATTGGGAGTACACCTGTGCCTGTTGCACATACAATCGGGCACTACAGTTCTGTACTGCGCAAATGACTGCTAGTCTTTAATTTGACGGTCGCAGTGACCGAAATTCGGTCTGGAGAACTATGCCATTGCCTATTTCACGTTTATTGCCTAGTACTCTGTATAGTTATTTTATTTCATCATCTTTCAGGCGAATATCGATCAACAATTTGGGTAGGGTTGTCGTATAACCTTTTTGTTGAACAACGCGACTAAATGAAGTTCGCGCATTTTGATGTATATTAAAAAAATCGATGCAGTTAGGCATATTGTAAGATCTGTACATAATAATATGTAAGTACTCTCTGCGCTTGTGAATTTGCACATGCGAGTGAGCGACACAAGTATAAGGGTGCGGTGGCACGGCACGGTGCAGGGCGCGGCACGGAGCGGTGGCGCGACTGGTGCGGGAGCGCGGGGGGCGCAGGGGGCGCGGGGGGAGCGGGGGGCGCGCCCGACCCGGACGACGAGCTCACGCCCCCTGCGCACCGCCGCCTTGCCAAGTCATTCAGCGTCGCCTCGCGGCCGCGCGACAAGCTCGCCGAACGAAGTACGACGCACGCCGTTATACGCTTTGTGCTCATCGCAACACAGTGGATTGTCGCTTGTGTTTGTAAAAATAATGCGCGCTAGATTGGATCCCATTGGCTGCGGTTTTAACATGTTTTTTATGCTTCGGTGTAATTTTTGCTTGTAATTGCAATGTATTGTGCTTTTAACGCTATAGTGAACTTTTCGAATGTTATGTGTATTTTTTTTCCTTCATCTATTTAGGAAATTGTCGAGCATTATCTTATAAAATAATTCAGTTATACCATGTATTATATTACTTGAGAGCCGTGCGTAGCTCAGCTAAGTGCTGATTTACCACGTGCTCGGCGGTGAAGGAAAACATCGTGAGGAAACCTGCATGTCTGAGAAATAAAAAAAAAATATTTCGAAGACATGTGAAGTTCGCCAACACGCATTGGGGCAGCGTGGCGGATATTTCCTTGCCCTAAAACCCTCTCAGAAGTCATAGGAGGCCTGTGCCCAGCAGTGGGACGTAAATAGGCTGCAACTTTACTTTACTTTTATATTAAGTGATGTCGTAAGAGGTAATCTGTGAAAAGAAGATCCCGAATCATCAACAAATGGCAGAATTATCATTCCAAAAACATGATAAAACTTGAGTCATACAGCAGCATCAATTAATTACGATTATGTCTAATTCAGATAAAAATATAAACGCTGTATTAATAATACATTTATTAAAATTTGTTTAATCACGCTTTAAATTTTTTAATAAATGGTTATCTCAACCACGTGCTAATCACTAGCGATAGTGCGCATGATTGAATGGTTCATATTTTTGTCATTACTTATGTTAAGCATAAAAAATAAATATAATATGTTCATTTTTGTGCTTCTATTACACATAAACAAAGCATGAACGCCACATACATTTCGAAAAGCTTTGCATTGTGACAAATAATTGTAAACATACTAATAACTTTACTACTGTTAACGTTAAAATAAAATTTAATCTTACACCAACTTAAAGTGCTATGTTAACTAACAACAATGTTACTTATGTGACAGGTACGCCGCGTACTTCCCTGATCGGTCTGACAGGAAGCCGCCCCTCCAGCGTGGTTCCAACTACGCCGCCTAATTCTATGTCGTCTCAAGGTACAATGAAAGATTAAACTTAATTGTGTTAATAACACGATGTATAATCATATATTTACATTATTAACTTTGAAGATGAGGTGATGATACAAATATACTTGTCATCATTTTATAATAAACTAGCTGCAATACTCGTCGCTGATTGGAATAAGAGGAGGGAAGAATGTAAGTACTATAATATAGATGGCAGTAATGTTGTGACGGCATAAAAAGATCCATCAGAGTTATTACACTTCTAAAGAGTACATGATTGATAATAACCCCTGGAAATGAGGTGATCGCTACCATGCTGTTTCTACTCGTAAATGTTTTCATAATGAGTTGTACAACATATTATATTGCTAAGTATATTTTTAAAAAAAGTGTCCTGTTGGTTTTTCTGCTGGTTTGTCTCATGACAAACGTTATTTTTTCCGAACGAATGCTTGTAATTCCATATAATTAAAATTATTCTTTATTTTTTCCGGAGTCGTAAGAGATGACTATGGAAAACGCCAATTGTATTTCATATACTCTTAGGAGGCGGTACAATCATCCAGCTTACGCTGTGATGTAACAGTGATGGGCAGCACAGTATTACGATCATCAATCTGCCAGCCAAAAGTCGCGATTACAGCATATTCTGGGTGACTTTTTTATCGTCTGGAAAATGATATGGTGTTGTAGAATACTTTCCTACATTATACACACACGCATATACCTACACAGATAAACACGTACATACTTTCTCACTCAACATATACAATACTTTTACACGCCACTATATACTCTCGACACAATGTACGTAGCAACAGCCGGGCGTTGAATGCGCCGCCCGGAATTCCGTTAGCACAGCTGGCAAAAGGATTGTCTGTGTCCGCGCACCGCGCTCACCATTCGATCTACCGATACAACGCGGAACGCACGTTGCTCGCTATCGCTAAATTGGTGACTCCGACGTGATCTGAACACGCAACCTTCTGATCTGGAGTCAGTCGCTATCGCTAAAGTGTTTTGTGTAAGTGGAATAGAAGCTATCCTCGAAAGTATTTGTAAAATATAACTAATAGTCAAAATTTCCGAATATCCAAAAAATACGTAAAAGCAATTTATCCTACGGCATTTGCGTAAAACTAAAAATAGGTGATATTTAACGGGGTAGGCTACGACCGTTAGGGAATGAAAGTTGTAAGCGCTATAATGAATTTATAAACAGTTTCTAATAATATTTTTTATGCCTACTGTATACTGCAACATCTTAGGCGTATTTAAAATATCGGGTACGACTTTCCATTGACGTCAGTGGAGTTTGGTGTTGATACGTATTTTTGCAGAAAGATTACACTATTATAAGCACACACACAAAGTCTCAATATTCGGAAACGCGTAATTTTTGAGAAAAGAATAATTGAAAATCAATTATTCTTGCAATGTTTATGTCTAATCTGCTAATAAACTGGCGCCATTTTGTAATGTCATTGTCGACGTCAATAGGGATGTCGATTCTTTCCGAAAAAGATTGATTTTTTAAATAGATTCGAATTGTAAGCTGGTGTATCGATTCCCAAAAAATCGATTTCTAAAATATCGATATTTTTTTCATGTTTGCATTTATAATGTAAATATAAATCCATTTTATGAGAAAAAAATCCCCTTCATCATAAAAAAATAAGTGGACTGATTCATAAGGATTTCTGTATCTATTTTGAGACTGCTACGTCTCCGGCGCTGCGGGAAGAGCAACCTCTACGCCTTAGCGTAAGAAATCGTAGGCATTGGACGAGCCGGAGCGGCTGAGGCTGGTCGCCGAAGGCGACCAACAAGCCGAACCTGCGGAGGCAAAATAGATACAGAAATCCTTATGAATCAGTCCACTTATTTTTTTATGATGAAGGGGATTTTTTTCTCATAAAATGGATTTATATTTACATTATAAATGCAAACATGAAAAAAATATCGATATTTTAGAAATCGATTTTTTGGGAATCGATACACCAGCTTACAATTCGAATCTATTTAAAAAATCAATCTTTTTCGGAAAGAATCGACATCCCTATTGACGTCGACAATGACATTACAAAATGGCGCCAGTTTATTAGCAGATTAGACATAAACATTGCAAGAATAATTGATTTTCAATTATTCTTTTCTCAAAAATTACGCGTTTCCGTATATTGAGACTTTGTGTGTGTGCTTATAATAGTGTAATCTTTCTGCAAAAATACGTATCAACACCAAACTCCACTGACGTCAATGGAAAGCTAAGCCAAATATCGAAATGAACTTATTTACAAACTACACTGATTGATATTTACAAAATTGTACTACATTATTGTTATTTACAAAAATAAAAAAACCTTTTAACGATATCGCAGTAATTGTTCAAAATGTCCACCGTTTCTTTTAAAAAACAAACTAGCACGTCTTTGTAAATTGTTTGTTAAACTTTTATTATGCGCTGCTTTAAATCACTAACACCTTGTGCTTCTTTTGTGTACGGTAATCGTTTTAGTTCGCCCCATAAATAAAAGCCTAGAGGTGTTAGGTTTGATGATCTCGCCGACCAGTTCACAGGTCCACCGCGACCTATCGCCGAATTGGCTGTCCAGATATGCGTGCACAAATCGTTCATAATGAGTTAGACATCCGTCGTGCTGGAAGTACATTCCTTGCAGATGGCTCATAGCAACGCTATACAATTGTGTCGATGACGGAACATACATAACAGATACGTTACTCCCGTCAATCGACATTCAATTCGTATTAGATCAATGATGTGGTCGTTAATGATCGTCGCCAAACGTTAACACTGAAACGAACTTGATGAGCATGTTCTTTGATTTTGTGTGGGTTTTGGAAACTCCACCATTGCTCATAGTGCACGTTGTAAATTCCAACGCGGGTGAATATCTTCTCGTAGCTCCACAAAATGTTAACCTGCCCATGGTCCTGCAGCCAACGACAAAACTCCTTGTGTACTCCGGGGTACGGCGCGTGCAAAGCTTGCACGCGTGAGAAATGGTATGGATGCATATCCATTGAATGAAGCAGTTTCTGGAACTCACGTAAGCGCTGATACGTCCTTAATATTAAAAGTGCTGGTAATTTGAGGAGCAGGGATTCCGCCCCTGCGAAACGATTGTAGGTGTTCTTCTACGTACATTCGTCTCGCTCCGTCTACGTTTTCACCAGACAAGACATAAAATATCACCATTGCTAGGTACTCGACATTAGAGTATTGGTACATGTTTACGATAACTATCAGGGGGCGCTCGATACACACGCGGAACGATAAACAATATTATGACGTCACGCCGTGTCTAACGTGACTGAAAGCGGCGGCGGGTATGCGCGGGCGGCACTTGCGCCTGAGAAAGGACATCAAAGAGGCCTAACGCGGGTGCGTCGAGTGTCGGTTGTTTTCAATGTATGCTATAGCATCGCGTTACAAATTCATTAATATTATTGCTGCTCGTAAAGTAGAGTACGTATGAATTTCGATAGTTTTAATTGGATTTATTTCTAATCTTTTGTTTTCATACTTTTAGTCATCATCATCATCATTACAGCCCTTCACAAGTCCACTGCTGAACATAGGCCTCCCCCAAAGAATGCCACAAAGCACGGTCCTGAGCCACCTGCATCCATCGACTTCCTGCATGTCTTACCAGGTCGTCACTCCATCTCGTGGGGGGACGCCCTACACTTCGCCTACCGGTACGAGGCTGCCACTCGAGAACCTTTCTTCCCCATCGGTTGTCGTTTCTTCGAGCTATATGGCCGGCCCACTGCCACTTCAGTTTACTAATCCGTTGGGCTATGTCGGTTACTCTGGTTCTACTGCGGATATTCTCATTCCTAAGTTTATCACGCAGAGAAACTCCGAGCATAACCCTCTCCATAGCTCGCTGAGCGACCTTGAGCTTTCTCATACGGCCAGCAGTGAAGGACCACGTCTCAGTTTCGTAAATCATCACTGGCAACACGCACTGGTTGTACAATTTCGTTTTAAGGTTTTGAGGTATGTCTGACGAGAAGATGTGTCGTAGCTTCCCGAACGCTGCCCAGCCGAGTTGAATCCGTCGATTGACCTCTCGGTCGAAGTTGGACTTACCTAGTCGGACTATTTGTCCCAAGTAAACATACTCGTCAACAACTTCGAGCTTAGTGTTCCCAACAACTACCGGCATAGGTGTGACATGGACATTAAACATGATCTTTGTTTTGTCCATGTTCATCTTAAGACCTATCCGTTGGGAAACACTATTGAGGTCATTGAGCATAGTGCTTAGGTCCTCCAGCGATTCTGCCATAAGGACTATATCGTCGGCAAATCGAAGGTGAGTGATGTACTCGCCATTGATGTTGATACCGTATCCTTTCCAGTCCAGAAGCTTCAAAACGTCTTCCAATGCAGCGATGAAGAGTTTCGGGGATATGACGTCACCCTGTCTTACACCTCTCTGCAATTGGATAGGTTTCGTACTCTGGTTCTGTACTCGGATAGCCATCGTAGCCCTACTGTACAAGCACTTCAACACTTCGATATACCGACAGTCAACTGGGCATCTCTGAAGGGACTGCAGCACCGCCCAAATTTCGACGGAATCAAAGGCTTTCTCATAGTCCACATACGCCAGACATAGTAGCAAATTGTACTCTTTGGACTTCAGTACACTTTGCCGAAGGCTATGTATGTGGTCTATGGTGCTAAAGCCCTTTCGGAAACTGGCTTGTTCGGGAGGCTGGAAGTCGTCAAGTCTGCGCGCGAGACGATTCGTAATGACTCTCTAAAACAGCACGTAGACGCGGCTCAGAAGGAAAATCGGTCTGTAGTTCTTCAAGAGAGCGTTGTCACCTTTCTTGAAGAACAAGACCACCGCACTTCTGCTCCACGCCTCCGGTGTAATGCCACCATGGAGGACGGAATTAAAGAGCTTCTGAAGAACTTCAAGTACCGGTTTTCGTCGCTCAGAGTGACGTACGGGATATCTTCGGAATAGTGTCGGATGAGACTCGCTCTTGGATCGTTACTCACACTTGCGTGTGGCTCCAGCGATGACGTGTACAACTGCCCATAGAACCTCTCAATCTCACTCAAAATCTCAGGTGTCCCGGAAACGATGCTGCCACACTCTGTCTTCAGCTTTGACAGTTGGCTCTTTCTGGCAGACAGATCTCTGGCAAAGACTTTGGAGCCTTGGTTCCGCTCGATCGCTTCTTCAATACGAGCTGTATTGAAGTTGCGTAAGTCCCGCCGCATGCATTTGGAGATCTGTCTGTTCAGATGCCTGTATGCTGTCAAGTCTGTTGAAGAATGTAGCTTCATCTCCCGTCTAACAGCCATGAGATTAAGAGTGTGATCGGAGAGTTTTTGTGTTCTTCTGCGGCGGGTCTTGCAGAACTTAGCTCCGACCGCATGGACAGTGTCCACGAGCTTGTCATTCATATCGTCCACTTCATTGCAGTCTTCTAGGCACTGAAAACGGTATTGTAACTCGAGCCGAAAGGTTTCGGGACTTTGGAACAAAGCACGAGGGGGACGGAGCGTTGACTTCATTAGACGAGACCTCTCCAACTTAACGTTTAGGTTCAGTGTGCCTCTAACCATTCGGTGATCGCTACCAGTTTTCACCCTCGCGATCACGGAGACATCACTGAACAGTTGTCGTCTGGTCGTCATAATGAAGTCAATCTCATTTTTTGTCGAACCGTCGGGGCTCGACCAGGTCCACTTCCTGTGGGGCCGCTTCTGGAAAAAAGAGTTCATCATAAAGAGTCCCTCTTTCTCCATGAAGTCGGCCAGCTGCTGGCCCCTTGGGTTCCGTTGCCCTATTCCAAATTTCCCTACTTTCAGCTCACCGTTCTCTCTTGTGCCTAGTTTTGCGTTGAAGTCTCCCATTAACACTGTATATTGGGTTTTGGAGGAATGCATGGCTCTAGAGATATCCTCATACATTTCCTCCACCTCCTCATCGGGGTGTGCCGAGGTTGGTGCGTAAACCTGTATGACCTTCAGCGAATACCGTTTGGTGATTCTGAGTATAAGGTACGCAACCCTCGTCGACATACTCCCGATCTTTACAACGTTGTTAACGAGAGACTTGTGGACGATAAATCCGTCCTTGGGACAGATGGTCGCCCTCCCGGTGATAGAGCAAGTTGCCGGATTCGAGGATTACCGTGTCCTTCCCCTCTCTTCGGACTTCGGATAATCCTATAATATGCCAGCGCAACTTGTTTATCTCTTCTTCCAGCCCCACAATCTTCTCGTCAGTCCTCAGGGTGCGTGCGTTGTACGTTGCCAGGTCGAGTCGTCTAAGGTGGCAACCGAACCTCCACCGGAGATCCTTAGCACCCCCTGCCCCGCCGTTACCATGGTCGCCACCGTAGCCAGGAATAGCGGGGCCGCCGGGGACTGGGGGCCGTTTCTTTGTTACTGTCATTCATAGGGGGGTATTTTCCATAGTTGCCACGCTTGGCGAGCGGGTTGGCAACCGCAGTTTTTTTTTATTGTTAGTTTGTTGTTATCAAGAAGATGCTGCTGCCCATCTCCTGCGTGTTTCCCTTTGTCGCCTTTTACGACACCCACGGGAGGATATGGGGTAGTGGATATTCTTGACCGCCACTACACGGCGATCAAGAATATCCACATACTTTTAGTATCAAAAGTTTACTTCAAATTAGTAGTAAGTATTTATTAATAGATCATTTTCATATTTTTTTTTTAAAAATTGTAAAATATCAGTGCCATAAGCTTCTACTCACTCTGTTCACCTATTACACCCTATTTTTTTTGCAAACAAAAAAAAAGCCGTCTAGTAAAGAGAGCTATAACTTGCAAAGGAAAACTGAGAATTAACAAACATTGCGGTAACCGTTACATCTATCAAAGTCCACTATTAAACAAAGGCCATAGATTGCCTCATAGGAGGGATATTTGACATAGCAGCCACGCTTGGCAAAAGGGGTGGCAACCGCAGTTTTTTATTTTTAGTCGTTATTAGGGAGGCGCTGCTGCCCATCTCTTTGTTTTGTTTCCCTCTGCCGTCTCTTACGACACCCACGGTATATGTACATGGAGTAGTGGATATTCTTACACCGCCACTACTCGGTGTTAGCAAACGTTACTTAGCATCATTACATTCTTGATTGCAGTGGACGAGACCGAGAAACCTCCCCTAACACCGTTACGTCCAAAAGTGAACTCTATCTTACATCTATTTGGCGAATGGTTGTTTGAAGCAGCTCTTATCGGCACCACACCCTCGCCTAATAACAATCAACGTGAGTAATAATTTAATAACAACTATAATGTTTTCATTGAGTGACAAAAGCTAACAATACGCCTGTATGCTACTTAGCAGCTTTGAACTCGGTGACACTTCTCTTAGCGCTAAGATGTTGGTGACATTATTTTTCTAAAAATATCTTGTCGAACTCGACGCCGAGTACAAACAATATTTTTTTTATTTGCATGATTTACTTTTTCCTTACTTTTCCCAACATTCGTCAACGTGACGCTTGGCGGGCTCCATCCCTTTGTGGACGACACATACTATACAGCATGTTGCATGTTTAAATAATACTTCTTACTATCTTATGTTATGCTATATTTTCCTAATAGTAATCTTATATATTAGATGGTTTACAAAATATACATTTATTATTATTTAGACATTCGATCGTTTCATTTTACCTCCAACACCACACCGTGCAATATAAGCTTTGAACCAAATGGTTTGCTTCGTCAGTCGTAATGCGTGCAGCAAAGGAATAAAATAATTTGCTTGTGTCTTTATATTCTATTATTAAGCTTTTGTTTAGTTAAACGAACAAAACTAACAGTAACAAGCTAACATTAGGTGGGATGGTATTCAAGCACTGGCTTACAATATGTAAAAAAGTGACTCCTGCAACCCATGGATACGTGTCATGTACGCAATATTTTAATCGAGTAAATATTGTAAAAAAATATTTAAATCTTTGAGATTGCTAGTTTCTTAATACATTATTTCATCATATTTATATTTTCTGTCTTTTAATGATGACTTCTTTTAATCGATTTATTGGGATTAATGAAATATCCCAATAAGTTGATTAAGTAGTTTTTCAACAGTGGTAGAGCCACGCGGCAGCTTTTGCTGTCGCACGGATGGGCCGGCTCGAACCGGGGTAGTACCACGACCTCACAGAAAACCAGCGTGAAGTAGAGGTTTACCTCTGCGTTTCGCTTGGTGAGTGCAGGTGGCCGGAGGCCCTTTTTACTGGAAATGAGGCATTCCATCTTAGTCCTCACGGGTGACAACGCATCTACATTTTGATTTGTAACAGAGGATAGATGTAGATGTCTATGGGCCGCAGCAACCACTTACCATCAGGTGGACTGTGTGCTCGTTTGTCACCCTCATCCTATAAAAAAAAAAAAAAAAAAAAAGTATTTTCGTGTTATAGTATATTTATTGATGCAACTAATTCTTTTCTTAATTTAACAGAGCGAGCCGAAGGCACACCGCCTCCTCCATCCCTCTCCGACGCTACTTACAGGTTGAATATGATGAGTTATCAACCAGGTAAATCTCATAATGATATAAATTAGTTTAGTTTTATTTACCCGACTCAGGGTCGCCGTCATCGCAGTCGATGAGGAGGAATATACATGGTTATTTTGCAATGTATGCCTAAATTTGCAGAGACGGTTCAGAATAAGTAATATAGGCGAATGGTGAAAAAAATCAATCATTCTGTCCTTTTTATATCTTAAATTCAGAATACGTGGTAATGCATTATTTTAACTTTTTGTCATTCAAATAGAAATAAAGAGGTGTTTAATGAAGACATGGCTTAAAATACAAGCATCCAAGCCAAAATCTTAATTTAAAAACAGGCCTGTTTACGTCAGAGAGGCTCAAAGTTATGAAAGACCGCTGCAACAAAATTATTGCTGCATTCACGGAACTTAAAAGTGTACACATACATTGATAATTTAAGAAAATGTGCTTGTCTATGCATGAAGAGAAACGGGTTCAATTTGAGGTACCAATGTTAGTTATTGGGACTACTTGTGTAAATTAGTTGTAAATAAAAATTCTATTTTTTAAATACGCCATAATAATGACAGTCATCGGTTACGTCGTTGATAAGCAAAATTATCTTTTTTCATTATTATATTTATTATGACGTTCCTAAGCCCGTTAAAAGTTTGTAGGGAAAATTGAAATTATAATTCGCGTCGTGACGTTATTAACGTAAGCATTAGTAGTGAGCGTGTCACTAAGAAAGTGCGTGCACAGGAGCGTGCGTATGAGTAGTTGTTGCTCATAAAGCACGTTCAATTTGGGATAATTTCAAATAAAAGTAGAAGCCTTATTTACTCGTATTTTCAAAAACTGCAATAACAGTAGGAATCCGTTTCTCTTGTGGGGATGTGAATAACGAGCACACTACATTTTAAATAACCATTTATTCACAACGTAAATTCAAAGTAGCAGATTGAAGCGTGAACGAGCAGCCTCACGGCGTCGGACGGTCGGATCGACTGGCGAGGCGAGGAAAACCGCTAGTTGGTCCCGCGCAGCCGAGGGCTTCCAAGGACTGCTGAACGGTCGAACAGCTAGGGTCGTGTCGTCACACTCTTAATGCATAGAGCACGTTTTATTAAATTATTTTTTAAATCAGATCATATGGTAATTTTTTCGGTATTCTTCCGCAATACTTTTAACTTTACTGCACAATTTTCCCCATTCACCTTCTCCCATCATATTTACCTTTTCGTTCACTAGTTCAGTTATAAAACATAAATAATTTTTCATTCCTTCCTTTTTACAACCATCGTTGCGAGTCGTGCAGACAAAGCTGTGTGTGTGACTGTATTTTGGGAGCGAACAAAGCGCGGGAAGCATGAGGAACCAATAGCTTGCGTGCACGGTAATACTGTCGAGCATTCCCCCGTCGCACCCCCTTCGTACCACCAATTTGATCGATAAATCGCTGAGTGCGCAGATTCTTGAAGGCCAGCGTTCTTTTTACGTGACCCGAGAATATTGACCCCATTGTCAGCTGATTTTATTTTAAGTTTCACTGCTGGTTTTATGTTTAAGTATTTTCATGATTTTTTTATAAACTTATCGTTTCATTTAGCTGTACTAACATGATGGAGCGTGAATAAAGTTAATAAAACGTTGTGAAAAGATGATTTTTTTAGCTCGAGATCGAATTTATTTGTGACCCATGATCAAAGGTGACCTTAGTAATATCATCTGTTTTCGTTTGCGGGAGCGTTTCACAAACACCCTTTGTTCCGGTATATAGGATAATATTCACACTTTTGCGCACAACATAAACTTTCATTGCATATAATTATATACAATGAAAGTTTAATGCATTATGCATAATTTCATAGTATCTGTGGTTCGAAACTTTTTTTTCCGTTATTCATAGCGAAAGGCACGGTCAACACTGTCACTGTTTAAGTTATCGCCCACTGCACTTGAATAGTTTGATTAGCTGTCAATTGTTCTTCGATTAGTGAGTACACATACGTTAATTTCCTTCCGCGGTAAGGCCTCACTTTCGTATAATTTTTGCGCACTACATAAACTTTCATTGCTTAAAATATAATATCGCACCATTTCGTAGTATCTGCGGTTTGAATATTTTCGTTATGATATTAGTAACGGAGCGCACGTAATGAGGGCACGGTCAGCTTTGTCAGCTGTCGGCCGGGTGAGCGGATGTAGGTACTTAACGGTGTAACGGTAAACGGAAGGGAAGAATGTGGGAAGACGCGACAAAGTACTTTACCGAGAACCCTTACGAATGAGTGCGTGCATAAAATAGTAGGCGTTGGATATTTATCCATGATAATCATTTAAAATAATGCATTATCACGCATTCTGAATTTAAAAGATAAAAAGGACTCAATGTTTGAGATTTTTGTAATTAATTTGTCTTCACCATTCGCTTATATTACTTATTCTGAACCTTTTCTGCAAACTGAGTCATATATTGCAAAATAACCCTGTATAAATGTTGTCTGCTGATGTCGATATCCAGAAATAACCGTGCGAAGCCGGAGCGGAACGCTAGTTTTTTTTTTTGATAAAGGTTATTATATAATACAAAATCCATAGATTTATTTAGTCTGAAGCTAATGCGCAATGTGAAGTTAAATGTTGTTTTGATCGTGATGGTATCGGTCCGTGGCAGGACGTAATTGCAGTGTAGTGTGTGCATGCAGGGCGTGCCGTGGCGCTGGGCGCGCTGTGCCGCGTGGTGTGCTCGAAGCAGTGCCGCGAGGAGGTGCTGGCGCCGTACCTGGCGCGCACGTACGCCGCACTGCGCCGCGGCCTGCGCGACCCCGCCACCGCCGCCGCCGTCGTGCTGCACGCGCACCACATGCTCAGGTGCAGCCCTGCGCACGTACGTACGTGCTGTGCTCCAAGCAGTGCCGCGAGGAGGTGCTGGCGCCGTACCTGGCGCGCACGTACGCCGCACTGCGCCGCGGCCTGCGCGACCCCGCCACCGCCGCCGCCGTCGTGCTGCACGCGCACCACATGCTCAGGTGCAGCCCTGCGCACGTACGTACGTGCTGTGCTCCAAGCAGTGCCGCGAGGAGGTGCTGGCGCCGTACCTGGCGCGCACGTACGCCGCACTGCGCCGCGGCCTGCGCGACCCCGCCACCGCCGCCGCCGTCGTGCTGCACGCGCACCACATGCTCAGGTGCAGCCCTGCGCACGTACGTACGTGCTGTGCTCCAAGCAGTGCCGCGAGGAGGTGCTGGCGCCGTACCTGGCGCGCACGTACGCCGCACTGCGCCGCGGCCTGCGCGACCCCGCCACCGCCGCCGCCGTCGTGCTGCACGCGCACCACATGCTCAGGTGCAGCCCTGCGCACGTACGTACGTGCTGTGCTCCAAGCAGTGCCGCGAGGAGGTGCTGGCGCCGTACCTGGCGCGCACGTACGCCGCACTGCGCCGCGGCCTGCGCGACCCCGCCACCGCCGCCGCCGTCGTGCTGCACGCGCACCACATGCTCAGGTGCAGCCCTGCGCACGTACGTACGTGCTGTGCTCCAAGCAGTGCCGCGAGGAGGTGCTGGCGCCGTACCTGGCGCGCACGTACGCCGCACTGCGCCGCGGCCTGCGCGACCCCGCCACCGCCGCCGCCGTCGTGCTGCACGCGCACCACATGCTCAGGTGCAGCCCTGCGCACGTACGTACGTGCTGTGCTCCAAGCAGTGCCGCGAGGAGGTGCTGGCGCCGTACCTGGCGCGCACGTACGCCGCACTGCGCCGCGGCCTGCGCGACCCCGCCACCGCCGCCGCCGTCGTGCTGCACGCGCACCACATGCTCAGGTGCAGCCCTGCGCACGTACGTACGTGCTGTGCTCCAAGCAGTGCCGCGAGGAGGTGCTGGCGCCGTACCTGGCGCGCACGTACGCCGCACTGCGCCGCGGCCTGCGCGACCCCGCCACCGCCGCCGCCGTCGTGCTGCACGCGCACCACATGCTCAGGTGCAGCCCTGCGCACGTACGTACGTGCTGTGCTCCAAGCAGTGCCGCGAGGAGGTGCTGGCGCCGTACCTGGCGCGCACGTACGCCGCACTGCGCCGCGGCCTGCGCGACCCCGCCACCGCCGCCGCCGTCGTGCTGCACGCGCACCACATGCTCAGGTGCAGCCCTGCGCACGTACGTACGTGCTGTGCTCCAAGCAGTGCCGCGAGGAGGTGCTGGCGCCGTACCTGGCGCGCACGTACGCCGCACTGCGCCGCGGCCTGCGCGACCCCGCCACCGCCGCCGCCGTCGTGCTGCACGCGCACCACATGCTCAGGTGCAGCCCTGCGCACGTACGTACGTGCTGTGCTCCAAGCAGTGCCGCGAGGAGGTGCTGGCGCCGTACCTGGCGCGCACGTACGCCGCACTGCGCCGCGGCCTGCGCGACCCCGCCACCGCCGCCGCCGTCGTGCTGCACGCGCACCACATGCTCAGGTGCAGCCCTGCGCACGTACGTACGTGCTGTGCTCCAAGCAGTGCCGCGAGGAGGTGCTGGCGCCGTACCTGGCGCGCACGTACGCCGCACTGCGCCGCGGCCTGCGCGACCCCGCCACCGCCGCCGCCGTCGTGCTGCACGCGCACCACATGCTCAGGTGCAGCCCTGCGCACGTACGTACGTGCTGTGCTCCAAGCAGTGCCGCGAGGAGGTGCTGGCGCCGTACCTGGCGCGCACGTACGCCGCACTGCGCCGCGGCCTGCGCGACCCCGCCACCGCCGCCGCCGTCGTGCTGCACGCGCACCACATGCTCAGGTGCAGCCCTGCGCACGTACGTACGTGCTGTGCTCCAAGCAGTGCCGCGAGGAGGTGCTGGCGCCGTACCTGGCGCGCACGTACGCCGCACTGCGCCGCGGCCTGCGCGACCCCGCCACCGCCGCCGCCGTCGTGCTGCACGCGCACCACATGCTCAGGTGCAGCCCTGCGCACGTACGTACGTGCTGTGCTCCAAGCAGTGCCGCGAGGAGGTGCTGGCGCCGTACCTGGCGCGCACGTACGCCGCACTGCGCCGCGGCCTGCGCGACCCCGCCACCGCCGCCGCCGTCGTGCTGCACGCGCACCACATGCTCAGGTGCAGCCCTGCGCACGTACGTACGTGCTGTGCTCCAAGCAGTGCCGCGAGGAGGTGCTGGCGCCGTACCTGGCGCGCACGTACGCCGCACTGCGCCGCGGCCTGCGCGACCCCGCCACCGCCGCCGCCGTCGTGCTGCACGCGCACCACATGCTCAGGTGCAGCCCTGCGCACGTACGTACGTGCTGTGCTCCAAGCAGTGCCGCGAGGAGGTGCTGGCGCCGTACCTGGCGCGCACGTACGCCGCACTGCGCCGCGGCCTGCGCGACCCCGCCACCGCCGCCGCCGTCGTGCTGCACGCGCACCACATGCTCAGGTGCAGCCCTGCGCACGTACGTACGTGCTGTGCTCCAAGCAGTGCCGCGAGGAGGTGCTGGCGCCGTACCTGGCGCGCACGTACGCCGCACTGCGCCGCGGCCTGCGCGACCCCGCCACCGCCGCCGCCGTCGTGCTGCACGCGCACCACATGCTCAGGTGCAGCCCTGCGCACGTACGTACGTGCTGTGCTCCAAGCAGTGC
Source organism: Parnassius mnemosyne (assembly GCA_963668995.1). Taxonomy (NCBI): domain Eukaryota; kingdom Metazoa; phylum Arthropoda; class Insecta; order Lepidoptera; family Papilionidae; genus Parnassius; species Parnassius mnemosyne. The sequence continues at coordinate 6,419,333 of CAVLGL010000024.1, read as the reverse complement.
CGCGAGGAGGTGCTGGCGCCGTACCTGGCGCGCACGTACGCCGCACTGCGCCGCGGCCTGCGCGACCCCGCCACCGCCGCCGCCGTCGTGCTGCACGCGCACCACATGCTCAGGTGCAGCCCTGCGCACGTACGTACGTGCTGTGCTCCAAGCAGTGCCGCGAGGAGGTGCTGGCGCCGTACCTGGCGCGCACGTACGCCGCACTGCGCCGCGGCCTGCGCGACCCCGCCACCGCCGCCGCCGTCGTGCTGCACGCGCACCACATGCTCAGGTGCAGCCCTGCGCACGTACGTACGTGCTGTGCTCCAAGCAGTGCCGCGAGGAGGTGCTGGCGCCGTACCTGGCGCGCACGTACGCCGCACTGCGCCGCGGCCTGCGCGACCCCGCCACCGCCGCCGCCGTCGTGCTGCACGCGCACCACATGCTCAGGTGCAGCCCTGCGCACGTACGTACGTGCTGTGCTCCAAGCAGTGCCGCGAGGAGGTGCTGGCGCCGTACCTGGCGCGCACGTACGCCGCACTGCGCCGCGGCCTGCGCGATTGATTCAATAATAATATCACGCACACTGAAATACACCTAGAGCTAAATACTAGTTAGTTATTTAAATGAGAAACAATGTAGGTTGATTCATTTTAAACTTACTAAGTTGTTCAATATTTACTTTCAACAGATTAGACCTCGACGGTGTATTAGTTCTTGTACCCGACTTCATCACGGCTCTGGATCTTATACTTTCGGAAAGAGAGCCTAAAATCGACTGCACATCAATTGATAAACGGGAGCTAAGGAAAGCAGCCATCAGCCTTCTGCTGTCTCTGGTGGCTTTCCCTTACCATTACAGGGGATTGGCCGTGCCGGAGTTTCCAGGATGTAATGAATAGTACGTATTATATTTGATATCTTTTCCTATTAAGTTATACTATAAATTAGTATTTTTTTTCTTTAATGAAATACGTCTGAAGGTTTAGAGGGGTAGAATATTAATTCTTCATTCCCATTTTACCCTTAATCAAATAATTAAATGTAAGGGAGGAAGTTCAGTTCTATTTACTTGACAAACAAATTTACAGTCCGCCTGATTGTAAGTGGCTATTGTGTGATACAAATACATTGCACATAAAGTTCTACGGTCAATTCTCCGTGACCTCTTTGGTCGATTGCGAGCGAGCGAGAAGACTAATATTGTTTACCTTGCAAAAAGCAAACGTTATTTTCGAAAATTTAACACTGATTTTGTGACTAAGAAAACGTCATTATTTATGTGCGCACTGTGTCAACGTGATGTTTATTTCAGAAAGTATATATCTTTATTTCGTATTTTAAAAGTTTGACAGAGTGCGCACATAAATAATGATATGTTTTAAGTCACATTAAAAAAATCAGCCGACTAAAGGAGTTATGGCGAATTGACCGTAACGTAGTGCGTAATGTACTAAGGCCGTAGAAGAGCCCGTGTAGTAGTTAGTAAACGGTATTGTGACGCGGCAGCGGCGGCATGACGATCGGCGAGTACGCGCGGGGGCGGCTGTCGCTGGTGTGCGTGTCGGCCGTGCAGGTGGAGACGTCGGAGGCGCTCGCCGTGCCGCTGCTCAGCGCGCTCTACCTGTGCGTGCTGCACAACGCGTACGTCGCGCCCGCGCACAGCCCGCCCTCCGCCACCTCGCACTCCACCGACTACAGAGGTGAGCACGAGCACGAGCACGAGCACGAGCACTGAGCGCGCTCTACCTGTGCGTGCTGCACAACGCGTACGTCGCGCCCGCGCACAGCCCGCCCTCCGCCACCTCGCACTCCACCGACTACAGAGGTGAGCACGAGCACGAGCACGAGCACGAGCACTGAGCGCGCTCTACCTGTGCGTGCTGCACAACGCGTACGTCGCGCCCGCGCACAGCCCGCCCTCCGCCACCTCGCACTCCACCGACTACAGAGGTGAGCACGAGCACGAGCACGAGCACGAGCACTGAGCGCGCTCTACCTGTGCGTGCTGCACAACGCGTACGTCGCGCCCGCGCACAGCCCGCCCTCCGCCACCTCGCACTCCACCGACTACAGAGGTGAGCACGAGCACGAGCACGAGCACGAGCACTGAGCGCGCTCTACCTGTGCGTGCTGCACAACGCGTACGTCGCGCCCGCGCACAGCCCGCCCTCCGCCACCTCGCACTCCACCGACTACAGAGGTGAGCACGAGCACGAGCACGAGCACGAGCACTGAGCGCGCTCTACCTGTGCGTGCTGCACAACGCGTACGTCGCGCCCGCGCACAGCCCGCCCTCCGCCACCTCGCACTCCACCGACTACAGAGGTGAGCACGAGCACGAGCACGAGCACGAGCACGAGCACTGAGCGCGCTCTACCTGTGCGTGCTGCACAACGCGTACGTCGCGCCCGCGCACAGCCCGCCCTCCGCCACCTCGCACTCCACCGACTACAGAGGTGAGCACGAGCACGAGCACGAGCACGAGCACTGAGCGCGCTCTACCTGTGCGTGCTGCACAACGCGTACGTCGCGCCCGCGCACAGCCCGCCCTCCGCCACCTCGCACTCCACCGACTACAGAGGTGAGCACGAGCACGAGCACGAGCACGAGCACTGAGCGCGCTCTACCTGTGCGTGCTGCACAACGCGTACGTCGCGCCCGCGCACAGCCCGCCCTCCGCCACCTCGCACTCCACCGACTACAGAGGTGAGCACGAGCACGAGCACGAGCACGAGCACTGAGCGCGCTCTACCTGTGCGTGCTGCACAACGCGTACGTCGCGCCCGCGCACAGCCCGCCCTCCGCCACCTCGCACTCCACCGACTACAGAGGTGAGCACGAACACGAGCACGAGCACGAGCACTGAGCGCGCTCTACCTGTGCGTGCTGCACAACGCGTACGTCGCGCCCGCGCACAGCCCGCCCTCCGCCACCTCGCACTCCACCGACTACAGAGGTGAGCACGAGCACGAGCACGAGCACGAGCACTGAGCGCGCTCTACCTGTGCGTGCTGCACAACGCGTACGTCGCGCCCGCGCACAGCCCGCCCTCCGCCACCTCGCACTCCACCGACTACAGAGGTGAGCACGAGCACGAGCACGAGCACGAGCACTGAGCGCGCTCTACCTGTGCGTGCTGCACAACGCGTACGTCGCGCCCGCGCACAGCCCGCCCTCCGCCACCTCGCACTCCACCGACTACAGAGGTGAGCACGAGCACGAGCACGAGCACGAGCACTGAGCGCGCTCTACCTGTGCGTGCTGCACAACGCGTACGTCGCGCCCGCGCACAGCCCGCCCTCCGCCACCTCGCACTCCACCGACTACAGAGGTGAGCACGAGCACGAGCACGAGCACGAGCACTGAGCGCGCTCTACCTGTGCGTGCTGCACAACGCGTACGTCGCGCCCGCGCACAGCCCGCCCTCCGCCACCTCGCACTCCACCGACTACAGAGGTGAGCACGAGCACGAGCACGAGCACGAGCACTGAGCGCGCTCTACCTGTGCGTGCTGCACAACGCGTACGTCGCGCCCGCGCACAGCCCGCCCTCCGCCACCTCGCACTCCACCGACTACAGAGGTGAGCACGAGCACGAGCACGAGCACGAGCACTGAGCGCGCTCTACCTGTGCGTGCTGCACAACGCGTACGTCGCGCCCGCGCACAGCCCGCCCTCCGCCACCTCGCACTCCACCGACTACAGAGGTGAGCACGAGCACGAGCACGAGCACGAGCACGAGCACTGAGCGCGCTCTACCTGTGCGTGCTGCACAACGCGTACGTCGCGCCCGCGCACAGCCCGCCCTCCGCCACCTCGCACTCCACCGACTACAGAGGTGAGCACGAGCACGAGCACGAGCACTGAGCGCGCTCTACCTGTGCGTGCTGCACAACGCGTACGTCGCGCCCGCGCACAGCCCGCCCTCCGCCACCTCGCACTCCACCGACTACAGAGGTGAGCACGAGCACGAGCACGAGCACTGAGCGCGCTCTACCTGTGCGTGCTGCACAACGCGTACGTCGCGCCCGCGCACAGCCCGCCCTCCGCCACCTCGCACTCCACCGACTACAGAGGTGAGCACGAGCACGAGCACGAGCACGAGCACTGAGCGCGCTCTACCTGTGCGTGCTGCACAACGCGTACGTCGCGCCCGCGCACAGCCCGCCCTCCGCCACCTCGCACTCCACCGACTACAGAGGTGAGCACGAGCACGAGCACGAGCACGAGCACTGAGCGCGCTCTACCTGTGCGTGCTGCACAACGCGTACGTCGCGCCCGCGCACAGCCCGCCCTCCGCCACCTCGCACTCCACCGACTACAGAGGTGAGCACGAGCACGAGCACGAGCACGAGCACTGAGCGCGCTCTACCTGTGCGTGCTGCACAACGCGTACGTCGCGCCCGCGCACAGCCCGCCCTCCGCCACCTCGCACTCCACCGACTACAGAGGTGAGCACGAGCACGAGCACGAGCACGAGCACGAGCACTGAGCGCGCTCTACCTGTGCGTGCTGCACAACGCGTACGTCGCGCCCGCGCACAGCCCGCCCTCCGCCACCTCGCACTCCACCGACTACAGAGGTGAGCACGAGCACGAGCACGAGCACGAGCACTGAGCGCGCTCTACCTGTGCGTGCTGCACAACGCGTACGTCGCGCCCGCGCACAGCCCGCCCTCCGCCACCTCGCACTCCACCGACTACAGAGGTGAGCACGAGCACGAGCACGAGCACGAGCACGAGCACTGAGCGCGCTCTACCTGTGCGTGCTGCACAACGCGTACGTCGCGCCCGCGCACAGCCCGCCCTCCGCCACCTCGCACTCCACCGACTACAGAGGTGAGCACGAGCACGAGCACGAGCACTGAGCGCGCTCTACCTGTGCGTGCTGCACAACGCGTACGTCGCACCCGCGCACAGCCCGCCCTCCGCCACCTCGCACTCCACCGACTACAGAGGTGAGCACGAGCACGAGCACGAGCACGAGCACTGAGCGCGCTCTACCTGTGCGTGCTGCACAACGCGTACGTCGCGCCCGCGCACAGCCCGCCCTCCGCCACCTCGCACTCCACCGACTACAGAGGTGAGCACGAGCACGAGCACGAGCACGAGCACTGAGCGCGCTCTACCTGTGCGTGCTGCACAACGCGTACGTCGCGCCCGCGCACAGCCCGCCCTCCGCCACCTCGCACTCCACCGACTACAGAGGTGAGCACGAGCACGAGCACGAGCACGAGCACTGAGCGCGCTCTACCTGTGCGTGCTGCACAACGCGTACGTCGCGCCCGCGCACAGCCCGCCCTCCGCCACCTCGCACTCCACCGACTACAGAGGTGAGCACGAGCACGAGCACGAGCACGAGCACTGAGCGCGCTCTACCTGTGCGTGCTGCACAACGCGTACGTCGCGCCCGCGCACAGCCCGCCCTCCGCCACCTCGCACTCCACCGACTACAGAGGTGAGCACGAGCACGAGCACGAGCACTGAGCGCGCTCTACCTGTGCGTGCTGCACAACGCGTACGTCGCGCCCGCGCACAGCCCGCCCTCCGCCACCTCGCACTCCACCGACTACAGAGGTGAGCACGAGCACGAGCACGAGCACGAGCACTGAGCGCGCTCTACCTGTGCGTGCTGCACAACGCGTACGTCGCGCCCGCGCACAGCCCGCCCTCCGCCACCTCGCACTCCACCGACTACAGAGGTGAGCACGAGCACGAGCACGAGCACTGAGCGCGCTCTACCTGTGCGTGCTGCACAACGCGTACGTCGCGCCCGCGCACAGCCCGCCCTCCGCCACCTCGCACTCCACCGACTACAGAGGTGAGCACGAGCACGAGCACGAGCACGAGCACTGAGCGCGCTCTACCTGTGCGTGCTGCACAACGCGTACGTCGCGCCCGCGCACAGCCCGCCCTCCGCCACCTCGCACTCCACCGACTACAGAGGTGAGCACGAGCACGAGCACGAGCACGAGCACTGAGCGCGCTCTACCTGTGCGTGCTGCACAACGCGTACGTCGCGCCCGCGCACAGCCACCACTGTGCATCGACCTCCGATATATAACTTCCGATTAAAATTTAACGGAACCGAAATCGGAATCGAAAGTGCAAAATCAATCGGAAGTTCCGAACTTTCGGAATCAGAATCGAACCTCCGTAACATCTCTATTTTAAACTCAAATTTTATAATTTGCACTTTGAACCGACAGCCTATGGGAAACTGCATTAAAGATAAGCTATATAAAGTAAAGGATAAAAAGAACCGTTGGGGAAGAAAGGTTCTCGAGTGGCAGCCTCGTACTGGCAAGCGCAATGTTGAGTGCTCTCCGCTTATTAGTATTGATCTTGCTCACCTGACGCGCTGGATGGAGTAACAGGTAATCGAAGGATGCAGGTGGTCCAGGACTTTGTCGCTATCCTTCATATTTGATGTACAGATGCATAATATGGGACTCTTAGTCCAATATCTGTATCTATGTTTTACATATAAGGTAACATGCCTGCTTGGGGTTTTAATATTTTAATGAAACTCTTTAACATCTTTACAAAATGAATTTCTCCTTGACAAATATTAAATAAGAAATAAAAAACAGTTTCCATTTATTTTTTAATCGTTGAGAATTTTTGTTAAAAGCTCTTAATATTTTATTAACCAAACCAAACCTCAAGCAGTCATGCTACTGTTCACACACAGTTTTTAAACATATTTTAAAGTTCAAATGATTCACACATGCTTATGCAGTATCACACTTATTGACGACATATCATTCACTGCTTCAGACACGAACACCATCCGATACCCAGATGTGCTGTGTTTTATTTTGCATTGCCTATTACACAGTATAAAATACCCATTGTATTAAAAATATAATATTCAATAAAGCAACCCCTGTACATGCATAAAAGGTATAATCCTAAAACACAGGGATGCAAAATTATTTAAGGTTTGTGTTACTCAACGATTTTCGAAGTTTTATATTAGAAATTTAGAAATATTGCTCTACTCGAGGGACAAAAACCTAAGACAAAGCTCTGAAGCGATGAAGGTTTCAAACACTCAAGGCGCCGAAATCACCGAATAAAGATTAAAGGGCCATATAACGTTCAAAAAGACTTAAAATATTATATGAGTTATCAAAAATGTGGACTATTTCGACCATTTTGATTTTAGAAGCTATCAACTGCGTAGGAGATAAGTAACGGTGCTATCACAGTGGCATTCACGTTCGAACTTCCCCTGCCTTACGTCTAAGTTATTACGAAATAAGAGGGCCAATCACAAAATAACTAGACTCGATAAACAACAATTTGTGTATTTCCCATATGTTGACTTTGACTGAGTAACAATCCAGGAATTTTGACGTAGGAGATCGGAAGTCTGATCACTACCCTTCATCAAGATGCCCAATAACAAAATGTCATGTCCCGCACATGACAGCACGCACTCACTATACACGCACACTACGTACGTGTAGCGTGCGCAATGTGCAAAGTGCGTACCGCGAACCGTACGTAGCATGTCTTAAAGCTAAAACACACTCGATACTTTTAGCCTCGGAGATCCATGATATAATCGTTCTTCAAAATTTGGATATTACGACTGAACTCTAAAGGTTTTAGCTGATTTTAATATCGGATTTGCAGTGCAGGAATCACTTCAACTGCGTATTGTGTTTTTATTATGGTAATATGTATTATATAAAGTACAATAGATATTTACATGAAAAAGACATCGACCTTGAGACATCTTGTGTGCATTAAAAAAAAGGTCGATATCCTCCTCTTGTTGTAACTAAATACATTCAGATTTTAAACTTTATATGGTTGTAATTAAGTAAATTTAAGTGTACTTAATGTATCTGTTTTTGATATTAAATAATGGAGCGTCATAAACACTTTGTGATTAAGGTCATTAATAAAGAATTAAAAAATAACTCTACCTTTTTGAAGTTGGTTAAAAGTGTCGAGTGTGTGTTGATCGTTATTGCGCGTGCGTGTGTAGCGCGGTCGGACGAGGGCGCGGCGGGCGAGCGCGCGCAGGACGACTTCGCCGCGGACGTTAGGGAGCTCGACCCCACGTCACCTGCTTTCGGTAAATCATACTTTATTTTGCTAAACATAATGGTGATATTTGGATAATGCCTACTTTTAATTTACTTTTTAATTGTAATACTATGTTACTTACTAAAATTTTATTTTTACATAATTCATAATTCATAATTCATAATCTTTATACAATTATTCTAAAAGAGTATTTGCATAAACGTCGAGGATTCGAGGACTGAGAGCCGATACTTTTATAATAAATTGTTTATACATAGGTTATTATAAACAATTAAAAAATATATGAAACTGAAAACAGTTGACTTGTTAGGTTGTTAACTCTAAGTAATAAAAATCTCATAAAAAGTCAGGATGTGAGTTTGTTTTTTGGAGTTACTCAAAATTTCTATTAAAAATAACTTTTAAACTGTAAACGTTATTTTCTAATATATTAAGTTCATTTTACTATAACTAAATATCACCATTTACATGAACGTTGTTATTGGAATTAATGTCTCATGGACTTTTGTTTTTAACAAGTGTCACAATGTTTTACAAAACTATTATATTATCATTGTGGTTGAATATAATTTATTATTTAGAAAAATAAATTGCAGTAACAATGTCGACGCTTTTTACTTTATAATTTTCTCCAATTATTGCTTGCTTGTTTGTTTTCTCATCGTATATAGATATTTAAATTGTCAATATTTTGTTCTTAGTTAATTATGGACCATATTTTTTTGAAATAATATATCTAGCACATACTTCATTACCTTAATGATAATTAGTCTTTTGCAGATAATATCTCTAACAATCTATATACTTTTACTACTGGGCACGAGTCTCTCATACTTGAGAGGGTTATTATTTTATAATAAAGAAAAAAAGCAACCTATTTTTCATAACTTAAGATAAATAATGTACGTAGCATGTTGGAAGTAATTTAATTAATGCTGTTATAATAATGACTATTTTTAGTTCAAATTATCCTAAAGTTGTATTTTAACAGATTATTATTATTAATGTTATAGACTTTTCTTCCGTACTTGTTCTCTTTTCGTATATAAGTTAATGTGCATATGTTAAAAAGAAATAGCTGTTTTAAATTAAACTTAATAAAAAATTCGTGTTGTAAGTTGTAGCTTGGCTAATGAAACATTCTATATAGAAATATAATAATATATACAGGGTTATTTTTCAAACAGTAGCAAAGTTTTATATTTATTTTCAAATAAATAAATTATTATATACCAATATTACATTTTTTGAAAATACGAGTAAATAAGGCTTCTACTTTTATTTAAAATTATCCCAAAAAAAAGATTTAATATCAACAACTACGCTTACGCGTGCTTCAGTGTGTGTGATTAAATTCGCATTTTCGTTTCTCAAGTTTTGTCTCTTGTTTACTTTCTGAGTGATATGCTTACTACTAATGCTCAAGGTAGTAACTACATGACCCGAATTATGACTCCAACTTTCCCTTCACACTTTTAACGAGCTTAGGATCGGCATAATAAATAAAATAAAAAAAATATTTTTGCTTATCAACGACGTAACCGACGAATGTTATTATTATGGCGTATTTAAAAAAAATGGGATAAACCATTTACAACTAAATTAGGCAAGTAGTGCCAATATCTAATATTGGTAGGTACCTCAAAATGGAATCCGTTTCTCTTGTGGGGATGTGAATAACGAACACACAACATATTAAACAACCTTTTATTCACAACGTAAATTGAAAGTAGCGGTTCGGAGCACGAACGAGCGGCCTCACGCCGTCGAACGGTCGGATCGACTGGCGAGGCGAGGTAAACCGAGTCGGTTGCTCCCACGCAGCCGATGGTTTCCGAAGACTGCTGAACGGTCGAACAGGCCGGGCCGCATTATTTATGCATAGCTTAAAATATATTTTTTTACCTGTGCTTGAGCACTTTTAACATCAGTGAACGCAGCAATAATTTTACTGTGGAAGTCTTCATAACTAGGACTCTTTGACGTAAACACGACTTTTTCTTTCAACTCACAGATAAAAGACTAACGATGAAAGTTCCGGCGAGTTTGCAGACCATAGTATAAGGCCTCCGTACGTAATCCACCTATCTTCATATTCACTAATTAAGTAATCGCTCACTGCACTTAAATAGTTTGATTAACTGTCAATTGTTGTTTGATTGATAGGTATACATACGTTAATTTCTTTCCGCGGTAAAGCCTCACTTTCGTATAATCTTTGCGCACCACGTAAACTTTCATTGCTTAAAATTTAATATCTCACCATTTCATGGTATCTGCGGTTTAAATATTTTCGTTACGTTATTGGTAACGGAGCGCATGTAATGAGGTCACGGTCAACTTTGTCAGCTGTCGGCCGGGCGAGTGGACACTACTTAGCGGTGTAACGGTAAACAAAAGGGAAGGGCGCGGGAAGACGCGACAAGGTACTTTAGCGAGCGAACCCTTACGTATGAATGCGTGCGTAAAACAGTACGCATTAGATAAATAGTGAATAACAATCAGTTAACGTATTAATATTAATAATCATCATTTATTTCGGACCATGATCCATATGGGTTAGTAAATAATTTATAAACTGAAATATGTTAGTAGCAACATTTACTAATTATAACTAAATTAATGCATTACTACGCATTCTGAGTTTCAAAGATAAAAAAGACAGAATGTTTGAGATTTTTTTTAATTCAATTTTTCTTCATCATGCAAATTTGGCCGTATATTGCAAAATAACCCTGTATATGTAGTTGGATTTAATATAATGTAAATATAATTAAATACATTAAATGAGGGAATTGATTTCAGCTTGAATTTGGTTTTTCTATATCCCTCTAACATGTGATTAAATGTATTCCGTAGTGAACTACTATTTTTTGAGAGGACTCACTATCGCTCTAATTTTATAAAAAAGGGTATATAATCCAAGTTTGTAATGGCACAAGATTCCTTGGCTACATTGTTTATTCTAGGAGTTCAAGATAAGCTATTTCTTTCGTTTGTATCCTCTAACATTTGCGTATCACAAAATGATTAAAAACTCAGGAGCTGCATTAGTCGTGAGAGCTACGTATCTGGTGTGCCACCGCTTGATATCGTCCTGGAAGGGCGACCTTCAGGTGTCTCTAGCAGCTTTGGAACTCTTATCTGGCTTCGCGAAATTACACTCAGTGAAACCAGGTACGTGAACAGCTTTTACTTTATTTTACATGTGGTGGATCGAATAAAGTACTAAAGTATTGTGTTTATTTTGCATGCTGTACAGAGTTCGTCATAGGTAAGGTTATATTAAATGTGTTTTTATTTAATTAGAGTTCTGTACTTTATGAAAAAAGGCGATATATTTCATATCCGCCTTCACTAGAAAGAAAGAAGGATTTTTTAAATGCTGACTCAATTATATGCAGGCGTTTTAAAATACTATAATAATAAAATAATCTTAATATTGAATGAACAATTGAACATTGATATCAGTTGATATAGTTGATATGCTTATGTTACAATATGATGCAGAAAAAGGGTCTGCGTTCCTTGTTCTACTGCGTAGTTGTATTACAGGCCGGTGTTTTTTGAGTTATCGGTTTTACAAATGTGTCCTTTTATAAGGATTCTGTAAAACCTAAGTAAATAATTATTAGGTATGTTTATATAAAGAAGCAAAAAGTAACATTATATGCGCTTGTAATGTAGTCCACTCGATATTTGGATTTAGTTTAGGTTATAAGACAAAGCATCTAAAGGGCAACATTTGTTTATTTTATTTTATTAATAGAAAATTAAACAAATGAATGAGGATGATATATTATCTCAAAGTGAAGTCACGTGACAGAACGCTGATTTTTATAGGAGAACGTCAATGACCTCAGTCTGTCAAGTTTCACTTGAAAAGTATGGCTAGCAAAGAAAATTCATTTGCTTCTTAATAACGTTTTTTCTTGACTAAATAATTTAACTTAGTCTTAGTATTACTTTAATTTTATTATAAACACAGTTAAAAAATGTCTGTTTTTCTTTAAAATAATAGTTGGTGGAATATTGAAATACCTAAATTATTCTATGTTCTATTTTCATCTGCGAAAGCAGCAGTGATGATGACGACGATGACTACTCAATGGTGTAGATGTGTTCGTTAATGTCCCTTTGTTTAAATAAATAATATTTAAAAAATATCTTTCTTCCTCACCCTATCTAGCCGGTTTGCATTGACAGCTAAAGCCGCGTATCCATTACGCGCTCCAGGCGCGCGCGCTTTGAATGACCGCGCCGACCATTGCGTTCCGCGGAACGCGTTGCAAATGTTTCAAGTATATCCATTAAGCGCGGCAGCCCTTCCAGTGTTTAACTGTTCAACATGGATGTTGTTCGGGCGTGTATGAACAGCTGCCGCTTCCATAGTTCCGTGCATCTTCTGTGAGCGCTTTTTTTATGATAAAAACTACTTTTGCCATTCCACGGCAGTTATTTTGAGACATATAATTTTATTAATTTACGGCAACCCTGGTTATCCATAGCTCGGAACGCAACGAACACACGAAAGATGAAAACAACCGTCCCAACTGGCGCGCACGCCAAAACCTAACTACGCGGTAAAAACCCGATACCAGATGGAACGGCCTTCTCTACGTTTGAGCGTTCCAACGAACAATTTAGTTTCAAGGTGGTATCCATTTCGCGCGGCTGGAACGCGCGTCAATGTTTGATCTCTTGGAGCGCATAATCGATACGCGGTTTACGACGTCTCAATATGGCGCAAGGTCTATTCTTATTTTTTTATTTCTTTAAAAATTCGAACGGTGGATTCCAACTCACGGCCTTTTGAGTTCGTGATGCATACCCCTATTAAGCTAATGTCGTTTATTTGGATAGCATTGTATAGTTTTTATTCTATTTAAAAAAAAACGTTATCTACACTCTCGAATTTTTTCCTCTATCGTGGGTGTAGTTTACATACATAAATTTACGCCACTAGAGGGAGTGATGACTTGGTAAGACATGCAGGAAGTTGATGGATGCAGGTGGCTCAGGACCGTGCTTTGTGGCATTCCTTGGGGGAGGGCTATGGTCATTATGACTGTAATGAATAAGTGGAAGAATTGTGGAAAGTGTCGTGTACTAATGGCGGGTACGTGTGTGGTGCAGAGGCCGTGGAGCGCAAGCGCGCGGTGCGCTGGATCTGCGACTACATCGCGGTGCAGTGCGGGCGGCCGCCGCAGGCGCACTCGCGCGACCTGCACTCGTGCGTGGTGGCCGCGTACCAGTGCCTGGCCGCCTGGCTGTGCCCCGCGCTGCTCGCCGACCAGCACTGCCTCACCGCGCTCATGGAGGTCGTCGAGCTCGGCATCTCCGGCTCCAAGAGCCAAGGTCGGTCACGCTCGTACGTCGGACACTCTGCCGCCTGTGCGCCTGCACTCGTGCGTGGTGGCCGCGTACCAGTGCCTGGCCGCCTGGCTGTGCCCCGCGCTGCTCGCCGACCAGCACTGCCTCACCGCGCTCATGGAGGTCGTCGAGCTCGGCATCTCCGGCTCCAAGAGCCAAGGTCGGTCACGCTCGTACGTCGGACACTCTGCCGCCTGTGCGCCTGCACTCGTGCGTGGTGGCCGCGTACCAGTGCCTGGCCGCCTGGCTGTGCCCCGCGCTGCTCGCCGACCAGCACTGCCTCACCGCGCTCATGGAGGTCGTCGAGCTCGGCATCTCCGGCTCCAAGAGCCAAGGTCGGTCACGCTCGTACGTCGGACACTCTGCCGCCTGTGCGCCTGCACTCGTGCGTGGTGGCCGCGTACCAGTGCCTGGCCGCCTGGCTGTGCCCCGCGCTGCTCGCCGACCAGCACTGCCTCACCGCGCTCATGGAGGTCGTCGAGCTCGGCATCTCCGGCTCCAAGAGCCAAGGTCGGTCACGCTCGTACGTCGGACACTCTGCCGCCTGTGCGCCTGCACTCGTGCGTGGTGGCCGCGTACCAGTGCCTGGCCGCCTGGCTGTGCCCCGCGCTGCTCGCCGACCAGCACTGCCTCACCGCGCTCATGGAGGTCGTCGAGCTCGGCATCTCCGGCTCCAAGAGCCAAGGTCGGTCACGCTCGTACGTCGGACACTCTGCCGCCTGTGCGCCTGCACTCGTGCGTGGTGGCCGCGTACCAGTGCCTGGCCGCCTGGCTGTGCCCCGCGCTGCTCGCCGACCAGCACTGCCTCACCGCGCTCATGGAGGTCGTCGAGCTCGGCATCTCCGGCTCCAAGAGCCAAGGTCGGTCACGCTCGTACGTCGGACACTCTGCCGCCTGTGCGCCTGCACTCGTGCGTGGTGGCCGCGTACCAGTGCCTGGCCGCCTGGCTGTGCCCCGCGCTGCTCGCCGACCAGCACTGCCTCACCGCGCTCATGGAGGTCGTCGAGCTCGGCATCTCCGGCTCCAAGAGCCAAGGTCGGTCACGCTCGTACGTCGGACACTCTGCCGCCTGTGCGCCTGCACTCGTGCGTGGTGGCCGCGTACCAGTGCCTGGCCGCCTGGCTGTGCCCCGCGCTGCTCGCCGACCAGCACTGCCTCACCGCGCTCATGGAGGTCGTCGAGCTCGGCATCTCCGGCTCCAAGAGCCAAGGTCGGTCACGCTCGTACGTCGGACACTCTGCCGCCTGTGCCGACAAGCGTACAACAATAATTATAATTGTACACGGATAATGCACCCTATTGACTCCTAGGCAGAAAAAACTCCTACCAACCCTCCTCATAAATAGATAGTGTTTATTATTAGCTGAAATAAATTTCAAATCTATACCCAATATTGAACTGTTAAGCTTGCTGTTGTTTATATATTTCAAATAAATAAAGATAAGGCATAATTTTTCACCTACTAGAGCCACGTTGCAGCTATGTTATAGAAAAGAAATATTGTCAGTTGTATAAATTTCAAATTTGACTTTGATAATGATTAGTTTTAAACGGTGTAGTGGCGGTGTTAGAATATCTACAACCTTTATTTTACGTAGTATAGCCATGATGCGGCTATATTCTTGACCGGGGTAGAACCACGCTCTCACAGAATGCCAGTGTAAAATAGCAGCTTATGCTGTTGTATTTCGTACGGTTTTGTAAGGACCCTTTCTACTGGAAACGAGACATTCCATCTTAGTTCTCATTGATGAAAACGCTTCTGCATTTTGATTCTTAACTTAGGATAAATGTAAATGTCTGTAGGCCACAGCATGCACTTACCATGAGATGTATTATGTGCTCGTTTGTTACCTTTATTCTATAATAAAAATAAGAGACATATATGACTATATATGTCTCTTATTTTTTATTTTTAGAAATCTTAACTTATTTTACATTTAACACTATGAATATTTAAAATTAAGTTACTTAGTATATCAAAAACCATACTGACAAATATAATCTTAGCATTTAATTATTTACGAATTTAGGAAAACCAGGTGAACCGCCAAAGATGAAAGATGAAAAGGAATTGAAGCCAGTGTCGATGAGGGTGCGTGACGCTGCCGAATCTCTGCTGATGCTTATTTTGGAACAGGTGATCTTTTTGTAGTAAATGAGCTTTGAATTTGCGTATACATGAGTAGGATTGAATTGGGGCTTCTGCGTCACTTGCTCTCTCGTCTTCTCTCCAGTAGAGGTTTCACTTCATCGCTAAAATTTAAAAAAAGAATCAGTTACTTTAATAATACTAATCGTTGCGGGTCTGAAACTATTTTTTTTTCTTCTCCTCGAACACAAAGATAGTTTAAATTAAAAGATGAAGTTTCGGTTAACATATATTTTATTGAAAATCAAACAATCACTTTGTTTTCTAAACACCATTCCTTAATATTAATAGAACATTTTTTTAACGCACAGATTTTCTTATGAGTGAAACAGTTATACAGTAAAGTATCTTTACAATAATAATCTGTAAAATAAAGTTCGCAAAGAGTATTTAAATTGGGAGCTCCTAAGCAATTTATATCTACGATAGTTTTATTTTCATCACAAAGATTTTGTACCCATTTTATTTTTTTTTATTTTTTTAAAAATCTTTTTATCTTTCAAATATGTCTTGATAATTCTGTGAAACTCTCTATAATCAACAACGCCCTCACTCCATCGATGCCCTCTGTGCTTTTCAATCTAGCAATTTTGTTATTTCTCTTCAAGAGATAATGAACGGGTAAGGAGGTTTAATTAAGGAATATTTTGGTGTAGTCTAGGGTGACTATAGCCAGGGCTTGGAAACCGGTTCAAATGCTTAACCGGTTTCGGTCATTGAACCTTAAACCGGTTTTTGCGGAATACCGGTTTTCCACAAATTTAGGTTTGGGTAGTAAGAATTAACCGGTTAAAACCAAGTTTTGTAATGTCCCCCCTCTCCCTTATCTCGCTTGCACCAAACTTTGTACGGCTGTGCTCTGTTTAATTCACGAGGTATTTAGACACACGTACGATATATTCCTTGCATCAACGCGACTGCCTTGTAACGTACTCCCTCATATTTTTTTATCTTTCAGCAACGATCGTATTATAAATAACAGTTCTAAGTTCTGTTTCAACTGATTATGCGTTATCTTCACTTTACTTTACTTTTTAAGTTTCGATATCAAGTTTTTTAATTTTAAATTGACTTTAATTATATTTAACGTTATTTATTAAAATTACGCTTTGAACTTTAATTCAATGTCATTAGTTTTAGTAATATATAGCAATCGCAAACTTTATGAAATTTTATGTTATAGTATTTGTTCTTTTTGGGACTATAGTGAGGCAGATTACTGATTTTTTTAAATTCAGAAGCTCGTGATTAGGACCAACCTCTATCTCCGTCTTTGCAAAAATCAATAATGACCACTTCTGAGGTGTAAAGTTTAACTAGAAATCATGTCTAAACACGATAAAAAATTATTTGTTATGTTCAGAGAATTCTAACAAAAGAATTTATCATTTTTCACATCTCATTAATGAGGAATTGGATCCAACCTTACATTTTGTAAGGTTCCAAAAAAGGTGTGCAAGGTAACCACATAGATGAAATTAAATTTACTGATACAGAAATTAATAAAAAAAATAATTTGAATCTAACAAATCATTATGATTAAATTCGGCTGCTGTCTATACTTTGCTGTCGACTGTAACCAAATACATACACTAAAACATCCTGTCTTTTATTTAAAGTAATTATTAATAACTCCCAATTAATTAGATCATCAGTATAAATCATACTGATATCTACGATCTTGTATTGAATTATAAAAGAAAATTATTAAAAGTGCAGCCAAGTTTTCTGACGCCTTAAGATCAAAATATGATAGTAATCACTTTCGAATTTTTTACACACTTTCATACTTTACGATTATAGAACTATTCAAATAAATAAAATTGAAGTGTCTGTTCGTAACGTCAAAATAACAGGTTTATATACTTTCAGTAATTAAATAAGCGCTTGCAGATTTTTTTTATTATTATGATATAAATATAGATCAGTTTATTATAATAATATATAATAACTTTATTTAATTTAATTTTAATTTATATACAGTGATTGTAGTACATTGGTGTGACATTACATTGTTTGTACTATCTATAAAATATGTCCTTAAATCTAGTGGATGTAGCTCTGCACTCCTAGCTAGGTTACAGAATAACCTGTATTAAGGAGTAACAGTCTCAATCCCCATAACATTATGTATATAATATTTACATGCATACATTTAAAAGTGCTACAATTATATCAATTTCTAGTTATTCAAATTATAATTATAAAGTTGAGAAATGAATGCGTGTGTATGTGTGTGCGTGTGTTTGAGTGTGTGTGCGTGCGTATGCGTGGGTGTGCGTGTGTGTTTGCGTGTGCATGTGTGTGTTTGTGTGAGAGTAGATAAATCAGGTTAGTTATTTTATTATCAGTCAGTTCAGGTATTTTTCTGTTTCGTCATAAGATGTGTTTTGAAGGTATGAGCGGACAGCTTTCTTGCAGTTATATAATGATAACCCATATATAGGACATTTTTCGCTTATTTTATTGTAAAGAGATGGACCCAGGAAATAAAAGAATCTTTTAGTGAATGATAAGCGAACTTGTGGAAGAGAACAAATTTTGTCTTTTCGACGTTTACTTGTTTCCCTAAGGGGTTTTGCGGTGCTGCATTAGAACTGTTTGCAGAATAAAATGTTGCCGAACATTAAGGACGTTCCAGTCATTGTATAACTGATTAGTTGGAAAAATGATAGGCCGGAAAGTAGCCACTTTCAAAATGGCTCTGTGTGCCACCTCCAGCTTCATTAGGTTAGTTTTAGCAGCACCACCCCAGCAGGAAATACAGTATGTAATAATGGATAAGCATAGGGCAAAATAGACTTTACGTAAAACAGTAGGGTTAGCAATACTTCTTAGGGTTTTAAATATGTAAATTAATTTACGGACTCTGCCAGTGAGAAGATTAATGTGGCTTTTAAAATTTAGGTTTTTATCTAAGATTATACCTCTCGTAGGTATTTAATATTGTCAACAGAGGATATGGTTGGACATTGACAAGAGACCTGAGTATGTCTGTGGCAAGAGTGAACTTTAAGGGATATAGGTAAATTTGGTTGGGAGACTGAACTAATAGAATAGGTAATAAGTTTAGTTTTGGAGACATTAAGGGTTAGTGTGTGGGAATAAAGCCAATTTGTTATAAGGTCGAAGCCAATTTGAGCCTTGTGCTCAAGTGCAGACCATGTTTCGGCGACGAATGTTATTGCAGTATCATCTGCAAATGATATAATCTTAGCATTTGGAATATTAAGGTTGCATAGATCGTTAACAAACACTAAGAATAGTGTGGGACCTAATATACTTCCTTGTGGTACGCCGTAATAGACTGGGAGGTCATCACTATAGTGATCATCAATCCTGACTGTCTGGGAGCGATTTGTGAGGTAACTTTGAAAGAGATCTAGTTGCAATCCCCTGACACCTACCTTTTCTAATTTGAGTAAGAGAGTCGAGACAGGAACGGTGTCAAACGCTTTCGCGAGATCCAAAAATATAGTTAGGACCTTTTTGCTTTGATTCAAGTTCTGAACGACATGATCGGTTAAACTTTGAACTGCATCATTAGCCGATTTATTTTTGCGAAAGCCGAACTGCTGTGAAGAAGTTAAATTATAATGTTCGAGGTAGGAAACTAGTCTTTTATTAATCAATCTTTCGAGAACCTTTGATAGAGTACTGAGAACCGCTATGGGACGGTAATTATTTGGTACGTTCCCGTCACCTCCCTTGAAGACTGGATGAATAATTGCCTTTTTAAGTGACGTGGGAAAGACAGCAGTGTCGAAACAAAGATTAAATATATGGCATAAGATCGGTGCCAGAGTGGTTGAGTATGTCTTTAGGAAGGAAGGCGAAATGCCATCCCAACCAGTAGCAGCATTAGACCGTAAGGAGTCTATAACTGAAGTAATTTCATTAGGATCTGTAGGATCTAGGACAAAAGATGAAGTAGATGTGATGTTAGATGTGGTTTGCGGGAAGGTTGTTGAAATTTTATTATAATAAAATATAGTTTAAGAATTTTAATTTATATTTTTTATTTTGATTTTCGATTTTATCTGAAAGCACAACACGTTATTTAAAGGATTAAGGCAGGTACTAAATATTCCTAAAAATGAATAAATACTCATTATATTACTACACTAAAGAGTCAGTAATTAAATAAGATATCGTTAATATAATGAAATACTCAAAATCAAATATTTTATAGTAGTCATCATTTTTATGTTTTATTAAATTACGGCTTTAGACTTTGTATTTGAGTTTTGATATACAGATTTCTGAAAGAAAACGGTGAACTAAATCTGATAGATAAGTAACACTGATAAAACTAACGCTTAGTTGGATACAAAACTGGGCGAACCTTGCGATAATCTTCTTTGATGCATGATACCAACTGGGTAACAGCCTTCCACGTTGGGGTGTTCTCGTCGACAGCTGATTTAAAGTTGATTAGAGAATACTGCCAGCGGTCGACGGACGGAATCCAGTTCGCGGAAGTTAGAGATGCGGACCTCGACGTAATATTCTCCTCGCTTCGCAGGCTCGCTCTGGTGCGTATATCCTGAACCTGTTCGGCATATTAAGTAGTTGTTTAAAATCCCTGCTCGGATAGGTTCAAAATATTCTGTAAACAATAAAAATACTATTTCAACTAGAGCATACAGATAAGCAATGAACAATAGTTATATTCTCTTCTACCTACATGAATATATTTTTATACAATGCTCATGATTTGACTTAGTAGTCCGGTTCACTAACTATTGTATCAATCACACCAGTCGTCTAAGAATATAATTAAATACGTTTTTATAAAACCTATGACTGATAACAATAATCATAATTTATTTGCGAGTAAACATTGTATACAAAGATAAAAGATATAAATCTTTGGACTCATGATACAAACAATAATCGACTTCGGCGGCTTCGAAGCTCGCTCCAAGTTACTACAACCAATAATAAAAATGTAACACTGTGCAAAGTAAACATCATATCAAATAGAACCTAACTTTTCATCATGTCAATGGTAACTCAAATTATTAATATTAAATAAGATTTGCTTAGCTCAGAATCTGGGAAAACGTTTAATTTTCGTCTTGCTAGTCGAAGCTGGGACTAGACCTAGACGGCAACGTATCAGCCTCAGATTCCAAATCGCTTCCGAATAGTTCAACTCGTTTCTTGGATTTAGGAGCTGCTGTTTTATTCTTTGATACATTAGTTGGTTTCTTAGCCGCTTTTTTCGTCGACTGTACTTCAGCGTCTGACTCGAAGGGATTGGAATAACTAAAATGTAACACAAAGTTATTACAAGAAAAATACATCACTGTACAGAAACACTCATAATATGAAAACTTATAAAGCGAAACATATAACTTTACTGTAACATATAACAAATTAATTATTATTCTATTGTATTTATTGAGTGAGGAGCAATAAGTGCTACGTACATACTTGCCGCCTTGATGATGTTGAACACTTCCAAGTCTAGCAGACTGTGGAAAGCACATTGTAACTAATGGTGAAATACATCCCGAGAGCCAATTTTATACCCCTAAATTATAAGACTATGCCCACCTGAAAGTACTTTAATTTGTCATATTTTAAATTAAAGAAATATTTATTTTGGTACCTTTAGCATCAATCCATATTTATATAACTCATAAGGAATATTATTGCTTATTCAAACTTTAGATGTTTATATGTGAACAACGCTTTGCTTAATTGTTATTGCGCCGACCGGGCACCCGTCTCTAGTTGCAGCGATAGCGCTGCAACTAGAGACGGGCGGCACCTCGATGTCGCTGCAACTGGAGACGAAATTTTTATATGGTAAACGTATGTACTCTGCAAATACGGAATGGGTCAACATATAGCGGTCGATGTAGTAACTAAATTGAGATACATTACAAATATATCTTTATTCAAAATTAATACTTTTGTAAAAAAAATGTTTTTTTTTTTTTTAATAAATAGCTATTTTTAATCTTAAGCTGAATTTTATACTATTCGTAAATACATACTTATCGTATTAATTAATATCATAAAAGTAAAAGTAGATGTTTAAATGTTTTCGGATGTTTGTTACTCAATCACGATAGAATGGCTGAACCGATATGGATGAAATTTCGCATAGATAGAATATAGTCTGGAGAAAAAACATATGCTACTTTTTCTCCCGGAATTATTATTATGAATGGGCAAGTCTTATCTGTAGGTGTTTGTTACTCAGTCGCGTCAGAACGGCTGAACGGATATGGATGAAACTAGGCATAGAGATGGAGTATAGTCTAGAATAACACATAGGCTACTTTTTATCCCTGAAATAATATTATTAATATGAAAGTTTGAATGTTTAGATGTTATTTTGATGTTTTTTTTTACTCAATCACAAGAATGGCTGAACGGATATGGATAAGATTTCGCATAATTGTAGAAAATAGTCTGAAACAACACATAGGCTACTTTTATCATGGAAATAATATTTTAAATGTGTAAGTCTGGATGCTTAAGTGTTTGTTACTCAATTGCGTCAGAACGGCTAAACGGATGTGGATGAAAGAAGTATGACTTCGCCTCCAGGTCCTTCAAAAGAGTTATTGCCAAGGCAAAGTCAGAGCACATAGGCAGAATTGGCGAGAAACTAGTTCGCCATCCTTCGGGAACCCGTGCATTCTGGTCTCTCGCCAAGGCTGTCCAAGGGAACTTCTGTAAGCCGTCACTACCATCTCTGCACATGGAGGACGACTCACTGGTCCACGACGCAAAAGAGAAAGCCGACCTTTTAGGTTCCCTTTTTGCGTCCAACTCGACTGTTAATGACGGGGGGAACACACCGCCGACCATCCCGCGGTGTGAGTGTTCCATGCCGGATGTGCGGTTCTCACAGCGATCGGTTCGCAGAGCACTCCTCTCCCTTGACATCCACAAGTCGAGTGGGCCTGACGGAATCCCCCCCAATTGTGCTGAGGACGTGTGCTCCGGAGTTGACACCGGTTCTAACACGTCTTTTCCGGTAATCCTACTCCCTAGGCGTAGTCCCGACATCATGGAAGACAGCTTTTGTCCACCCGATCCCTAAAAAAGGCGACCGCTCAGACCCGTCCAACTACAGGCCTATCGCCATCACCCCCTTGTTCTCCAAAATAATGGAATCCGTTATAAACTGCCACCTCATGCGGTACCTTGAGGATCACCAGCTGATTAGTGACCGCCAGTAGGGTTTTCGTCGGGGTCGATCAGCTGGTGATCTTCTGGTCTACTTAATTCATAGATGGGCGGAGGCAGTAGACTCCAAGGGGGAGGCATTGGCCGTTAGTTTGGACATTGCGAAGGCCTTCGATCGGGTTTGGCACAAGGCGCTTCTTTCGAAGCTCCCTTCCTATGGGCTTCCCGAGAAATTATGCAATTGGATCACCAGCTTTCTTTCAGATCGGAGCATCAAGGTCGTTGTAGACGGTGCATGCTCCGACTACAAGCCTATTAACGCTGGTGTTCCACAAGGCTGCGTGCTATCACCAACGCTGTTTCTTCTGCATATCAATGATATGTTGCAAGCCGGTAGCATTCATTGCTATGCGGATGACAGCACTGGTGATGCTCTATACACCGGCCGTGCCAATATTTCTCGGGAAAACGTCACGGAGTACCGGAACAAACTTGTGTCTGAAGTCGAGTATTTGCTGAACAAAGTCTCGGATTGGGGGCGACTAAATCTAGTCCAGTTTAATCCTCAGAAGACACAAGTTTGCGCGTTTACCGGTAAAAAGAACCCCTTTGTCGTATCTCCTCAGTTTCAAGGCACTCCCCTTCTTGCCTCAGCCAGTATCGGTATCCTCGGAGTCGACATATCGAGTGACGTGCGGTTTCATGGTCACTTGGAAGAGAAGGCCAAATTGGCCTCTAAAAAGCTTGGCGTGCTCAGCAGAGCGGGACAGTATTTCATGCCGGCACACCGCCTGCAACTTTACAAGGCGCAGGTTCGGCCTCACATGGAATACTGTTCCCATCTCTGGGCAGGGGCTCCCCAGTGCCAGCTCCTTCCACTTGACCGCATCCAACGCAGAGCGGCTCGAATCATCGACGATCGAGCCCTTTCCGATCGGCTCGATTCATTGGCACTGCGAAGAGATGTTGCATCCCTTTGCATTTTCTTTCGCATCTACCATGGGGAGTGCTCTGAGGAATTCTTCGGATTAATCCCAGCCGCCAAATTTCACGAACGCACATCGCGGCAGAACTCCCGATACCATCCACAACATCTGGATGATTGGCGGTCCACCACTGTGCGATTTAGAAGATGTTTTCTTCCTCGCACAACTTCCTTGTGGAATAGTTTACCACCAGCGATTTTTCCGGACCGATACGACTTAGGGACCTTCAAGAAAAGAGCCTACTGCAATTCCCCTGGTGTTGCGGTTGTTCATGGGCGGCGGTAGTCACTTACCATCAGGTGAGCCGCATGCTCGTTTGCCTCCTCTCCTATAAAAAAATGAAACTTGGTATAGACAGTAGATAGGTATTTTGGAATGACACATAGCTTTTTATCCCGGAAATAATATTATAAATGTGAAAGTTTGGAAATTTGGATGTTTCTTACTTAATCTCGCTAGAACAGCTGGACGGATATGGATTATTTTTTTATTCTGGAAAAAATCTACGGTTCCCGTGGGATAGAAAATAGTAGACCGCGGGGGCGAAGCCACTAGCGTTCGCTTGTTACACATAGAAAAGGCCTCCAACAATACAAACAAACGTGTGCACTAATTTTTGTACTGTGTGGGAATCGAACCGCAACCATCAGGCTTTTTAGTCCGCTCGTAGTACAAACCAATCGACCTTTGCGATCGACACCATTGGTTAAATGAATTGATATAATATAGAAACTTGCGAGCATGTAGGCACCCATTTAGTTAGACTAAAATTTGAACCTCTACTGGAGAGAGAAGCGAAAACAAGTGACGCAGAAGCCCCGATTCTATCCTACTTACATGTAAATTTAAATATTTTTTGAGGCCGTTTTTGGAGTACTTACATTTGATTGTAAATTAATTCCTTATGTTTTTTTATATTACACGTTTCGGTTAATTGGGTCATTTAAGGCTATTGAAAACATAAAAAGGTTTCGGATGGTTAAATTTATTAATGTAGTGTATCCTCATTCGGATCATTATCATTCATCATTACAGCCCTTCACAAGTCCACTGCTGAACATAGGCCTCCCCCAAAGAATGCCACAAAACACGGTCCTGAGCCACCTGCATCCATCGACTTCCTGCATGTCTTACCAGGTCGTCACTCCATCTCGTGGGGGGACGCCCTACACTTCGCCTGCCGGTACGAGGCTGCCACTCGAGAACCTTTCTTCCCCATCGGTTGTCGGTTCTTCGAGCTATATGGCCGGCCCACTGCCACTTCAGCTTACTAATCCGTTGGGCTATGTCGGTCACTCTGGTTCTACTGCGGATATCCTCATTCCTAAGTTTATCACGCAGAGAAACTCCGAGCATAGCCCTCTCCATAGCTCGCTGAGCGACCTTGAGCTTCCTCATACGGCCAGCAGTGAAGGACCACGTCTCAGTTCCGTAAGTCATCACTGGCAACACGCACTGGTTGTACAATTTCGTTTTAAGGTTTTGAGGTATGTCTGACGAGAAGATGTGTCGTAGCTTCCCGAACGCTGCCCAGCCGAGTTGAATCCGTCGATTGACCTCTCGGTCGAAGTTGGACTTACCCAGTCGGACTATTTGTCCCAGGTAAACATACTCGTCAACAACTTCGAGCTTAGTGTTCCCAACAACTATCGGCATAGGTGTGACATGGACATTAAACATGATCTTAGTTTTGTCCATGTTCATCTTAAGACCTATCCGTTGGGAAACACTATTGAGGTCATTGAGCATAGTGCTTAGGTCCTCCAGCGATTCTGCCATAAGGACTATATCGTCGGCAAATCGAAGGTGAGTGATGTACTCGCCATTGATGTTGATACCGTATCCTTTCCAGTCCAGAAGCTTGAAAACGTCTTCCAATGCAGCGGTGAAGAGTTTCGGGGATATGACGTCACCCTGTCTTACACCTCTCTGCAATTGGATAGGTTTCGTACTCTGGTTCTGTACTCGGATAGCCATCGTAGCCCTACTGTACAAGCACTTCAACACTTCGATATACCGACAGTCAACTTGGCACCGCTGAAGGGACTGCAGCACCGCCCAAATTTCGACGGAATCAAAGGCTTTCTCATAGTCCACATACGCCAGACATAGTGGCAAATTGTACTCTTCGGACTTCTGTACAACTTGCCGAAGGGTATGTATGTGGTCTATGGTGCTAAAGCCCTTTCGGAAACCGGCTTGTTCGGGAGGCTGGAAGTCGTCAAGTCTGCGCGCGAGACGATTCGTAATGACTCTCGAAAACAGCACGTAGACGCGGCTCAGAAGGGAAATCGGTCTGTAGTTCTTCAAGAGAGCGTTGTCACCTTTCTTGAAGAACAAGACCACCGCACTTCTGCTCCACGCCTCCGGTGTAATGCCACCATGGAGGACGGAATTAAAGAGCTTCTGAAGGACTTCAAGTACCGGTCTTCCACCCGCTTTCAGAAGCTCCGCTGTAATTCCATCCTCGCCTGGGGCCTTACCATTTTTAAGGTGCTGGAGAGCCATCCTAATCTCGCTCAGACTGACATCCGGAATATCTTCGGAATAGTGTCGGATGAGACTCGCTCTTGGATCGTTACTCACACTTGCGTGTGGCTCCAACGATGATGTGTACAGCTGCCCATAGAACCTCTCAATCTCACTCAAAATCTCAGGTGTCCCGGAAACGATGCTGCCACATTCTGTCTTCAGCTTTGACAGTTGGCTCTTTCTGGCAGACAGATCTCTGGCAAAGACTTTGGAGCCTTGGTTCCGCTCGATCGCTTCTTCAATACGAGCTGTATTGAAGTTGCGTAAGTCCCGCCGCATGCATTTGGAGATCTGTCTGTTCAGATGCCTGTATGCTGTCAAGTCTGTTGAAGAATGTAGCTTCATCTCCCGTCTAACAGCCATGAGATTAAGAGTGTGATCGGAGAGTTTTTGTGTTCTTCTGCGGCGGGTCTTGCAGAACTTAGCTCCAACCGCATGGACAGTTTCCACGAGCTTGTCATTCATATCGTCCACTTCATTGCAGTCTTCTAGGCACTGAAAACGGTTTTGTAACTCGAGCTGAAAGGTTTCGGGACTTCGAAACAGAGCACGAGGGGGACGGAGCGTTGACTTCATTAGACGAGACCTCTCCAACTTAACGTTTAGGTTCAGTGTGCCTCTAACCATTCGGTGATCGCTACCAGTTTTCACCCTCGCGATCACGGAGACATCACTGAACAGTTGTCGTCTGGTCGTCATAATGAAGTCAATCTCATTTTTTGTGGAACCGTCGGGGCTCGACCAGGTCCACTTCCTGTGGGGCCGCTTCTGGAAGAAAGAGTTCATCATAAAGAGTCCCTCTTTCTCCATGAAGTCGGCCAGCTGCTGGCCCCTTGGGTTCCGTTGCCCTATTCCAAATTTCCCTACTTTCAGCTCACCGTTCTCTCTTGTGCCTAGTTTTGCATTGAAGTCTCCCATTAACACCGTATATTGGGTTTTGGAGGAATGCATGGCTCTAGAGATATCCTCATACATTTCCTCCACCTCCTCATCGGGGTGTGCCGAGGTTGGTGCGTAAACCTGTATGACCTTCAGCGAATACCGTTTGGTGATTCTGAGTATAAGGTACGCAACCCTCGTCGACACACTCCCGATTTTTACAACGTTGTTAACGAGAGACTTGTGGACGATAAATCCGACACCTCCTTGGGACAGATGATCCCGGTGATAGAGCAAGTTGCCGGATTCGAGGATTACCGTGTCCTCCCCCTCTCTTCGGACTTCAGATAATCCTATAATATGCCAGCGCAACTTGTCTATCTCTTCTTCCAGCTCCACGATCTTCTCGTCAGTCCTCAGGGTGCGTGCGTTGTACGTTGCCAGGTCGAGTCGTCTAAGGTGGCAACCGAACCTCCACCGGAGATTCTTAGTACCCCCTGCCCCGCCGTTACCATGGTCGCCACCGTAGCCAGGAATAGCGGGGCCGCCGGGGACTGGGGGCCGTTTTTTTGTTGCTCTCATCATTGGGGGGTATTTGCCATAGTTGCCACGCTTGGCGAGCGGGTTGGCAACCGCAGTTTTTTTTATTGTCATTTGGCTATTATCAGGAAGATGCTGCTGCCCATCTCCTGGCTGTTTCCCTTTGTCGCCTTTTACGACACCTACGGGAGGATATGGGGTAGTGGATATTCTTGACCGCCACTACACGGCATTCGGATAAACAATTTTATTTAAAAAAAATGAGTGATGCATAAGCATGGCCGTCATTTGAATTCAAGTTTATGGTAACTTATATAACTATAACAGTAATTCACCATTATAGATATTATATTTTTCGAAAACTGCACTTAAGATTAGTTAATTAAGTACTAAAAACATACTCGCATGAACCGCATGTATTGTATAGCAGACTCAGTCAAGTGCGCTAGCACATGGTCGCGGCGCCCCCTGGCCCGCAAGGCTCCCACCATTGATCTGCACAAGTGCATTCGTTTCCCAACTGTAAGGTCTAAACTGTTTTCCTAGTTTGGAATGTTCTAGAAATATTAGACAGACAAGTTGATATTTAACAAAAACAAAGAAAAAATCTTCTTGCCTGCTCGCATTTGGCTAAAGGAGTTATGGAGAATTGACCGTAACTTATTGTGCAATGCACTAGGGCTACAGAGCCCGTCTAGTAGTATACATGGAAGTGTTTGGTAATAGCCATTGTGTGCGTGTGGTGGGCAGGCTGGGTCGCGCGGTGCGTGTGCGGCGGGCACGTTCGCAGTCTGCAAAACAGAGATCAAGTCTTCTCGGCCGCTCGCAGTCGACTAAAGGAGTTACGGAGAATTAACGTGATAGAAAACTTAGTTCGTAATGTGCTAAGGCCGCAGAGCTCGTTTAGTGGTATAGATGGATGTTTTGGGTGGTGCAGGGCGGGTGCGGGGGCTGGGGCGGCGGCGGGCGCTGGTGCCGGCTGGACGAGCGCTGGCTGGCGGCGCTGGGGCACGGCCGGCTGCGCCACTTCGCGGCCGACGGCACCACGCTGCTGGCGCTGCTCGAGGAGCCGCTGGCCAACAGCCAGGAGCCGCAGCCCACGCTCGTCGGTACGCTCGCACTCGCATATCTTACATACATATTAACTTTAATTTGACGCTACTCATTTTTATGCATTCATTCATACATTCCATTAATTTATTTATTCATTCATTTATTACTGTCTATCAAAACCACTGCTGAACATAGACCTTGCCATACCAATGTATGTGGAGGCGGCAGCGGGATATAAAACAGATAGGCAGCCAATTTTCCTGATAACTACTCAAAATATTAAAAAACTTTCAATTAAAAAATATCTCTAATATAGGAGGGCGACCCTGAAAGTTTTTAGAACTGGTCACATGTAAATGATATAAAAAAATAAGTTCAAATTTTGAAAATGGAACTCTATATCAATATTATTGCGTATGTATTTTATTAATTTGTCATTTGTTTACAATATGGCGGCAAATTGAAAATTGTCTGTGTCACGTCAACATGAAATTAACGCGAGAAAATTTTCGTACAATGATTTTTTATGACTTTCGATATCATGTAAGTCAACAAGAAAGTTATGATAGGTTTCGATTGGCCTTTCACGATGAAGCCACATCTCGTGCCACTGTTTACAACTAGTTTAATGATGGTCGCACTAATCTCACCGATGATCTGCGTGAGGGACGGCCTTCTACGGCGACGACTGAAGATAAAATCAGTGTTGTGTGGCGTATGATAGAGACTGACAAAAGAGTGATTTATCAGCAGATTCGGACAAGCATAGGCATCGGTATGAGTCAAGTGCACAAAATCCTCCATGAACATTTAGCGGTCAGGAAGCTTTGTGCCCGGTGGATACTTCATAATTTGACGGAGGCCGAAAAACTCCGTCGTGTTGATTGGTGTCGTAAAATGGTTCAAAGATTTAACGGAGGTGACTTAAATTCTGTGTTCGACATACTTACGGGTAACGAAAGCTGGATTTATTGTTATGATCCTGAAACTAAGAGACAGTCTGCTGTGTGGGTGTTTCCTTCCGAGAAGTTGCCAACTAAAGTGAAGAGAAGTCGAAGCCTGGGAAAAAAGATGGTGGCCTCGTTCTTCGGAAGGACAGGTCATTACGCAACAATTGTTGCCACTTGTCTTGGAAAAAGTTCGGGAGAAACGACCTCGCAGTAGGATCCTCCTTCACCTCGACAACGTTTTTTGTTGATTGTGAATGTAATTCTATATTTAACCACCCTTTTAGTTTTGTTGCAAATTTTTAGTGACAGTACAGCCAATTTAACCTTCATTATTTCGTTTCTGAAGTTAATATAACGATCTGAAAGTTTATTGGCAAAATTTAAGCCTTGGTTTTTTACCTCAGCACATCAGCGCGTGGCCCATTCTCATAGACTTTTTTCTACCAATTTATGCCGAACAAACGCAGGACGAAGGTCCTCTTTGTTACGTATGATATACTCGTACAATGAGAATTTTAATGACATATATCCGATGTCTACGATAGATGATCTCCATAAGGCTAAGCTCACACCGTTCTTGGCTACGATCCGGAAAAAGTAGAAACTGTATTAAGCCTTCCCTTTCCCAAAAACCTCAATCGTTTGCTCTTTATTATGCAGATATGCTCTTGGTACAGGTGTTTCATACCAAATTTCTCTTCAATAAATTAACCGTTGAC
Source organism: Parnassius mnemosyne (assembly GCA_963668995.1). Classification (NCBI taxonomy): domain Eukaryota; kingdom Metazoa; phylum Arthropoda; class Insecta; order Lepidoptera; family Papilionidae; genus Parnassius; species Parnassius mnemosyne. The sequence goes on along the minus strand of CAVLGL010000024.1, from coordinate 6,388,953 downwards.
CGGATTAACGAAAAAACTATTGTATTTGTCAGGAAGCCTAGGAAAATGCGCTCATCGAGCTTAAAGCTGCGTTTCCACCAGAGATGTGCGAGATAGCTGGGTGGTGCGACGATGCGTAGCGAGGCTGTGGAACGGTGTAAGCGTTTCCACCGGAGGTGTGCTAGGCCGCTGAGTGGTGCGAGGATGCGTAGCGTAATAGATAACACATACCTCGCACACCTCCCTCGAACATATCCCTCGCAACACATCACTCGCAACACATCCCTTGCAACACATCCTTCGCAACACATCTCTCGCAACACATCCCTCGCAACACATCCCTCGCAACACATCCCTCGCAACACATCTCTCGCAAGACATCCCTCGCTACACATCTTTCGCACAGATTCTTCCCTTGTTTTGTATGTACAAAAATCTCGCTCCGCTGAGCCGTTTCCACTAGAGCTGCGCTGAGCGAGGCTAGGTAAATGAAGTGATTCTATTGATTCTTAACAAACACATCCCTCGTTACGCATTGTCGCACATCTCTGGTGGAAACGCAGCCTAAAAGTTCCTAACTACCATTATTCCTAATTAACATTCTAAAACAAGCAAATATAAATGAGGCGTATATCTTAAAAAAAAACAGATGCCAGCAATTAAACATTAAGTGCGGTACTAGTACAGGGCAAGGGTCAGTCAGAACACTCCATACAACCATGGAGCACGAAACACTAGCCGTGGTCTGGGCACTGAACAAGTTTCGTGGTTACATTGAAGATGTCCATGTAACAGTGCTCACCGATCACTAGGCACTACACTAAACCCTGTAGAAAGAAAGAACGGGCATTTGTAAATAAAGCTGATAAACTTCTATTTGCAATGAATAAAAGCTTCAAGACATCCTACTCTCCGACCTATTTGACTTTTGGTCGAGAGCTCAGAACGCCCGACGATACGATTTTTTGGAGTCATGTAAATTAACACGACATCCGAAGCGCGGGGCTTGAGGACCGGGCGCATTGCGGCATGTTGGTCGCTCGTTTTCGGAGCGGCCGTCGCAGGCGCAGTGAGTCAGCTACTACGCCCGGCATCGCACAAGCGCTCACGCATCCTTTCAACCAATTTTTATACATTAGCTTAACGTCAACCGTTGTAACAGTTATGATTCTATTAATATATTTGTTTATGCCTAAATTTGGCCATGTTGAACGCCCTCCAATTGCGTTCGAGCTGTCGCGTCACCCGATAGTATGTAGGTGAAAAAACGCCGCCGGGTGGGGTGGCGGTGTGCGGCTGGTAGTGGCTCGACGCGTGGGCGAAAAGTGAGTTGCCCACTAGCCGCGACGAGGGCGTAGCTCGTGATTGCGGCGGAAGTTCGCGCGACCGTTGTCGGGTCCAGATAGTTAGATTAAGTGCGTGTTACTTCCTTACGTGGATATGTGAATTTTGCAATATTTAACTTGTTCGGGGATGCGGAATTGTGCACGCGCGCGTCGTGTAAATATACGGTCTAGGGTTCGAACCGCGCATTCCTTGTTCGAGAGCTTCTCCCGGTTGATCATCAGGAAATCATTATAATCGTGTCGTCGCGTTAAGTGCCCTTTTTTGTGTGTGTTGGCTTGTTAGTTTACGCGTCAACGAGGCGTATTTTGAATATTTTCACGACGTGGTTTTTGGTGTCGAATGAAGGAACTTAGTTGTGTTTAACTGAGTAGTATGACTCATTAAGAGATCGCTTTAATTCCCTCTTTATAATTTTGTGATAAGTGAATCCGGGACATTGAGTGTCGAATTGGAACTACTGTCCTACTGAGTCGGGTGTCACGTGTTCGATTCTGCGATGTGTGTAATTAGGCGAGTTTAAGTTAGTTAAATGTACAATGAAGCTAATAGATTGAAATAGTGACAAGGAAGAAAGAAATGGTCCAGCGGTGGAGCCTGCTGGATCGATGCAGCGTTTTGGGGCAGCCGGGAACTCGGCCGCTGCTGTTCGCCTAAGGAGGTCAAGGTCTCACACATTTACACATCACTAAACACTACTTGCCATGCACCTCACACCCACTTGAGGGTGTGAGGTGACCGAGCCTTGGGGCGATCTAAGAGTCGCAAACAGGTACGTAATATGTTTTCCTAGCATTCTCCCATATAGTTTAGTGTTATAGGAAATTCTTCCATGTGGTCATTTTGGGCCCGACCTGCGGCTGCTCGGGGAATTTTCTGCTCATGGGCTCCAGAGGATTCGTCCCTTGCTGGAGCAGCTATAGGCCGTAACAATATTATATACCAGCAGTGACTTACTGACTATTGCAGTGATAATCCGATGCGCGTGGGGTCGGTACGCGTGGTCGCTGAGCAGCCGTGGTGCGCCGCGATGTGCCACCCGTGGGGCGACCGCTTGCGCGCGCCCCGTGCCCATGCTGGAGCCGCCGGCGCGCGCGCCGCCCGCCTGCCTGCCGCTGCCCGCCGCGCCGCCCTGCGCCGTGTCGGTACTCGCTGCTCGCACCGTGCTACACTGCACTACACTACACTACACTACACTGCACTACACTACACACTACGTGCGCCCGTGCCCATGCTGGAGCCGCCACACTATACTGCATCATATTACTCTTTACTACACTACATACATACTACTATATACATATACTACACTGTAGTACTCTGTACTATACTACACTATATTACACTACGCTATATACTATACTACAGTGTACTTTACATTAATCTCTAGTACTACACACTGTGTTGTATACTCACACAATACCTCTACACAACGTGAGTGTCTCTACACAACAACTTTTTACTTGAAACGGAGTATTCCATCTTAGTCCTCACGGGTCAAAACGCATCTGCATTTTGATTTGTAATCCAAGATAGATGTAGATGGGCCTCAGCAACCACTTACCATCAGGTGGACTGTGTGCTCGTTTGTCACCTTTATCCTATAAAAAATACTACGAACTCACTTCATTTACCGGCAACTCACTAATGTAATACTAATGAGAAATTACTTTTAATTAGTATAATACAAAGTTAGGTTAGTTAAGGTTACGTAATGCTTTGTACAATAGGCTTTATTGCATTTGCTTTCGATGAAGTGGACTATTATAGACTACTATACTACTACTATTATATACTAACAGTGGTAGAGCCACGCGGCAGCTTTTGCTGTCTTACGGATGGGCCGGCTCGAACCGGGGTAGTACCACGACCTCACAGAAAACCAGCGTGAAGTAGAGGTTTACCTCTGCGTTTCGCTTGGTGAGTGCAGGTGGCCAGAGGCCCTTTTTACTAGAAATGAGGCATTCCATCTTAGTCCTCACGGGTGACAACGCATCTACATTTTGATTTGTAACAGAGGATAGATGTAGATGTCTATGTGCCGCAGCAACCACTTACCATCAGGTGGACTGTGTGCTCGTTTGTCACCCTTATCCTATAAAAAAAAATTAATCAATATTAAAAATGGTTTAAATCCTTTCCAAAGAGGAATACCAACAGTTTCACATCGGGACTCATTTAGTTTTGTATATTCATAAATGATATCTAAAGATATTTTAGCGTTTGTAACTCTCATCATTTACAAATAACGTAAAAAAAAATACAAGAGTATTACTTGATCTGACGCCTTACTAAGTGTAAAGCGGCAGTTCAAGGCAACTTGAGTTAATAATTGAATAATTTTGTACTTAAATTGACCCACTAAGGTACGTGGTTTTCAGTAATTCTTAGTGACTTATCACCTAATTCGATATAAAAATGTATTGAAAATTAACTTGTTTTTATTATGTGCTCTTTACAAAAATTTAGCATTTAAAATAGGTAAATTTATCTTTTACATCATTAGACACTTACACGAGTGTTATTTGATATATTTTATTTTTATGACAGGGATTCGGCGTTTCCAAGTTTGGAGGCTGTATTGCGGCAACTGAATGATCCAGATGCTCCAACTTTGTTCAAATTATTGGAACAACAGGCAGCTATTGAAAAACGTGTAAAAGAGAGCGAAGATAACGTTGTAAGCTATTTCTCTTTTTACACAAGCCAACAGTACATTAATTAGAAAAAAAAGTTTATCATATTAAGTTTAGTTAACACAGAATTATTATATGAATATATTCTTTGTTTTTACTTAGACACCCGAAGAATATGTACCACCGGAACCCGTGACTGAATTTCAAACTGCCAGACTTTTTCTCTCTCACTTCGGTTACCTGAACATCGGCGGTGATAAAAAGGTAACTTTATTTTACCTAAATATTAAATATTATTATAAATTTGAAACCTTGATTCTAAATTGATGGGGTATAATTTTTTGTAGACTTAAAATTTAGTTTTTATGGGTATGGTATAAATAAATAAAATGTACTTGTGATTATGTCGGATTGTATTTATTACGTATTTTAGAATAAGTAATATAGGCAAACGGTGAAGAAAAATTTATAAAAAAAAATTTAAACATTCTGTCATTTATATCTTTTAAATTCAAAATGCGTGGTAATGCATTATTTTAACTGATTGTCATTCATATTTTTTTTCTTTTTTAGAAAAACATTACCCCCGCACTAGGATTTTCTCCGGTATCGTGGAGGCAGTTTACAAACACAAATTGCACAAGGACAAACATTCAGACGCGGAACAATTATTTGTAGACCATATAAGTACTTGTTCCGTGCGGGATTTGAACCCGCGGCCCCCAACGCAGCAACTCATTGCTTCTATTTACCGTTACTACCTACGTACCGCTAAGTACCTACGTTCGCTCGTTATTACGTACACTTCGTTAGCAATGATGTAACGAAAATATTCGAACCGCGGATACAATTAAACTATGAAATGGAATATTACATTTTAAGCAATGAAAGTTTAAATTGTCCGCAAATATTATACGAAAGTGATTTTTACCGTGACAGAAATACGCTGCTCGTTCGCGCTCCGATTTGCTGTTATAAATTTAAATCTGTAAATATATATATATAAAATAAAATGGCGCTTTTGGCTTCAACGGCTTCGGGTTGCAGTGAATATTGTTAGAATAGAATAGGATATTTTTTATTCAATATACATTACATGTGTAATTATTATTGAAAGTAATTTTTTACTTTACCACTGGTTCGAAAAAAACCCTCTGTCCTGGGAAGAACCAGCAAGAAACCCAGCGGGACTTTTTTTTTTAAAATAAATTTTACAATATAAATGATTACGAACTATTTACAAAATTTATTTTAGAAACTGCTTGGAAGCGACCACCTCATTCCCAGGGGTTATTATCAACCATGTATTCATTTATACTATAATAACCCTTTTTATACAGTTTCAGCTTAATAAAACATTTAAACTTGGTAATAGAGAGAACCTGTACACTTTCCGGGACTTTGTTGTAATAGCGTATACATTGCCCCAAGAATGAATTACTGACTCTGTGGAGTCGAGAAACTGGCATCAATAGCTTGTGTTTGTTCTTAGTGTTTACAGAATGTATATCACTTTTTTTACTAAAACTATCTTTGGTTTTGTGAACATACATTAAATTTTCGTAAATATACTGAGAGGCCAAAGTTAATATATTAATTTCTTTAAATTTATCTCTAAGAGACTCTCTCGGTTTTAGATTGTAAATAGCTCTAATGGCCCTCTTCTGTAAAACAAAAATAGTTTCTGAATCAGCCGCATTTCCCCATAGCAAAATCCTATAAGATATTATGCTATGGAAATAACTAAAATAAACTAATCTAGCTGTCTCGACACTAGTGAGACCTCTAATCTTTTTTACAGCATAGGCTGCAGAACTTAGTCTGCTTGCTAATTTGGATATATGGGGGCCCACTGGAGCTTTGCGTCAAGAGTAATACCAAGAAAAACAGTGGATACAACAGGGCTCAATTCCTCCCCATTTAAAACACATTGGTATTTAGATTTTTAATTTAATTTAAAAGATTTTTAAAAATAACTTTCTGAATTCTATTACTTAAATATGAAATAATAAGTTTAAGCGCTGTGTTTTTGAACCCATAGTACTGTAGCTTCCTGATTAATGTCTCATGGTGAACACAGTCGAAGGCCTTGGAAAGGTCACAAAATATACCCAAAGCATCCTCTGAATTCTCCCATGTACAAAAAATATGTTTAATAAGCTCAATTCAGCGTTAGTTGTCGAGCGACCCCTTGTAAAACCGAATTGATTTTTATGTAGCAATTTATTAATATATAAGAAACTTAACATCTGATCTAAAATAATTTTTTCAAAAATTTTACTTAATGTTGGTAGTATAGAAATTGGTCTAAAATTGGCGGGGTCTAATGTACTACCAGATTTAAATATAGGTATGACTTTACTATGTTTCATTAAATGAGGAAACACACCAGATTCGACGCTTATATTAAATATAGTGGCTAGATAAGGTGCTAATATATATATATATATATATATATATTATAGATAAAATAACTTTAACGGAAATCCCCCATAAGTCTGCTGTTTTCTTAACATCAATAGTTTTAAAATATTTAACGATATCTTTTGGCAGTACTCTATGGAATTCAAAAGTATTTGAATAAGCCTTTACATTTTGTTTGAGCAATGATTCGGCTACATTAGGAGAAGAATTTAATGATTTTGTTGTCAAAAAAGGAACATCAGTAAAATGTTTCTCAAAAGCCATAGCAACTTCTTGATCAGATATGTCAATGTTGCATGAACGCGTAAGAGTTTGTGTGATACATTGTGTGCTGTTTTAGGTTGGGAGCGAGCGGGTGTTATCATCGTGTGTACTCGTAAAAATAGGAGGGGATGGTATTTTGTATGTATTAGCGGGGTGACGTGGTACAGCATAAGCGTGGGTGAAGCGGCGTGTCGTGCGTTGTTGCAGGGCGGGAGCGGACGGCTGTGCGCGCTGGAGGCGGGTGCGGCGGGCGGGGTGGGTGCGGGGGGCGCGGCGGGGCTGGGCGCGGCGCTGCGGCGGCTGGACGCGGCGGGCGCGCGCGCGGCGCTCACGGTGCACGTGGCGTACGCGCGCGCCGGCCAGCGCGCCGCGCACCACATCGTCGCCAACGCGCACGCGCGGGACCTCGCGCCCGCCTACATACACATGCTGCGCGGGTCACTCACCTTTTTATATTTAATTATTATTACGTTAGCTACATGGATTTTAGCCATGGTACGAGTGAATTATGTGACAGGGTATGTCGTCATGCATGAAAGTGAATTATTAATATTTCAAATATATTGCATGCCTTAATCGTAAAGCGCGTAAGTATGTTCTACTAACGCCTTAAAATCAAGATTCCAACGTTTTATCGCATAAAATCGTATCTAACAATCATATGAAACATATAAATTATATAAAAAGCACATTGTCAGAAAGATAAATGATTATTAACTTATTAGTATTTTTTTAAATCAATTAATTACTATTTTTACATAAAAAAGTGATTTTAGCGGCTAGTGGTATAGATTTATCAAGTCCGCATGAAATGGTAAACACGGTAACTTTTGAAAATATCAATTGTTTAACTCAATCTGTTTTTTAATCTCTTCATCTATCATATGGGAAACCATGGAATGTAAATGGCAGTTTAATTATAATTAATTTTGTACCAGCATTGTATTAATTTATTTTACTTAATATACTTTCTCCTGCCTAACTACGCGATCGGCCACCGTCATGAGTGGATCGCTGTAGAAATACAAAATATTCCAAAAACCAAATTTAATACATACTTGACCAAGGTTATTACTTTTTTATCACAAATTTTTATTATAATATTTTATCGCTAAAAGTACGTACTATTTATATATAAATACACTTACACGTTCGGCAAAGCAAAGTGTAGAGCGTTTCCCTACTAAATGGAGTGACGACCTGGTAAAGCATGCAGAAATTCAATGGATGCAGGTGGCTCGTGGCCGTGCTTTAGTGACATTCCTTGGGAGAGGCCTATGTTCAGCAGTGGACTTGTGGAGGGCTCTAATAATGATAAAATGATGATGATACATCTTGGACTTTATAGAGTAATCTTAAGGTGTACTTCGATGAATGCTACAGGGTGTCAAACGAGCACATCGTCGACCTGATGGTAAGTGGTTGCTGCAGAACATAGACATCTGCATCTATTCTCGATTACGAATCAAAATGCAGATGCGTTGTCACCCGTGAGGACTAAGATTTAATGTCTCATGTCCAGTAAAAAAGGCCTCTGGTTCTCTACACTCACCATACAAAATTACGAAACACAGCAGTGTTAAGCTGCTATTTTACGCTGGTATTCTGTGAGAGCGTGGTCCTTCCCCGGTAGAGCCGACCCATTCGTGCTACAACTATACTTACTACTAATATAGCTGCAGCATGGCTCTACCACGTAATACGTAATATTTTAATGCGCTTAAGGCATGCACAATTGGATTTACCAATAGTTTTGATTTATTAGTATACATACTTTATTACGAAGGCACCAACCATGAATTTAAAATTTATGTAATATTTAAAATTTTAAATATATATTTGAAAAAGTTTTCTACAATGTAACCTACATATAATAGATTGTATTAAAAAAGGAAATGCAATTAAAAATAATTAAATGAGAATATTTCAATGTAGAATGTATAAATACTATGTAGTCGTAACGTAAAATATCAAATATGTATTAAAAAGGAGACGGACCGTGTCTTAAGAGCCAAAAGACGGAAATTTAAACAAATAACCGGCCAAATTCGAATCGGACTCGTGTATGAAGGGTTCCGTACCATCATTATACATGTTTCTTAGTAGGGGAGCATCTTTTAATTTTTAATTTATTTTAATTTTTATTATTAGAAATACACATTCTGTGGAAATTTCAACTGTCTATCTATTACGGATTATGAGATACAGTCCGCTGACAGACGGACGGATGGGATGGTTTAGTAATAGGATTTCGTTAGTTACCCTTTGGGTACGGAACTCTAAAAAGGGGTAGCTACATAATCCTGATAATAGCTGAAATTTTTATAAAAAATTGTGATAGCTACGTGACAACAATGACGAAATCCTTGCCTATAAGGGAATCTGGGAATATTTGTATTTTATAGTACACTTGTAATAAGCTGTATTGAATGATTTAATTAGAGAGGATTAGATTTATATACGAAAGATTTTTATATTAAAGTGAAGGAATAAAAAATTAATATCTATTTAAAATAAATATATTTTTAGTTCAAGAATTTATGATATGGACTAGGATATAAAGTTTATAAGCGGAGTGGAGGTTGTAGAGTCAGACGTTTCATACCGTTTATGTAGATATTTTATGTAAATTACAGGATAGGATTATATTGTCATTTATCGAAAGCCATAATATTTTTAATTTGTAATTATTAATCTTTTTTGATACTTATGAAATATTAATAAATGGGCAAAATTTTACTTGATATGTAATATGGTAATTTTAGATCAATAAAGATAGACGGAGCGTTGTGTATATTTCAAGAGGTGTTAAAATTATGCTCGATTTCTTGACAAACGTTTACATAATATATCTTCTTTTATAAGTCGATTGCGGGGTATACATATTGACCAAAAACTTTGTTAGTTGCAATGGATTTAGATTTACGTGTGCGTGAGTGTGATGCATTTTAGAAATTGTGTACAGGAATTGTATAATTTAATTCTTTCCTCTCTTCCACTATTGGACAATTAGACGTTCAAACAGTCTCCACTTTTTCGTTGTTGATTTATTACGCATTTGAACCAAGTGGTTTGCTATATCGTTCGTGATGCGTACAGCAAAAGAGTGGAATAAATTACCAGTATTTGTGTTTTCATCCGATTACAATGTGGATATGTCTTTAAGGCGAGAGTGAATAGGCTTTTCATCACTTATCATCAGGTGGGATTGTAGTTAAGCGCTGACTTAGTATAATAAAAAAATACATTAAGTTATCAACCACTTGAAATTTGGAGCGTACATGTATGTCTGTAAGTGTAAGGCGACAAGAGGTTGTGAGGTATCAATGTATCTAGCGCTTGAAACTTGCAGCGGTCCGTTTGTTTGTTAGTGTGCGGCGACAAAAGGATGTAAGGTCAATGTAAGTAATACGCGAGAGTGCGTGCGTTGCGCAGGCTGGGGCGGGCCGTGCGCGTGCGCGGGCACGCGGGCTGGGCGGGGCGCGCGCGCGCCAGCTACGACGCGCAGCACGAGCACGAGCACGAACACGAGCACCGCGCACCGCCGCCGGACGAACGCACGCCCGCCATCTACGACGGACGCGAACAGGTCACTTGCACTTCATTTCACCCCGACGCACACACGCACACACACACACACACACACACAAATCGTAATCTTATCATTTCACCAGCTTTTACACAACTAGCTCAATATGATAATATTTTTCAAATATATGTAGGTATCTATATTTATTTCTTTAGCACACTCTATACCATAAATAGCCCGATAGATTTGTGTTAAACTCGTCTATTTTTTATATACAGGATTATTTTTCAAAGCGTAACCAAATTTTTAACTTAAGTTCAAAGAATATATAAATGATAATATACTGTCATTTCAGTTTTTGAAAATACAAGTAAATAAGACTTCTACTTTTAATTGAAATTATCTCAAATTGAATATCATTTATGGGCAACAACTACGCGTACTCCTCTGTGTGCAATTCAATTTTTTAAAGTGGTAGAGCCACGCGGCAGCTTTTGCTGTCGTACAGATGGACCAGCTCAAACCGGGATGGTACCACAACCTCACAGAATACCAGCGTGAAGTAAAGATTTAGCTCTGCATTTCGCTTGGTGAATGCAGGTGGCCGGAGGCCCTTTTTACTGGAAATGAGGCATTCCATCTTAGTCCTCACGGGAGAAAACGCATCTGAATTTAGAATCGCAAAAGAGGATATTTGTAGATGTCTATGGGCCGCAGCAACCACTTACCATCAGGTGAACTGTGTGTTCGTTTGTCACCCTTATCCTATAAAAAAAAATTCACAACGTTTTTGCCGACCGATCGACCCTTACATACATAGTAAAATAATAGGTGTTAGATATTTATAAATGACAATCAGTTAAAATAATGCATTATCACACATTTTTAATATAAAGGATAAAAAGCACAAAATGTTTGAGATTTTTTAAATTAATTTTTCTTCACCATTTACCTGTGTTACTTATTCTGAACCTTCTCTGCAAATTTGGCCGATTATTGCAAAATAACCCTATATAATAAGTTCCACCCAATAACAAGTGAATATTGTAGCCCATAAATACATACATCTGTCCTAAACTAAAAATAAAAAATCAAATTAATGGGGACAATGGGAATAGAGACTAAAGACAAATATAAAAGGTCTCCGCCTCCGCCTCAGTACACAGTAGCATTTTTCTGATATATCACACTGATATTCCATGCTAGCGCGGTCCTACCCCAAATGAGTCGACCCAATTATCCTGCAGTAATAACTTACTTGAAGTATTTACATATTTATATAATTTTTTCCCCTCTTTAATCTCCACACTTAGCAAACGAATTGTCAATTACAATACGTTATACCTCCCACCTTTAATTTCCCCCGTCATCAATCTTATTATTATAAAGCTAGCTTCAACCAATTGGTGCTATCACAGTCCCCGAGTAGCATAACATTTTTCTGCATTTACCATAATCACCTCTTACGACACCCACAGGAGATGAGGTGCAAAATTCTATGTCACCACTTAATAACACAAACCACAAAATTTGTTACTAAATAAAATTTGAAATAAAAGTAAAAAAAGAAACACCGGCTACTAAGACAGGTCCGCGGCTAATTTCGTGAATCCGTATTATAAAATAATATTAAAAAATTATGCCATAATAATACTATAAAGGTTCGACCTGGGGTATATCTTTGGACATAATATTTTATTATTTACAAATGAATAAGTTACATGCAGGTTAATAAATCCCGCAATTTTGCATAAAATTGTTATTAATTTAATTTTTAATAATTGGTACTTGTACAGGTATTATATTGGTCTGATTCAACGGATGAGATAGCATTCATTGTGCCTTCTGGGTACGAGATCGCTGACACCGAGGACAGACTAAGCCAGAGCGACAGTCTCAAGTCTTACGTTGATGGGCCCTGCCTCTCCACATGGTAATTATTATAACTATGCATTTAAGAAATACCGTAGATTTTGTCAATATTTTATTCGTGTATTACGTTGATTTTTTGATTACCTTATAATTAATTACTATAAGAAATTCAATTTAATAGTGTACATATATGTCTAATCAGATGGATATGCTGTACAATCTTGACTGACTAAAATAATGAGATTCAAGCTTAATAACAACATTAAAAAATATATTTGATTATGTTTACTGTAAATTAATTCTTTGTTTCAAACACAGTTAAATGAAATTCTAGCAAACTATTTCTTATTTATATAAAAATATAATCCTCCGTATTAAATAAAAATACAGTTGTAATTTTAAATTCAACATTTTGCAATTTTTAATATACGGGGCAATTTTTAGGTATTGTCATTTATTTTGCTACCTACCTTTTTACATCGCAAAGAAAATAAAAAAATGAGATGATTTTATTAGAACTTTGGAATATATTTTAAGCACAGCTTGTCAATTATTTGGCAATAAATTGAATTTTAAATTTCTATTACATTGTATCTATTGTCTTAGGGCATATCTAATAAAATAATTAAATGTGAAATTAAAATCGTGACATTCTGCTTCTTCTTATACGGTGTAATAGATATAGTCATCCTTATGTGATGTAATTGCTAAAGGGGTTTTAGCAGAAATTTCATTACCGGCGGATTGCTGCTTCTTTAATATTGTTTGGATATTATTTTGAAGTGAATTTTGATACAAATTGTAGCACTGGCTACAAGGCCTTCGGTCAATAATATTACGTCGAATACTTTAGCCATCGATGACAATAGTATGTCAAGTTCTCTAGGCACTTAAATGAACAAAACAGCATAGGTTTTTATCACTTGCATATGCGTAAATATTTAATGCACAAAATTGCACCATTTTTATGCATCGAAATGCATTTCAAACCAACATAAATACAGGAGCAGTAATCCATCGGCGGTTAAGCTCCCGCCAAAACCCAGATACAATAATAGTGTATGTTTGTAAGCAGCTCAAAGGGTCCGGAGAGGGGGGGCGAGAGCGTACCAGCAGGTGGTGTGGGCGGGCAGTACTTGCGCAGCTGCAGCGAGTCGGAACATGGCGAAGTACGTGCTCCGCTTGCAGACAGTGCGCGCACGCTCTCACTAGATCTCGACAAGCAGCCCGACAAGATACAAGATAAGCAGCACGCACTCACAGGTACAAACTAACAAACATACACGCACACACCCACATACTAACTAACATACACGTACACACCCACGAACTATCGAACATACACGCACACACCCACGAACTAAAGAACATGCACGCACACACACACGAACTAACGAACATACACGCACACACCGACGAACTAACGAACATACACGCACACTCCCACGAACTAACGAACATACACGCACACACCTCCGAACTAACGAACATTTCGTTCGTTAGTTTGTACACACATGCACAAACTAACGAACACACACGCACACACGCACGAAATAACTAACATAAACGCACACACCCACGATCTAACGAACATACACACACACACAACCACGAACTAACGAACATACACGCACTCACCCACTAACTAACTAACATACACGCACGCACCCACGAACTAACGAACATACACGCACACCCACGAACTAACGAACATACACGCACACACCCAGTAACTAACGAACATACACGCATATACCCACGAACTAACTAACATACTCGTACACACCCACGAACTAACGAACATACACGCATAGCACACGCACTCACGCACGTAACTTAAATAATTTGCATACAACACGGTTTTGGGTTGTATGTACATCCAACGGTTGACTTTAGTGGAGACATAAAATTCTACAGATGTACTTCTCTAGAATTTTAATTCAAATTAAAAAAAATTGCAGGTAGTGGAAGAAGGAATAGAGACTTCACTCCAAAAATTCTCATTATATGGTTGGAAGATTTCGAAGATCATCTGAATTTACCAATCGGTGAGTATTATTCAAAAATATAACATATTCTGCGTTATACTTACTAAAAGCTTTAACTATATGATCAGAAATATCGACGATTTATTTGTAGCTGAAAGAATTCTCATTGTTTTCATTTTTACTTATCATCATCATTGCAGACCTTAACAAGTCCACTGCTGAACATAGTCCTCCCCCAAGGAATGATTCAAAGCACGACTAGCCTTTTGGTCGCAGTTGGAATTACAAGCTTTACTTTTAAAATTACTAATATGATTTTAAAAGCTTTTATGATTAAATCGTTTACAACACTGTTGACTTAAAACTCAATAATTTTGTAAGTTGTAAATTACTGATTTACAAAATTTTAAGTTTTTCATACATTAACAAGTTAAATAGTAATCAGTGAGGTAAAGTTCATCCTCAATTTCTCTTAAGACTGGAGTGCTTGAAGGACGTGTGATAGGGCCTGTCATCATCATCATTACAGCACTAGGCCTTCAGAACCTGTCACTTAAATAATATATTAATTATATGTAAATATTTAAATATAAGTAAATTTTTAACATTGAAGTATAATGTTCCAAACAAAACAGATAAACGAAAACGGCAGAATTATGGGGGATTTCCGTGTAAGTTATTTTATCAAGTATAGTGTATATATTATACAAGCGTCGAATCTGGTGTGTTTTAAAGAAACATAGTAAAGCCATACCTTTATTTAAATATGGTAGTACATTAGACCCCGCCAAATTTAGACCAATTTCTGTACTACCAACATTTAGTAAAATTTTTGAAAAAATAATTTTAGATCAGATGTTAAGTTTCTTTAATACTAATAAATTGCTTCATAAAAAAAACAATTCGATTTTACAAGAGGTCGCTCGACAACTGACGCTGGACGCTTTGGGTATATTTTGTGACCTTTCCAAGTCCTTCGACTGTGTTCACCATGAGACATTAATCAGGAAGCTACAGTACTATGGTTTCAAGAACACAGCGCTTAAACTTATTATTTCATATTTAAGTAATAGAATTCAGAAAGTTATTATCAATGATAAAAGTTCTTCCGGGTCACCTGTACTAATGGGTGTCCCTCAGGGCTCAATTTTTGGCCCATTTCTATTTCTAGTGTATATTAATGACTTACCTTCCGTAGTAGAGGATAACCATGATATAGTATTATTTGCTGATGATACTTCCTTGATTTTTAAACTTAAACGTCAATCATTTAAATGTGAAGAAGTGAATAATGCTATATCAAAATTAGTGCATTGGTTTAACGTTAATAATCTGCATTTGAACGGAAATAAAACTAATTGTGTTAAATTTACAACAACGAATGTTAAAAATCTGAATACCAATGTATTTTTAAATGGGAAGGAATTGAGCCCTGTTGTATCCACTGTTTTTCTTGGCATCACTCTTGAAGCAAAGCTCCAGTGGAGCCCCCATATATCCAAATTAAGTGTGAAGAAGTGAATAATGCTATATCAAAATTATTGCATTGGTTTAATGTTAATAATCTACATTTAAACGGCAATAAAACTAAATGTATTAAATTTACAACAACGAATGTTAAAAACTTGAATACCAATGTGTTTTTAAATGGGGAAGAACTGAGTCCTGTTGAATCCTCTCTTTTTCTTGGCATCACTCTCGACGCGATGGGGCCCCCATATATTCAAACTAGCAAGCAGACTAAGCTCTCCAGCTTATGCTGTAAAAGAGATTAGAGATCTCCATAGTGTCGAGACTGCTAAATTAGTTTATTTCAGTTATTTCCATAGCATAATAATGTCTTATGGGATTTTGCTGTGGGGAAATGCGGCTGATTCAGAAACTATTTTTGTTTTACAGAAGAGGTCCATTAGAGCTATTTACAACCTAAAACCGTGAGTCTCTCAGATAAATTTAAAGAAATTAATGTTTTACTAAGTTGAAACTGTATCAAAAGGGTTATCATAATATATTTTTTTTTCTTTAAAAAAATACAAATAACCCTGTATACATTGACTTATATATAACTAGGCTAAGGACCGTGCAAACCGCGCAACTAAATAGCACAATGCACAAATGGCAACGCGACTTTAGTTTACGCCAGGGTTGTATTCAGACCCTCAAAAATATTGTACATCGAAAATAAAATTATACTTACTGTTACGGCCTACGGCTGCTCCCTTAAAGGGTCAAATCCTCCGGGGCCCATGAGCAGAAGACTTCCCGAGCAGACGTAGGTCGGGCCTCAATGTGGCCACGTTGAATTTCTCTAATTACACTAAATTATATGGGGGAGCGTTCTATACTACGGCCAGTCGACCGGCAGAGGAATTAGGCGGAGCTTACTTACCTATATCCAAGGCGACTGGTCCCTCCGGAGTCGGTCAGGTCACATGTGGTTGTGTAGTGAAAGGGAAATCAGGCGATGTGATGTGTATCTGGGTGTGACTAATGGTGATTGAACCTAGACCTTGGCCGTCGGCAGCAGCCCGAGCGTCGACACCGCTCCAACTTGAGGGGCCTTCCGAGGCGTTGTCCATAGTCACTTTCCTCGTTCGTCACGATGACAGTCAATTCAGTCTATCTTACGATTAACTAACTTACAGAAGCCACTAACTATCGCTGGGTATAAGGTTAACGCACAAAACGCACACGGAGTTTACGGATCAAAGGTCACTACCGTTTCGCGTAGCAACAGTTAGTTCTAGAATATTAACGGCCGCACTAGCTAATATTGCCGAATGCACCTATGCAGATTCTGAGTCGGACACAATGAGTCCCTGGGAAGCTCTCCAGCAGGAATGCGCGTCACAAAATCCTAGACCGTATATTTACGGGCTGCACCTAATTATTCCGAGTTCCCTAACAAAAATTGACAGCGTGCAGACATTAGCACAGCTAGCAGACGACTCCTTCGCCTTTACGCGTTCTCAGGCCACCGCTCGGCTGACGTCAAAAACCGGTGTGGCCCAGAACCGCGCGCCCCCTAGACGTCGATTCCGACAACAGCGTTTGGCGTACAAACCCCCGTCCCGGACATAGGATTTAGGTCCGCGAGCAAACCGTTCAGCGGGACAAGGTCGAGACTGCAAGTTGCAAGACCGAATCTACAACCAAACTAGGCCTAAGGTGGCAACCCATCAGATCTTGCAACCCTAACCAACGCCTCAAAATTACCGCCCCAACGTGGGCAAGCCGGAGGGTTGAACTGGATGCCCTTCCTGGACATCGCAGCCCATAAATAAGTCCTATTCTGGACAGAAGTCCGACGACCTCTTTCAAACACATATCTGTGCCCCTACGATTAGTTCTGCAATCCGACCGGATCGGGTCTGCAAACAGCAACGCGACACGAAGTGGCCCAGAGCGGCCTCCTAAGCTTCAGTGCAGAGAGCGCCCACAAATTCTACATGAACGTCGTCTGTGGAGAGCCGAACGAAACGCACAGATAGTCCCTAGTATGAATTTTCAACAAGTAGGCCTAGCCAGGCCAACCACCATATTATCATTTACTAAAATAGTGCGGCAGCGGATTTCAATCTGATAATCTCCAAAACTAGCTAGCCTGTTAAACAAGCAGTCCTATGCTCATATTTCAACTAATTTTTCAAAGCATCAATGTTCAACTACAGTCTCGCTGAAGGTGTCCTCCCAAACATGAGCAGCACCAGCGGCGCTCCTTGGCGAAAGTTCGCCTCGCCGGAACCGGCTTACCTAAAAATTTCGGGCACGACGTTACCCGGTGGGTAGATGCTCGACAATAGGAGCAGGGGGGGGTTGACGACGACTTGCATGGCGGATTCAGCCTTTCACTGGGCACGGCTCGTAAGTCGTCAACGGTGCCCGTCGCGTTCTCGATATGCCGGCACTGCTCCTCCAAAAACGGCAGCAGGTCATAGAAGGGCGAAATATAGGAGGCCTCGTCCCCGCCGTACCGCTCCTCAAAATGGATTCGAAGGTCGAGAGGTAGACGGGACATTACGATGCGGAGCAACAAAAAAGCCCATTCACCCACTGGTAAATCCAGCCGCCTCAACGTATTACAGGCCACCAGGACTGGATCCAACAGGTCCGGACGGCTAGGAGGTCCCGAGCAGTCTGGTAGGCGTCGTCTGACAATCTCAAGTGGCCGACGACGCCCAGGGCCTCCCCCTCCAGTAAGGCCAGGAGGTACGCCATCTTTTGGCTCGGGGTCAAGTCACTCCGGGCGTCCACTAGGCTGTCGAAAAGACCAACGAAGGTCAGCCATTCGGAAAGGACCCCGGAGAACTTTGGCAGGTCCAGAGTTGGGAGTCGTCCCAACAGCTCCGGCTGAAGCTGCTTCCGAGAGGACTCGGGCAGGCCACTCATCCGAGTTTTACGCGCCTCCTCAGCATACCTGCCTTCAGCCTCGATCAACTCGATCGTGAGCGAAAAGAACTGCTCATAGTCCGCGAAGCGGGAGTCCAGGACTCCCTTCTCCACATCCGAATCCTCGAGCTCAGCGTAAGCCTGCTCCACTGCGGCCCTTCGAGCATCCACCTGCTCGAACCGCTTAATCAAGTTATGGACCCTATCCGGTCGACCTAACAAAGCATGGGCGCTGGTGGCCCAGCGTAGCTCAGTCCGCAGGCAACGGATTAGAAGCTTGGGCGATGACATCACTACTAAATACAAATTACGACGTGGCTCGAGCACAAATTACAAAGATAACAAATAAAAAATACAACAAAAAATTAACAGTTAATAAATGCAGTTCCTATCAAATCGCGTTGAATAGAAATTACACAAATACGAATTACTACGTATCAACCAAACACAAGTTAGCACAAAAGAAAAGACACAAATCAAATTAACAAATAACATATACTAGTGCGATCAAATCAAGTTAAATTCAAATTGCGCAAATACAATTACTACTCTTTAGTTCAAATACAAATTACAATACAAACGAAGATACACATCACGGTCGATCAACAAAAAATGCCTAGCTCGGAAATCGACCCTTCGATAAATAATCCACTACAACTATCCGACAACGATAATTAACCGATTACGTAAAAATAACCATCTACCTACATGACGTATGTCTCTAGAAAAACTCCCGCTTGCGCAACCTAGGGCGCGGCTTTTCAAACTACCCACTAACCAAAAAAAAGGCAAGCAACAAAGCAACAATGGGAAATAATTTTATTATTACGTACAAAAAAAATATTTTTACGTATTACGGACGGGCGTGATTGTAGACACAAATTAAACCAATCAAACCAACGCTCTCTGCCACCAGAATTGTTTAATTTTTATCAAACACTGGTCGGGATCGACCGGGGAATCGAACCCGGAACCACGCTCTGCTACCAGTTTGTTACGGCCTACGGCTGCTCCCTTAAAGGTTCAAATCCTCCGGGGCCCATGAACAGAAGACTTCCCGAGCAGACGTAGGTCGAGCCTCAATGTGGCCACGTGGAATTTCTCTAATTACACTAAATTATATGGGGGAGCGTTCTATACTACGGCCAGTCGACCGGCAGAGGAATTAGGCGGAGCTTACTTACCTATATCCAAGGCGACTGGTCGTTCCGGAGTCGGTCAGGCCACATGTGGTTGTGTAGTGAAAGGGAAATCAGGTGATGTGATGTGTATCTGGGTGTGACTGATGGTGATTGAACCTAGACCTTGGCCGTCGGCAGCAGCCCGAGCGTCGACACCGCTCCAACTTGAGGGGGCCTTCCGAGGCGTTGTCCACAGTCACTTTCCTCGTTCGTCACGATGACAGTCAATTCAGTCTATCTTACGATTAACTAACTTACAGAAGCCACTAACTATCGCTGGGTATAAGGTTAACGCACAAAACGCACACGGAGTTTACGGATCAAAGGTCACTACCGTTTCGCGTAGCAACAGTTAGTTCTAGAATATTAACGGCCGCACTAGCTAATATTGCCGAATGCACCTATGCAGATTCTGAGTCGGACACAATGAGTCCCTGGGAAGCTCTCCAGCAGGAATGCGCGTCACAAAATCCTAGACCGTATATTTACGGGCTGCGCCTAATTATTCCGAGTTCCGTAACAAAAATTGACAGCGTGCAGACATTAGCACAGCTAGCAGACGACTCCTTCGCCTTTAAGCGTTCTCAGCCCACCGCTCGGTCGACGTTAAAAACCGGTATGGCCCAGAGCCGCGGGCTCCCTAGACGTCGATTCCGACAACAGCGTTTGGCGCGAACACTTACTATTTTTCCAAAATTATACCACGTTTGACGTTTCATGTTTTTCCCCATGCGCCGGGGTTTTTGCGTCACGCGTGTGTCGTATCTATACGTTTAATTTTTCGGCGTATTTGTTTTTATTTGAAATAAGATTCAAAAATATTGCTATGAACAAGATGTCGTCTCTGTCATATCGACTGGGATAGTAAAACATCACATGATGAATTCCCGCCTACCCTGTCGTTGCAGGCAAGTCAGGATTTAGTGTTGCCGAACATACAGAAATTCTCGATATTGTAGGGTAAATATTAAAAAGTAAAAAGACCACCAATAATACAATTCGGTCAACCTGAAGATAAAATTATGGTATTTTCGCATAGTGTAGTGGCACAGTATAAAAATTAAGCACAAAGGTAAGAGTGAAACACCCCAACATGAGGAATTAAATTACTCTCTGGGGTTTTTTCACCACTAATTAATTAAATGCAATAGTATTATTGAGAAATAAATGTATTTTTATTTATTTTATTTATTACGATACTACATACTACACCCTATGAATAATTATTATACTTCGAAATTCAGCCCTGGTGACGTCGTCGACCAATGCAACGCGGAACTCATGTAGTTCGTATGTGTTATGACAGATGGTATTACTTTTGCTTGTATGAAAAAGGTATTAGTAAAATGTTTAGATGGGTGTATCCTTCCTTTTCAAATCATTACCTGTATATTTATAAGTGTTTTTGTTAAAAAAAATGCTATTTAGTTTCCTATTAAAATAAATAATAAATAAATATAAATATTATAAATTAAATAAATGGCGTACAAAAATTTTAAATTTGTAAAAAAAACTAATAAATTTTTTGGAAATTATGTCTTGGGTTATTTTTTGGTATATTTGTTTTGAATGGCCAATAGTTAATATTAATATACTCACACACATAAAATGATCTAAATATTAAAATTTCAATGTTGTCCATTAATTATCGGGCATTCTGTACATGTGAAACCTAGACGTATTTTATATATTTCTTATTAAATAATTTATTCTCCTTCATACTACCCTCCGTATAAAAAATGTATCTACTCTATTTTTAGCTAAAAACTGTAAAAAATGTAGTGGATATACATATCGCACTTCGGCTTTTAGAATCTTGAAGGTTAATTTAAAACGATTACATCGCTATAATCCGTTCGTGCCGTGAAGTAGCGGTTAAGAATAGCCACTATCCCATATCTTCCTGTGGGTGTCGTAAAAGGCGACAAAGGGAAACAGGCAGGAGATGGGCAGCAGCATCTTCCTGATAACAACAAACTTACAATAAAAAAAACTGCGGTTGCCAACCCGCTCGCCAAGCGTGGCAACTATGGCAAATACCCCCCTGCAACATACAACGCACGCACCCTGAGGACTGACGAGAAGATCGTGGAGCTGGAAGAAGAGATAGACAAGTTACGCTGGCATATTATAGGATTATCCGAAGTCCGAAGAGAGGGGGAGGACACGGTAATCCTCGAATCCGGCAACTTGCTCTATCACCGGGAGGGCGACCATCTGTCCCAAGGAGGTGTCGGATTTATCGTCCACAAGTCTCTCAGAATCACCAAACGGTATTCGCTGAAGGTCATACAGGTTTACGCACCAACCTCGATACACCCCGATGATGAGCAGGATATCTCTAGAGCCATGCATTCCTCCAAAACCCAATATACGGTGTTAATGGGAGACTTCAATGCGAAACTAGGCACAAGAGAGAACGGTGAGCTGAAAGTAGGGAAATTTGAAATAGGGCAACGGAACCCAAGGGGCCAGCAGCTCGCCGACTTCAGAAAGAGGGACTCTTTATGATGAACTCTTTCTTCCAGAAGCGGCCCCACAAGAAGTGGAACTAGTCGAGCCCCGACGGTTCCACAAAAAATGAGATTGACTTCATTATGACGACCAGACGACAACTGTTCAGTGATGTCCCCGTGATCGCGAGGGTGAAAACTGGTAGCGATCACCGAATGGTTAGAGGCACACTGAACCTAAACGTTAAGTTGGAGAGGTCTCCTCTAATAAAGTCAACGCTCCGTCCCCCTCGTGCTCTGTTCCAAAGTCCCGAAACCTTTCAGCTCGAGTTACAAAACCGTTTTCAGTGCCTAGAAGACTGCAATAAAGTGGACGATATGAATGACAAGTTCGTGGAAACTGTCCATGCGGTCGGAGCTAAGTTCTGTAAGACCCGCCACAGAAGAACACAGAAACTCTCCGATCACACTCAATTTCATGGCTGTTAGACGGAAGATGAAGCTACATTCTTCAACAGATTTGACAGCATACAGGCAACTGAACAGACAGATCTCCAAATGCATGCGGCGGGACTTACGCAACTTCAATACAGCTTGTATTGAAGAAGCGATCGAGCAGAAACAAGGCTTCAGTCTTTGCCAGAGATCTGTTTGCCAGAAAAAGGCAACTGTCGAAGCTGAAGACCGAGTGTGGCAGCTTTACACGTCATCGTTGGAGCCACACGCAAGTGTGAGTAACGATCCAAGAGCGAGTCTTATCCGACACTATTCCTAAGATATCCCGGACGTCAGTCGGAGCGAGATTAGAATGGCTCTCCAGCACCTTAAAAACGGCAAGGCCCCAGGCGAGGATGGAATTACAGCGGAGCATCTGAAAGCGGGTGGAAGACCGGTACTTGAAGTCCTTCGGAAGCTCTTTAATTCTGTCCTCCATGGTGGCATTACACCAGAGGCGTGGAGCAGAAGTGCGGTGGTCTTGTTCTTCAAGAAAGGTGACAACGCACTCTTGAAGAACTACATACCGATTTCCCTTCTGAGCCGCGTCTACGTGCTGTTTTCGAGAGTCATTACGAATCGTCTCGCGCACAGACTTGACGACTTCCAGCCTCCCGAACAAGCCGGTTTCCGAAAGGGCTTTAGCACCATAGACCACATACATACCCTTCAGCAAATTGTACAGAAGTCCGAAGAGTACAATTTGCCACTTTGTATATCGAAGTGCTGAAGTGTTTGTACAGTAGAGCTACGATGGCTATCCGAGTACAGAACCAGAATAGGAAACCTATCCAATTGCAGAGAGGTGTAAGACAGGGTGATGTTATATCCCCGAAACTCTTCACTGCTGCATTGGAAGACGTTTTGAAGCTTCTGGACTGGAAAGGTTACGGTATTAACATCAATGGCGAGTACATCACTCACCTTCGATTTGCCGACGATATAGTCTTTATGGCAGAATCGCTGGAGGACCTAAGCACCATGCTCAATGACCTCAATAGTGTCTCCCAGTCCGTAGTCCGACTAGGTAAGTCCAACTTCGACCGAGAGGTCAATCGACGAATTCAACTCAGCTGGGCAGCGTTCGGGAAACTACGACACATCTTCTCGTCAGACATACCTCAAAACCTTATTATATACTATATGAAACGAAATTGTACAACCAGTGCGTGTTGCCAGTGATGACTTACGGATCTGAGACGTGGTCCTTCACTGTAGGCCGTATGAGGAAGCTCAAGGTCGTTCAGCGAGCTATGGAGAGGGCTATGCTCGGGGTTTCTCTGCGTGATGAACTTAGTAATGAGTACATCCGCAGTAGAACCAGAGTAACCGACATAGCCCAACGGATTGGTAAGCTGAAGTGGCAGTGGGCCGGCCATATAGCTCGAAGAACCGACAA